>OU452317.1:26939374-27539374 GCA_911728475.2 Pterostichus madidus | reverse complement strand
AATTATCTTGTCAAGTAATTCTAACAAAAACTAGACAATTCTTCACTTTCATCCCCTAAAATTAACCCTTAATAAACATCATAATCACCTAATAAGTCCACTCATCTCAAAAATAATTCATAGCTAATCTACCCTAATATATTCCACTAAATTACCCCCACTGTCCAATCGCATCCGGGGTTGGCAATTCCACCGACCCTCAATCGTCAAATTAATTCAATTTAGACTTAAAAATTCGCTACACTGTCAAAAACGTTTTAATCAAGACGTTTTTGCATCCTTTTTATTGTCATTTTAAAACGTTTTACTAAAAGTCCATAGCATTTAGATGGGCGGTAAGAGAGTAGATGTCTTAATTAAGACGCCTAACCTTGCAGAGTTTTTGCAGGATACTTTGCCGAGTTTATTATTTAATTCGTGGCCGACTTTTCGCGAATTATGCGTGAGCGTGTTTGGAGATGACAGATATGGCGTTAATTCAGTGGCTAAAAATTCGAGCATTCGAAGCTTCGAAAAATAAGAAAATTCGGAAATTCAAAGCTTCAAATAATTCGAAGCTTCAAAGTTTTTCTGACGAAATTCAAAACATTCGAATGTTTGAACGTTCAGAAATTCAAACTTCGGTGGAAATCAACGACCCTACAATCAATTTCCTACATACATTTCAATTCCAACGAATTCACTAATGTCCATTAAATCTCTAATACGTCCCTGTCCATCTACAATTCCTGCTGCTCCTGCTCCCTACTTATTTTTATCTTCCCGCGTCTGTCCCCGAGTTCTCGACATCTCCCGCCTCTTGTCGCTGTCGTGTCGTAGCCACGAACCACGGACACTGCGACCGAGTGTTAATGAACCTCGTCTTGTACACACACACACACACACACACCCTGGGACTTGAATATCACACGGGTTAAAAGTGGTCCGCCCGAAATAGGATGCTCGCGTGAAGAAACGAAAGGTTACTGTCATGTGGATGGAAACGAAAAAGGGATATTTGAGATCTAATATTTGTAGTTTTCTGAGAAAAGAAATTTAAAATATTCTCAGTAGTAATCTAACAAGAGAGTGAGAATAAATTGAAAATAATTTGACAGATCTTTTGAAAACTTGTTGACAGGCAATAGTCACGAAAGCCCGTAGGGCTTGAGTGGCTATTGCCAAATGGCAACAAGTTTGAGAAACATACTGGAGAATTATTTTCTAATTTATCCAACTCTCGACTTATTTAATTAGATTATTTTTTGACTTAGCTGTTGAGGTCGATTCATCCAACTTAAAAGATTTTGAACTGGGTCCATATCGATTGATTACTTATTAATATATTCTTGGAAGTTGTTTCCAAAATTTGTTGGTGTATTTCTGTGTCTGAAATAGAACTAAATCGATTTTTTTCACACTTTTATTTGACGCGTTTTAAATAATTATTTAGCAACTATATAATTTGTCAACAAAAATAAAAGCTGCAGAGATTATTCACAAGAGCTTTATTCTCATGCTGGGCAAGAAAAAAATAAAGAGCTCTTTAGTTAAAGAATTGTTTATCTAGCAACAGAATCAAATGGGATTTTCTGAAATTTATTAATACATTAGTTGCTAATGCGCCGATAAAACTATCATGCAACCCAGCATCAATATAAAAGTGACATGACTGGTTAAGATGCAGACACGTGACATATAATAAAGCATTTTATTTGTTTGGAAAAACGTCAATAAATAATAAAATTTATTGAGATAAATAAAATAAATATACCATCACGCCTTCTATCCATTACTGGGTGTGGCACTCTGCCGTAGCAGATTTCGGTAAGTGATATATTTATGCGCGAGAAGTGCGGTTACCAGCCGTCAAATTACAGACTTTAAATATGTTAGTGGTGAGGGAGCCACAGAAGTAATTTTCATGTGGTGAAAATGTTTATCGGCTGTGGGAATCGAACCAAGGTTCTCAGGATCGAGTCGATTCCACTGAGCCATCTACCACATTTATTGAAATGATACTACATATTTTATCTACTCAGTTAGTAATATTACTTTTAAATCTCTTTATTCGGATATTAATCTATACTGAAAATGTTATAAGGATGGACTGACGTCATCCATTCTGATAAAATTTAATCAAATCATTGGTGGCTCAGTGGTATCAAGTCGGCCTGTGGATCCTGAAGACCTCGGTTTGATTCCCACGCCCGACAAATAATTTTCACTCAATTAAATTTACCCCTGTGGTTCCCCCACCACTAACATCTTTGGGAGCGGTGATTTGATGGCTGGTAACCGCAATTCACGTACATAAATATATCACTTACCGAGATCTGTTTCGGCAGAATGCCACACCCTGTAATGGGTAAAAGTCGTGATGATATACATATTTCATAATTATTTTTTAAATTTATTTGATTGACTTAGAACGGGCGTCAAATTGGAGATCGCCCTGGGCGGCAAAAGTTCTAGGTACGCCACTGGTAAAGTAATCATGAAAAATAAGGGTTCTCATTAACATAACCATCGATAACAGATAATGATCGAGTTACAATTGCGATTAATTTTACTGTATATTTTTTTTTTTTCGTAAAATTTGACTCAAAGTTAAAAACCAATGACATTGTTTCTGTTTCCATAACATAATATCAAACCAACGTAAAACTTATGAATCTCAAAACAACACAAAAACCATCAACATTATGAATTTTACGTGTTTCATACAAACGAAATAATTTCAAAAGCTCAAAGCCCTGGAATTGTAATTTCACTGAACGACAAACCGTACAGACTTTAATACCAAAGCTCTTTATACATAATGCATTCGCTTCAGACCATTTCTAAATACTGTGCATTCCCAGGAGAAAATACAATTTAAAATGATGCATGGTTGAATTGTGGAATCTTTTACGTGGTAATATTCAGAGCCGTACTAGTGATTAAGACAAGTCTAAGAATAAATTGTACCTAGTAAAAATTTATTTAGATTTTTCCTGGAATAGTTATTTGTATCTAAAGGGAAGAAAGGGACACATTTCTTCCTGTTTTTCACTACCCTACCAGAAAGTTAAATAAATTAGAAATTTACGAAGGCAGGGTGAAAAGTCCCTGAAAAATAAAACAGATGGCGCCACAATCGCAAATCTCATGTGACATTTGTGATGTGCCATCTTTAACTAAAACGCATTGAAATTTTCAGACTGATATGTCATTCAGTTCTGTTTTGACACCCATCGAAAGCAAGCAACCTTGAAGATTTTTGAAAACATGGAAAAAAAGTGAATTTCGCGTCTTGATTAAATATTATTATTATATGGGGTGGCTAGCTCAGTGGTATGAAATCAGCCTGTGGATCCTGAGAAGCCTGGTTCGATTCCCAAAGGCGACAAACAATTTTCATAATTTCAAAAGCTACCCCTGTGGCTCCTCTACCACTAACATATTTGGGGGCCGTAATTTGGAGTGCCACACCCAGTAATGGGTAGAAGGCGTGATGATATATTTATTTATTTATTTTATTAAACATTATTTCCTGCGTGGAAAAAACATTACGCAAACCAAAGCATCGCTTGTTAAACATTATGGGGACTCCTCACCATCGATTGGAACGATTCACAAGTGGTTTACTGATTTTCGTTGTGGTAGTATGACCACAAAGGACGTTCTGGTCGTCCAATTGAGATTACAACGCCAGAAATCGTCGATAAAATCCATGGTATGATATTGGTCGATCGGCGAGTTAAAGTGCACGAGTTAGCTGAACCGAACGGGTACGGCACATTTTGCATAAATTTTTGGATATGAGAAAGCTATCTGCCAGATGGGTGCAGCATTTGTTCTCTATTGACAACAAGCGCAACCGTGTGACAATTTCAAAGAAGTGTTTGGCGATGTTCAAGCGCAATAAGAAGGACTTTTTGCGCCGTTTCGTAACCGTGGACGAAACATGGATCCATCACAACACACCAGAGACCAAAGAACAGTCGAAAGAGTGGACTTGTCCTGGCGAATCGAAGCCGAAAAAGGCCAAAGTGGGTTTATCGGTCATGGCGACAGTTTTTTGGGATGCACACGGTATCGTCCATATAGATTACCTTAAAAAGGGCAAAACGGTCACCGGCGTATATTATGCAGAATTGTTGGATCGATTCGACGCTGATTTGAAAGCGGCCGCATTTGGCAAAGAAAAACGTGGTCTTCCATCAGGACAACGCACCGGCGTACAGGTCCGCAGTCGCAATGGCAAAATTGCATGATTTGCGCTACGAATTGGTACGCCAGCCAACATATTCTCCAGATTTGGCCCCCTGCGATTTTTATCTATCTCCAAACTTGAAGAAATGGCTCGGCGGAAAGAGATTTGGCTCCAACGGTGAGGTCATCGCTGAGGAAAACGCCTATTTTGAAGGATTGCCAAAATCGTATTATTTGGAAGGGATCGAAAAATTAGAAAAACGTAGGACGAAGTGTATCGAGCTTATGTTGCGAAATATAATATGTTTTGACCAAATAAATCATTTCTTGTTTCATTTTTCAGGGACTTTTCACCCTGCCCTCGTAGATGAAATTTATTAGTCTTTTGATAAATGTCAAACTATAATATTATATTAAAATACAAGTTACAAAAGGCGACTTATTCTAGCAAGAGTTCTTTGTGGGCTAGTCCGGAGCTGGTTCAGTGCAACGCTGGTAATTAAAATTTGATACAAATATATGTTTCATGGAATAGACATGATAAATATTTGTGACCACCCGTATTTTGGTCGCGAGCCAATATAAATATAAGTGTAAACGACCTTAGAGTGTATGAAGATGTTCTACTGTTTTTACATCTCCATGAAAAATCAGAACAAGAGACATATTGTTACGTGGACAATTGTAGCGACGTAAAGAACAAATCTAAGAAAATAGTTATTTTTATAACAAGTGCCGAAAAAGGCTTGTTACGTGCAAGTGCATAATTTAACGCACGAGGCTTGCCGAGTGCGGAAATCTGCACGCATTTGATATCAAATGAAACATCTGTTGAAGGGCTCGCGTACAAAATTGAATATTATTCGATTAGTAAAGTCCATAAAAACCTATCGTGTTTGGTACAGGATTGGCAAATTTTGACCAGATTGGTATTAACCACTGGTTAAAACCATGTTAAAACCGCCCTGGTCAATATTAAATTTTGGACAGTGGTCAAAATCGACAATACGAAGGTAAGGTGAAAAGTTCTCGGCCTGATAATGAAAGACTGCGATTTTCAATTAAAAAATAATTTTATTTTCCTACATACTCTCCCTTGACTTCAACCCACTTGGTCCAGCGTTTCTTCAACATCAATATTCCTTCCCGGAAATGAGAGTCTGGAAGGCTGTGAAAATATTCATCTACGGCCCTCTCAACTTCTTCATTGGACGCGACGCGCTTCCCAGAAACAAATTTCTTCAAATTTGGGAACAGATAGAAATCTGAGGGTGTCAAGTCAGGAGAATATGGGGGATGGCAGAGCAAATCATACCACAAATCCCGTAGTTTTCCCATCGCCAACGTGTGCAGGTACGTTGTCCTGGTGAAAGATGATTTTTTTCTTCTGCAAGACAAGCCTCTTTTCTCGAATTTTGGTATCCAGCTGGTCAAAAAGGTTGGAGTAATATTCGCCTGTTCTGCCTTTTTCAAGGTAATCAATTAACAGGATCCCTTTCGCATCCCAAAACACGCTGGCCATGACCTTTCCGGAAGATGTGATCGACTTTGCTTTCTTTGGCGCTGAACCACCGGCTTCCACCCACTGCTTGGACTGCTGTTTCGTTTCTGGCGTGTAGTGGTTGATCCATGGTGACCAATCGCCGCACAAAATTGGTCGGATCCTTATTGAATCGGTCCAAACATTGCTGCGAAGATCGTTTGCGCATTTGCTTTTGATCGGCATTCAGCAAATGTGGCACCCATCTTGCGCAGAGCTTTCGAATCTCAAATTCTTTTTACAAGATGTTTCGCAAGTATAATGTGAGTTTTGTCCAATTCTGAATCTCCATTTTGTCCATGAAACCCGGGTTTGACCACTACCGTGGTCAAAATAAAAAATAAGTGCCTTTTTGCCAACCCTGGTTTGGTATGAAATGAAAGGTCTTTTAAAGGGCTCGCGTGCAAAATATAATTTACCCGTACTCATTTCATAATTGTGAGTTATTTTGCTCAAAGTGTTGGACCACCATATGACAGGAGTTCTTAGATCCCCGGATTTAAACCCTGGTGACATCCCAATTAGTCTCTTTATAATTCAATTTAGTTTCATCAGTTGTTAAATGTTTAATTACTAAATAAATTTTCAACTTTCTTCAATGTCTCCCTAGAATTTTTATTTTATTTTAATCGTTTAACGCAACATTCCATTTGCAATTTACTATATATGATACTTCATGCAAAGTACAACATATTAAATTAAATTAAAAATATGATGTCACTCAAATGAGAAGTTTCCGTTTAAATCTCAAGAAATTATGACGACCTCAACACATCCTTATTATTTCTCCAAGAAGCAGAAATCAGCAAGATAGACTTTTAAACTTCCATTTGTCATCGTTATTTTCCTATTCAAACAGAAGAAAACCTACAAGTTTTTATATAAATTGATTAGATTGTGAATGCCAAGACATTCAGTTCAATTTCTTTAGAAATAAGTCTTGGAATTACAAACGAATTCCAAAGAAGGTTATAAATATAACCGAGATAGAATCAACGGAAAAAATATGTTTTGGCAACAACTAAAAAAATGTTTTTAAGAATGTGATTAAATTTGGGTCAAGGTTTAATAAACAAATGAAAAGCTGTTATTGTTAAACTTGTAGAAAGGGATGATTTAAAACCGTCGCGTGCTTCTTTTTCACAACCACTTGTCACCTACGGTCATCACATTCTGATATTAATATGTTACAAAAAAATATTCAATATCACATCGCCGAAAACTTAGGATATGATAATTATATTTCAGTAGTTTAGCTTTTACAAATTATTACTTAACTGTACCATGGGCGTCCACAGACATTTTTCCAAGGGGGATGGGGCGCTTCGCAAAAAACTCTCAGAAATACATAAATTTTTAAAATATTTTTTTTACATAACATAAATACAAATACACATAATAAATAGTTAAAAAAGTATTTAAATTTGTCAAATAAATTACTAGTCTTTGTCGTCTGAGTTTGAACTGAAGAGGAAGGACAATTTTCTGATAACTCTTCCATAAATTGACACCATTTCTTCAATAAATTCCGATTTAGCAGTTTTACAGTTTTTATTTTCTAATATTTTGTGTCTGTGTATACTTAATAAACTTAGATTACGATAGGGAACATGTCGCTAGCTGGCCATAAAAATACTGCTGAAAATTCAGTTTCAGTTTGAATTTATTATCTTTAAACTTATAATTTAATTTTTATTATATTGTATATACATATACAGGATGATGACCGCAACTCTCGAATATAACATGTAAAATCACATTGTTTTAATTTCCTGCTTCCCTAATTATTTAAAAGAAAAAAAAACAGTTTGAGGGCATAAAATACGAAATTAATTTTGCATGCTTTGTATCGGCACAAATTAGATCTGAAAATGACTAAAATTGTCTCAAAACTATCGATAGCTATGAAATTGAAACAAAATTAAACAAAGGTTTGACTTTAAATCTGCTAAAACTATCAAAATAAATTTATTTATTATTTCATTTATTTTGACAGATAAAACGTCAAACATTTATTTAATTTTGTTTCAATTTCATGCCTATCAATAGTTTTGAGGCAATTTCGTCATTTTCAAAGTTAATTTGTGTCAAAGTATGCAAAATTCATTTTGTTTATTGGTTCAGATGCAGAATTTTATGCCCTAAAACTTTTATTTCCAGCTTTTTTGCTTAAAATATTTCGGGAAGCAGGAAATTACAAAATTATAATTTTACATGTTAAAGTCCTATGTTCGATAGTCGTGGTCACCACCCTAGTTAAACTCCCCGAGGGGAGCGCCCCTACTTGCCCCCCTTGCGGACGTCCATGAACTGTATGAGAATTTTTAAAACATTCATGCGTTATTCGGCGATTATTATTGTACTGCCGTGACCCATCTATTTTAAGCCAGATATGCTAATGTTTTTCTCGAATTTTCAAATGCAACATTTGACTGGGTGCCTGAAAACATACCCTTGGTTCCATATAAAAAGAAACCACAACCATAGAATAATTTAAACATCAATTTTCATACTCTAGTGAAACTATACTAACAAGTACAATTTTCTCTGTTCCTCTATTATTATGGGATAATGGCTCAGTGGTATCCGAGTCAGCCTGTGGATCCTGAGAATCCTGGTTCGATCCCCATAGCCGACAAACATTTTCACCGATTTAAAATTACCCCTGTGGCTCTTCCACCACTAACATCTTTGTGGGCCGTGATTTGACGGTTGGTAACCGCACTTTACGCACATAAATGTATCACTTATCGAGATCTGCTTCGGCTGAGTGCCACATCCAGGAATGGATAAAAAGGTGTGATGATATATTTTATTTTATAATAAAGTTTTTAAATTACTTTCAACTCATTCTGTATAATATTTTTGACTTTATTGAGCATGACATAAAACAAAACAAAAAACAGCTTAAAATTCTTTGTAAATTTGCATACAAATATGTAGAACTGTAGACAATAAAATTAACTTCGCTGGAAGCAATTTGAGAGAACACGAGAACAATACTAATTCTTCAACGCAAAAAACGGAATCTAATTTATTTTTAAAAACTGTACAATGATGAAAAGTGTACATTATGAGAATGCTAAAAGGTTTTTTTGATAGCTGTGTTAACAGACAGTGGAAGCATTAGAAAAAACGCTGCTTCCCCCGACGTATAAAAGAATTCAAGAGCTTTCTGATTACACGAAATGGAAGCTTTGGAATGGAATGTAAATTGTGGTAAATAATGTAGAATGTGCCTTACTGTTCAAATGAATCATATACGAAACTAAAGAGATCGGGAAATTGAAGCCTATAGTATCTTTAATATTTGTCTCATCGAATCTTTGGAATTTTCGCTACAATCAAAACACAATAACAATTATAAATGAAAAAAATTCAATACTACAGTAAAATATTAAAAATTTTAACGAAATTAATTGATTTCGAAAATGTTAACCTAAAATGAACTGTTCAAACTTCAATAAAAGTAAAACTACTGTATATTATAATAATTACTTGGCTTTAAACTATAAAATAAACATATACAGGCATATTCATAAAACGGCTAACACCGCTAACACCGTTTTTAATATTGCCTATAACTTTGTTTCAAATTAAAACAGATTCAAGAAATGAACTAAATTTGATGCTAATTAACTCTCTTTAACTCAAGTTAAAATAAACTTGTTTCGTACATAGAAAAGATAGTTAAAAACGAAATAAAATGGTGTTAGTGCTAATTCGCTTTATGAATCTGCCTGATAATAGTTATTCTTATAACAAGTGCCGAAAAAGGCTTGTTACGTGCAAGTGCAGAATTCAAATCTGCACGAGCACGTAACCTTTTTCGGCACGTGTTATAAACAACATTTTTCCTACAACTGTGTGATTTACAAAAATCTCTATATCAAAATTTATAAAATTTTAATGATATTCCACGAGAACGATGTTTTACGGCGTTGAATGCTTGCACATTGTTCTACGTTATTTATAAATATGACACTAATTTCAAGATAATTTCTATAAAATCATCTAGATTGGAATACTACACTCAGTGATTCTTCTTTATCATATAAACCACCAAAGGTAATTGTTGGATCTATTCTTGGCAATAACAATCAACCTGCTCCTGGTACTTCTAAAGCCTCCGAAATTGTTGTCAATAATATTACTGTTAATAATTTGAACAGGTACGGAAGAAATCAATGTTTGTTTAGACAGTACAAAAGTTTCCACTTCACATTATGTCAATATAAGCAACTGTCACAACTGTGTTAATAATATACACACACAATCAATATTATATATTTCACTTACTCTTTAAATAAAACCATTTATGGATATATTTTACTTTGTTCGGTTCTTTTGAATAATTATCATATTTAATAATGATATAGTTGAGTTCTTGTCTGCTCAATGTGATGTGTACAGATTTGATATACTGCAGTTTAAGGTTATGTTTATAAACGTCGAAATATATCACTGCATATTTCTTCTTCTTCCATAAGCGTATGTGCCTAAAATATGAAATTCCGTGCTTGGCGCGAAATTTAAATCGCTCTCACTTATATTTTCTTTTGACAATTGCATAAAGTACAAATTACTTTCGGCACTAGTGTTTCTTCGCTTATAGAAACGCACTTAGCCTGCATTTGTCTACTTTCCATACGTAACCAAGACAATCATAGTTTTGTAATAACAAAAAAATCGCACAGTTGTAGGAAAATAATATATTTGTATAATACGAGATCAAAACTCATTAAAATAAAATAGAAGCAACAGAAAACATTATTTAAGCCACATAAAGTCGAAATGGTTTAATCTATAGAGTCATCAAGAAAAATTGAGGTAGTCATTAACTTATCGATCAGTAACAGATAATGATTCAGTTACAGAATAGGGCGGATAGTTTATTACTAGTTACCCTGCTCATCTTATACAGGGTGATCAAAAGGAATTGTTACAGTTGACAATACAATTCCAGAGATCTTTTTATTCCACAGTTGGCACAACGCCAGATAAATGCGGAAATGCTATTTGACATTTCTAATAAATACAAATAGGTTATGTCAGGAGTCTGACAGCTAATAGAATTTTGACTTTTTAAGTAATAGAAATACTTTAGAAATAAATGTACTCAAATTTAAATTTTAAATGTCACTGTCAACAACAGGAAATGAATTTATGTATCAGGCTTACCAATTTCATAGTTATTTTCATAACAAGTGCCGAAAAAAGCTCGTTACGTGCAAGTGCAGAATTTAATGTCGAATGCGGAAATCTGCACGAGCATGTAACCTTTTTCGGCACGTGTTATAAACAACATTTCTCCTACAACTGTGCGATTTAGTAAATCACTAAAATATTAATGATATTACACGAGAACGATGTTTTACGGCGTTGCTATGGTTTGTTTGTTGATTGCTTGCACATTGTTCTACATTATTTAAAAATATTTTACTAACGTCAAGATTGGAATAGTACAGTGAGTGATTCTTCTTTATCATAAATACCTTCGAAGATAATTGAAGCTCCGGATCATGCTAGGTTGCATCTATTTTCGACAATGACAATCAACCTGCTGCTGGTACTTTTAAAGCCTCCGAAATTGTTGTCAATAATATTACTGTTAATAATTTGAACAGGTATGGAAGAAATTAATGTTTCTTTAGACAATACAAAAGTTTCCACTTTACATTATGTCAATATAAGCAACTGTAACAACTGTGTTAATAATACACACACACAATAAATATTATGTATTTCACTTACTTAAAACCATTTTTCCTACAACTGTGCGATTTCTTTGTTATTACGTAACTATTATTGCCTTGGTTACGTATGGAAAGTAGATGAATGCCGACCAAGTGCGCTTCCGAAAGCAAAGAAACACTAGTGCGGAAAGTGCTTCATTACGCAACTGTAAAAAAAGTTTTTTTGAGAGCGATTTAAATTTCGCGCCAAGCGCGTAATTCATATTTTGGCCACAGACGCTTATGGAAGAAGAAGATGCAGTGAGCCAGCGCTAGTAAATATGCAGTGTTATATTTTGACGTTTATAAACATAACCTTAAATTGCAGTATATTTGTACACAACTAATAAAAAGAACCGAACAAAGTAAAATATATCGATAAATGGTTTTTTTTATTGCCAACTGTAACAATTCCTTTTGATCACTCTGTATCTATAAACCAAGTGAAAGATCATTCCACGTAATTATTATTCATAATTGAATATAAAATGATCTAGTTTATTTCATGATGAAGTGGCACGCGCGCCCAGCTTCCTGAACAGTAAAAAATGAAACTGCTGATCGGATTCACAGTCGAAGTCGTTTTGGTCGTTAATAGCAACCGTTAATGATTGGTACATGTGCAACTAAATAACGGATATGAAGCATAGCTGTTGATTTTCCTGTTTTTACTTTAGCGACTGTCGTTTGTCGTTGGCGTAGTCATGGGAAGTGACGAAATGTTTATTGCCAATATGGTAAACTCATTTATATTCGAGATAAAGATGCAGTTTTTTTAGATAGTCGTATTCATTGAAATGACAAGGTTTATTGACTTTTATTTATATGGGATGGTTAGCACAGTGGTATGAAGTCGGCCTGTGGATCCAGAGGTCCCTAGTTCGATTCCCACAGGCGACAAATTTTCATAATTTGAAAAAGCTATCCCTGTGGCTTCTCCACCACTAACATGTTTGAGGGCCGTGATTTAATGACTGGTAACCGCACTTCACGCGCAAAATATATCACTTACCGAGATCTGCTTCAGCAGAGTGCCACACCCAGTAATGGGTAGAAGGCGTGATGATATATTTATTTATTTATTTGTTTATATGTCGCGGGCAAAGCATGGAATAAAAGAAATAAAATAAATATTTCAGTATTGGATGTGGCACTCTGCTGTAGCAAATCTCAATAAGTGATATATTTTGCGCGTGAAATGCGGTTACCAACCGTCAAATCAGGGTCCCGAAGGATATTAGTAGAGGCAGAGCTACAGGGATAATTTTAATGTGATGAAAATTGTTTGTCGGCTGTGAGAATCGAACCTGGGTTCTCAGATCTACAAGCCAACTCGATAAATAAATAAAAAAATAACTATATCATAAACGTCTTCTGCCCATTATTGGATGTGGCACTCTGCCGTAGCAGACCTCGGTAAGTGATTTATTTTGCACGTGAAACGCGGTTACCAACCGTCAGATCACGACCCTGAAAGATATTAATAGAGGGGGAGCCACAGGGATAATTTTAAATTGGTGAAAATATTTTGTCGGCTGTGGAGATCGAACCAGGGTTCTTAGGATCCACAGGCCGACTTGATACCACTGAGCCATTTCCCCATAAATAAATATTACAATAATTCACTACCGTTAATGAGAATCGAACCTGAGTTCTCAAATATACAAGCCGAATCAATAAATAAATATAAATGAATATGTTATCACGCCTTCTATCCATTATTTGGTGTGGCATTCTGTCGTAGCAGATCTCGGTAAGAGATATATTATGCGCTTCAAATGCGGTTACTTGCCGTCAAATCACGGCCCCCCAAACATGTTTGTGGTGGGGGAGCCAATGGAGTAATGTGGTGAAAATTATTTGTCAGCTGTGAGAATCGAATCTGGGTTCTCAAATCCACAAACCGAGTCGATTAATAAATAAAATAATAAATATAAATAAATATACTATCATGTCTTCTACCCGTTATTTGGTGTGGCATTCTGTCGTTGCAGATCTCAGTAAATGATATATTTTGCACGTGAAATGCAGTTACCAGCTGTCAAATCACAGCCCCGACAGATATTTATGAAGGGGTCACAGGGGTAATTTTAATGAGGTGAAAATTCTTTATCAGCTGTGAGAATCGAACCCGGGTTCTCAAATACACAGACCGCTTCAATACCACTAAACCACACGCCCTGTAACAGAGAAAATATAAAAAAAATATATAATATATCATCACGTGTTTCACCCATTACTGGGTGTAGCACTCTGCTGTAGCAGATTTCAGTAAGTAATAAATTTTGCACATGAAATGTAGTTACCAGCCGTCGAATCACGACCCCGAAGAATATTAGTGTAGGGGAAGTCACAGGGGTAATTTTAATTTGCTTGTTCGATTCAGTATTACATTACAAAATATTTGACAAAAAAGCAGATTAAATTGACAATCAATTGAATTAAAATTGCATAGAATCAGGGTGCTATGACAGAAATAAATGAACAAATCATAATATTTTTGTTTGTTTGACTCATTATCTCACGACAATACAATTATTTCGTGCATAAATAAATAAATAAATTTTACTAGTCATTTGCTTCTGTCATAGCACAGTGATGTCTATTTTTGTACAAAATTTTGTAATGTGAGGGTACTGAACATTATAGTCGTTGAGTTTAGAAAAAAATACTGAATCGAACAAGCAAATAAAAAAAAGGTTCCCATTTAAAATAAGAAAGTTGGACACCGTATTTTGAGAACCACAGGTAAAAAAAAATTATTAATAGCTTTGTAATAGACTTATAAAATGGTATTTATTTGCTAATTTAACCAACTTTGTAGCTCTTATAGATCTCGAGATAGCAATAGTGGTACAACTAAACTGAACACCCTGTATACACACATATTATTAAAAATTCATTTAACTTTCTAAAAAGCAAATAAACCTAAAGTTTACTCATACCTACAAACATGTCCATTAAATTTACAACCAAACCTAAATAAACACAATTTCGTCCACCTCTCACATATTTATAAAACACCCTGATAACGAGTGTTTAGGCTACTTAAAATTTAAAAACCTTTTTTAATACCGTGCAACATTTAATACTACATAAAACTGCGAATTAATGAGAGGTCAGCACATCAGTCTACACAAACAGAAGAACCGGGTTCAACTTCCAACTTGCACGGAATAAATTACAGTGATTAAACAAACGAGTAAACGTCACTCGTGTTGTTGTGAATAGATGAGGAATGAAATGTTCCTCAGCTACAACTGTGAGAGGGAGAGTAGACAGTGAATAGTGAGGTTATTAAATTTGATACCTCGTGGGACGAAGTTTAAATGGTATTTTTTTCTGGGATATGAAGAACTTTTAATTTTTTTGTATACTGCATATATAAAATAAAAATAAATAAATATATCATCACGCCTTCTACCCATTACTAGGTGTGGCACTCTGTTGAAGCAGATCTCGGTAAGTGATATATTTTGCGCGTGAAGTGCAGTTACCTATCGTCAAATCACGGCCCTCAAAGATGTTAGTGGAGGGAAGCCACAGGCATAGTTTTATAAAAATAAATATAAATAAATATATCATCACGCCTTCTACTCATTACTGGATGTGGTAATCTGCCGAAGCAGATCTCGGTAAGTGATATATTTATGCGCGTGAAGTCATCAAATCACGACCCCCAAAGATGTTAGTGGTGGAGGTTGCTTTTGAAATTATGAAAATTGTTTGTCGCCTGTGGGAATCGAATCTAGGGTACCAGGGTTCTCAGAATCCACAGGCCGACTTCATACCACTGAGCTAGCCACCCCATAAATAATATTAATATTAAAGAAAATTTAAACCTGTACAGCAAATTAAATAAATATATCATGTTACGTTGTGGGGTCTATAATTCAGTGGTCGGACTGTGGATTTAAAAATCTGGGTTTGATTCCCACAGCCGGCAAATAATTTTCACCATATTAAATATAAGGGTAGGTGGCTCAGTGGTACTGAGTCGGCTAGTGGATCCTGAGATCCCTGGTTCGATTCCCAAAGCCGGCAAATAATTTGCATCGTATTAAAATTACCCTTGTGGTTTCCTTCCCACTAACATCTTTGGGGGCTGTGATTTGACAGCTGGTAACTGCACTTCACGCGTATAAATATATTACTTACCGAGATCTGCTTCAGTAGAGTGTCACACCCAGTAATGGGTAAAGGGCGTGATGATATATTTATATTTATTTTACAAACAGTTAATATGGGGTAATTGACTCAGTGTTATCGAGTCGATCTGTGGATTTGAAAACCCGGATCGATTACCACAGTCAACAATTTTTTTTTTGTGGAGTAGGTAGCATATTGGTATCGTGTCGGCCTGTGGATCCTAGGAACCCTAGTTCGATTCCCATTACCGACAAACATGTTCACCACATTAATATTACTCCTGTGGCTCCCCCTCCAGTAACTTCTTTGAGGACCGTGATTTGACGGCTGGTAACCGCACTTTACGCGCATTAATATATCACTTACCGAGATCTGTTTCGACAGAGTTACACACCCAGTAATAGAGAAATGGCTTGATGATATATTTATTTATTTTATTTTACAAACAGTTAATTATAATTATTAATTGTAATTGTAAATAGTTGTATGGAGTAGGGGCACAGTGGTTATCGTGTCTGCCTGTGGATCCTAAGAACCCTGGTTCGATTCCCACTGGCGACAAACATTTTCACAACATTAATACTACTCCTGTGGCTCCCCCTTCACTAACATCTTTGGAGGCCGTGATTTGACGACTGGTAACCGCACTTCACGCGCATTAATATATCACTTACCGAGATCTGCTTCGGCAGAGTGCCACACCCAGTAATGGGTAGCAGGTGTGATAATATATTTTGTAAATATTTATGAACACGGATTTAAAACCCGATATTTTTCCTTCCACAATCTATGATTTCACGCACTCTTCTTCTACCTTCCATCCAACTACAGATTGTAAAGAGCACCGAATCTAAAAATGACTTTCACACAGCGTAGAGCAATAGGTATCGCATCTATTTTAAGAAAAGAAAGAAAGAAGTATTGAACGGCATTTCCTGTAACTAACAACCGTTCCGAAAAGATCAGCGAGCGTCGAGATAACCCACTGACATTTCAGATCGTGATTGCTTTGCCGTTGCTGCTGATATTGTTTCACGCGTACGTACAACGAATTCCTAGAATCGGTCAGATACTTGCTCGAAGGTGTTGGTTTCAGTCAGAGACAAATAGATTTGTATAATAATGGGGTCGTTCAAAAAAAAGATTCTTTTTGTTTAAATAATTTTAATAATGGGGTGGCTAGCTCAGTGGTATGAAGTCGGTCTGTGGATCCTGAGAACCCTGGTACCCTAGATTCGATTCCCACAGGCGACAAACAATTTTCATAATTTCAAAAGCTACCCCTGTGGCTCCTCCACCACTAACATCTTTTGGAGCCGTGATTTGACGACTGGTAACCGGACGTCACGCGCATAAATATATCACTTACCGAGATCTGCTTCGGCAGAGTGCCACACCAAGTAATGGGTAGAATGCGTGATATATATATATATATATATATATATATATATATATATATATATATATATATATATATATATATATATATATATATTGTTTTTTTAATTTAATGGGGTAATAGCTCAGTGGTTTCGAGTTGACCTGTGGATCCTGAGGACCCCGGTTCGATTGCCACAGCCAACACGAAATTAAAATTACCCCTGTGGCTTCCCCACCACTAACATCTTTGGAGGCCCTGATTTGAAGGCTGGTAACCGCACTTCACGTACATAAATATATCGCTTACCGAGATCTGCTTCGGCAGAGTGCCACACCCAATAATGGGTAGAAGACGTGATGATATATTTATTTATTTAAATAATTGTCAATAGCTAATTTAAAACTGTTTAGAACAGTGATTTTCAAACTTTTCGGAACCATGACCCCCTTGGAAGAAAAAATCACAAATATATTCTTTCGTGACCAGTGGCGTACCTAGGGAGGGGCGGTGGGTGCGGTTCGTACCGGGAGACACATATTTTGGGCCGGCATTTTTATATTTAGTTTTAGTTATAAAAAACTTGTTCACTTCATAAGTTTACTATTCGATTTCTACGAAATATGAATTATTATATGATTTCGAATATTTTTTCTTCATCGTCAAGTCAATGTAGGGTTGAAAATATTATCTCGAAAAATGCCTTTATTACTGCCTAATTTAAATATGCCATCCAATGGTAAAAAGGTGCCCCACCTATAGTTTGTCACAATTACAATTATTTATTTATGTTTATTAATTTAATGGGGTAATGGCTCAGTGGTTTCGAGTTGGCCTGTGGATCCTGAGAACCCTGGTTCGATTCCCACAGGCGACAAACAATTTTCATAATTTCAAAAGCTACCCCTGTGGCTCCTCCACCACTAACATCTTTTGGAGCCGTGATTTGACGGCTGGTAACCGCACTTCACGCGCATAAATATATCACTTACCGAGATTTGCTACGGCAGGGTGCCACACCCAGTAATGAGTAGAAGGCATGATGATATATTTATTTATTTACTTCATAAATTAAGAAAAAAAAAATCTGTATTTTATAATTATAAATTAATATTATTTATGGGATGGCTAGCACAGTGGTATGAAGTCGGCCTGTGGATCCTGAGGTCCCTGGTTAGATTCCCACAGGCGACAAATTTTCATAATTTGAAAAAGCTATCCCTGTGGCTCCTCCACCACTAACATGTTTGGGGGCCGTGATTTGACGACTGGTAACCGCACTTCACGCGCAAAATATATCACTTACCGAGATCTGCTTTAGCAGAGTACCACACCCAGCAATGGGTAGAAGGCGTGATGATATATTTATTTATTTATTTATTTATAAATTAATATTAATTAAGTCGATTTCGACATCGAATTTTAATAAAATTGTAATTCGTGTGCGTCACGCATCCAAATGCACATAAGACATAAAACAAGTAGAAAAGTTCCAGTTTTTATATTTTATGGACATTTATTTGAGCATGTATTGCGTATTCGAAATATTTCAAACTGTCGCGTCAAAAATTCGCAATTTGCTGTTTGCGAAATTTATATTTCTAGCTTTCCTTTACGGATTAAGTAATGAACTAAAATTTAGAACCAAATTTACATAGTCACCAATCAGGTAATTCTTGTAATTTGTAAAGTGGTTATATACAGCATGTTACCGAATTTTCAAAATAACTCTGATATTAAACACTTAGGGACAAATCGATAAATGATTATTTTCTATATTATTCTTTATTTAATGGGGTAATAGCTCAGTGGTATCAAGCCAGCCTGTGAATCCTAAGAACCCTGGTTCGATCCCCATAACCGACAAAACATTTTCATCAATTTAAAATAACCCCTGTGGCTCTCCCACCACTAACATCTTTAAGGGTCGTGATTTGATGACTGGTAACCGCACTTCACGCGCATAAATATATCACTTACCGAGATCTGCTTCCGCAGAGTGCCACACCCAGTAATGAATAAAAAGGTGTGATTATATATTTATGTTTATTTATATTTTTATTTATTATTAATTTTTTATGGGGTGGTTAGCTCAGTGATATGAAGTCGGCCTGTGGATCCTGAGAACCCTGGTTCAATTCCCACAGGCGACAAACAATTTTCATAATTTCAAAAACTACCCCTATGGCTCCTAAGCCACTAACATCTTTGGGGGCCGTGACTTGACGACTGGTAACCGCACTTCACGCGCATAAATATATCACTTACTGAGATCTGCTTCGGCAGAGTTCCACACCCAGTAATGGGTAGAAGGCGTGATGATATATTTATGTTTATTTATATTTTTCTTTATTATTAATTTTTATGGGGTGGTTAGCTCAGTGATATGAAGTCGGCTTGTGGATCCTGAGAACCCTGGTACCCTAGATTCGATTCCCACAGGCGACAAACAATTTTCATAATTTCAAAAAATACCCCTGTGGCTCCTCCACCACTAACATCTTTGGGGGCCGTGATTTGATGACTGGTAAACGCACTTCACACGCATAAATATATCACTTACCGAGATCTGCTTCGGCAGAGTGCCACACTCAGTAATGGGTAAAAAGGCGTGATGATATATTTATGTTTATTTATATTTTTCTTTATTATTAATTTTTTATCTATGACCACAAGTTAATAGACAGGTAGGATAAATCCCTGCAAACATTGTCCACCAGATGTCATTAGTGTATCATACCGCCCGATTGCCATTATACATAATTTGAGAATTAAGAATATTTTAAAAGTTTTTGACGTCATTTTGTCTAAAATAATTTAAAAACTAATTGCAGCTAACAATCAACTTATGAGCTAGTTTTTCTGTAACATCCTGTATGTTATATTCGTTTAGGGTTTTTGTTCTTGATTAATAGTTGCTGCATGATAAAAATTTTATGAATTATGTTTATACATGCTTTCCCTTCATTTATATTTATAAGTAGAAATTTTCATTTAATTACTAGTATGTTAACTTCATCAATATATTATTAAGTAGGCTAATATCTATCTAATTTATAACATAATGAATTATTTAAAGGAGTTAATACAATCTAATTGTTGAATCTGGAATGAAAATTTGCGTCTGGAATTACGGAAAAGAAAAACGAAATGTTTTGTATGGAGTGTTATGTAGTACGTAGGTATGATGGCAATTGACCAGTCAAATACTCTTCGTTCAATTGACCTAGTATTTGACTGGTCATTTGTCAAATTGCTCGCGTCAAATACTTGTTGCCGGGAGCATAATTCTTTGTAACAGGTCGACGCCATGTCCGGCGAGATGCAGTAATTGTAGTATGCAGTTCGCACTTTTCGAGGGGTTGGTGTGTTAATAATACATCGGTGGTAATCACGCTCATGTTTGATGTTTATTTATTATATTTTTTATTATTTATCTATTTACATGGGGTGGCTAGCTCAGTGGTATGAAGTCGGCCTGTGGATCCTGAGAATCCTGGTTTTCCACAGGCGACAAACAATTTTAATAATTTCAAAAAACTACCCCTGTGGCACCTCCACCACTAACATCTTTGGAGGCCGTGATTGGACGACTGGTAACCGCACTTCACGCGCAAAATATATCACTTACCGAGATCTGCTTCAGCAGAGTGCCACACTCAGTAATGGATAGAAGGCGTGATGATATATTTATTTATCTATGTACCTACATTAGCATTAGTTTTTTTTCTTTTTATCAAAGAAGTATTGTTTATTTTGTTTTTTCGAGAGATTTTATTTTTTATACAATAAACTATTGTTTTTTGCAGTTCATTTTTTTTAAATAGTGAAACTGATAAATCAAATAAATAAATATATCATCATGACTTTTACCCATTACTGGATGTGGCACTCTGCCGAAGCAGATCTTGGTAAGTGATATATTTATGTACTTGAAGTGCGGTTACCAGACGTCAAATCACGGCCCCCAGAGATGTTAGTAGTGGAGGAGCCACAGGGGTAATTTTAATGTGGTGAAAATTGTTTGTCGGCTGTGGTACTCGAACCGTGGTCCTCAGGATCCACAGGCCAACTTCATACCACTGAGCTAGTCACCCCATAATAAATATATCATCACGACTTTTATCCATTACTGGGTGTGGCACTCTACCGTTATAGATCTTGGTAAGTGATATATTTATGTACGTGAAGTGCGGTTACCAGACGTTAAATCACGGCCCCCAGAGATGTTAGGTAGTGGAGGAGCCACAGGGGTAATATTAATGTGGTGAAAATTGTTTGTCGGCTTTGGGAATCGAACCGGGGTCCTCAGGATCCACAGACCAACTCAAAACCACTGAGCTATTACCCTATTAAATTAATAAACGTAAATAAATAATTGTAATTGAGACAAACTATAGGTGGGGAACTTTTTTACCATTGGATGGCATATTTAAATTAGGCAGTAATAAAGGAATTTTTCGAGATAATATTTTCAACCCTACATTGACTTGACGATGAAGAAACATATTCGAAATCATATAGTCATTCATAATTCGTAGAAATCGAATAGTAAACTTGTGAAGTGAACGAGTTGTTTTTTACAACTAATACTAAATATATAAAATGCTGCCCCAAAATATGTGCCCCCTCCCCTTAGGTACGCCACTGAATTCGTCCAAATTAACCAAAAATTCGCCAAGTTCTGACAATTTGAAAACTGGACAAAATTTCACGAATATCAAGTTGTTTTTTTTTGTCACCAGTTTATTAAATTAGTAATTTTTAGTGCGTCCTTTTCATCATTATATTTTGTATTAAACATTAGAAGTTAATAACAGGTACAGTAAACTGTATATTAAATTTTTTGTAACAATAATTTATTGATTTTCACGCAAGAAATACTTCTTACAGGAAAAAGGAAGTTTGAAAATAATACTTCTTAAACCGTTACAACTGATTTGCAACGTAACATTATCAGTTACAAACGGAAACAAGTGAAAATAGAATCTAATCAGTATTGCTGAACTCAAGTTCAACTGTTACTCAAGGTCATACATAAAATAAAACATGTGACGATCGAAAGAGGTCATAGACATGGTACGAACACCCGGAGATTACGTCATTAAGCATGCGACCAGCAATTGTTTTAATATTTATGAAGCAAAGGCCGCCTTTAAGCAAGAATTAAAAGTGCATAACGTATTAAGAATAACTGTTCCGTAGCGTGACAAGATGCCGTGGAATTCAACAGTTTAATAACTTGAATTACTTAAAAAAATATTTAAATAATCTTGAATTTTATTTATTTGTTAGTCTGCTTAACAGGAACATAATTTCAATGGGCTTCTGAATCATAATCGAAATAACAGAAATGAAGGATAAATATAAATAAATATATCATCGCGCTTTTTTACCTATTACTGGGTGTGGCACTCTGCTGAAGCAGATCTCGGTAAGTGATATATCTATGCGCGTGAAGTGCGGTTACTGGCCGTCGGATTACGGCCCCCAAAGATGTTAGTGATGGGAGAGCCACAGGAATAATATAAATTGGGGAAAATCAGAGCTGGGCAGTAGCTAGCTACTTTTGAAGCTTAGCTACTAAGTACATTTACCTTAGCTGTAGCTGTAGCTTAGCTAACTGTGAAAAAATATAGCTGTAGCTTGTAGCTAGCTACTTTTTTTCTATTAGCTTAAAAATAACAACTGAAGCTATTTTTAAAGCTACTTTTTGTAGTTTAAAGCTACTTTTTTAGCAGAAGGTCAACAAAGTTCGCATGCGTACAAGCTAAACCCACACAAAATAATTATTTGTTGTCGGTTCTAACTGGCTCTAATACGTAAAAATACACAGTAGGTGCCAGATGGTATTTGCTATTTTTGATATTTATGTACATAATAGTAAATTAACAGTCATTAAAACAAAAGACTGATCATATGACAATGGAAAATTTAATTATTTCACAATAATTTACAAAAGTAGCTTTAAAATTTAACAGCTACTTTAACGAAAGCTTTTAGCTGTAGCTTAGCTATATTTTACAAAATATAGCTTATAGCTGTAACTTAGCTACTTTTTTAAAGAATAGCTGTAGCTTAGCTACTTTTTTAAGTAGCTTGCCCAGTTCTGGGGAAAGTGTTTCGTCGGCTGTGGGGATCGAATCAGGGTTCTTAGGATCCACAGGCCGACTTGATACCACTGAGCCATTACCCCATAAGAAGAATGAAGGATAAAAATAATTAGTTAAAAATAATGTTTAACATTAGAGATGTAAGCGATATTATTGGGTCATGGTCCAGAATAAAATTCTGAATCTAATACAATAAACAAAATTAATTTTGCAAGCTTCGCAACGGCACAAATTTGATCTGAAAATAACGAAAATGGCCTGAGAACTATTGATAGCCATGGAACTAAAACAAAATTAAACAAATGTTTGTCGTTTTATCTGTCAAAATAAATGATATAATAAATAAAGAAATTATTTTGACAGATTAAACGTCAAACATTTGTTTAATTTTGTTTCAATATCATGGCTATCGATAGTTTTGAGGCTATTTTTGTCATTTTCAGATCTAATTTGTGCCGTTACGAAGCATGCAAAGTTAATTTTGTTTATTGGCTTAGATGCAGAATTTTATTCCCTAAAACTTTTATTTGAAGCTTTTTTGTTTAAAATAATTAGGGAAGCAGGAAATTACAAAATTATGATTTTACATGTAAGATCCCTATGTTCGAGAGTTGCGTTCACCACCCTGTATGTTCGAGAGTCGCGGTCACCACCCTCTATATGTATTTCTGTTATTTAATCCGGGCCTCTTTAACCTAGGCTAAAGTCCGCCTGTGGCCACATCCAGTAATGGGTAGAAGGCATGATGATATAATTTTATTTATAAACTTTTTAATGCGATATTCGTTATACATTCATGTTTAACCAACAAAAAAAATTGTTTGTCAGCGTCTCTACGATATTCATATTCATAAGAAATGTTTCTTATTCAGTAAAAAAATGAGCGCACGCAAATATATTACTAGTCTTGTCTGACTTCTGTCTGTGAAAAAAATCTGACGCGTAAAAATATAATTTTCTCATCGTATACTAGTTTCGTTCGTTGGCTTTGTGTACTGTACTGACTCGAGCAGTTACAGTTAGAGAAAGTACGTGAAGTAATTATAATGTACAGCTATAAAACGATCATTTCTTATGCATTTTAACGAGAAATTCTTCATTTTTTTCACGTGGCTTCTCGTCAAGGTCACGAAGATACATTATTGGAATATTTTTAACAGTTTTTTCTATTCATTTTCGACCTGATTCTCAAAACAGATTAACTAATCTTGAATTTTTTATTAATTTATCTTATCCTAATCTGAATTTAAAAAGATAATCTAAAATGAAATGGTAACTAGATTATATTAAAGATTATTTAATCTGTTTTGAGAATTTGGTTTAGCTTAACTAAAAATAAATAAATATATCATCACGCCTTTTATCCATTACTGGGTGTGGCACTCAACTGAAGCAGATCTTGGTAAGTGATATATTTATGCGCGTGAAGTATGGTTACTGGCCGTCAAATTACGGCCCTCAAAGATGTTAGTGGTGGGGGAGCCACTTGAGTAAGCTTCATTATAAACAGCCAGAGTTTGAAAAAAGTTTTAGTTAATCCTGAATTTTGGATTAGCTAATTTTATGCTAGTCCGATTTAAAATAGTTATTTATATATCGAGGGTGAAAGCAGGCGCGTCGGACACATGGCATGATTATTAGCACGAGGCGCAAAACGCCGAGGGCTAATAACATGCACAGGATCAGAAACGCTAATTTCACCCGTGGTGCATACAATATTTTATGTACAACCGGGCCGAAATTAATTTGTTTTGGCCCTGAAAAGCAGGCTTAAACACTTCTTTTCGGCCCTAGGGCCATACAGTGGCGTACCTGGGGCGGTGGGTGCGGTCCGCACCGGGCGGTATATTTTGGTACAGCATTTTTTATATTTAGTTGTAAAAAACAACTTGTTCACTTCATAAGTTTACTATTCGATTTCTACGAATTATGAATTACTATATGATTTCGAATATTTTTCTCCATCGTCAAGTCAATGTAGGGTTGAAAATATTATCTCGAAAAATTCCTTTATTACTGCCTAATTTAAATATGCCATCCAGTGGTAAATAGTTCCCCACCTATAGTTTGTCTCAATTACAATTATTTATTTATGTTTATTAATTTAATGTGGTAATGACTCAGTGGTTTCGAATTGGCCTGTGGATCCTGAGAACCCCGGTTCGATTCCCACAGCCGACAAACAATTTTCACCAAATTAAAATTACCCCTGTGGCTCCCCCACCACTAACATCTTTGGCGGCTGTGATTTGACGGCTGGTAACCTAATTGCACGCGCATAAATATTTCACTTACCGAGGTCTGCTTCGACAGAATGCTACACCCAGTAATGGGTAAAAGTGATGATATATTTATTTTATATTTATTTTTTTTAATTTATAAAAACCACCATTTGAGTATGGGTATGGGTTAATGGCACAAGCAGATCTCGGTAAGTGATTTATTTATGTACGTGAAGTGCTGTTACTAGCCTTCAAATCACGCCTCCCAAAGATATTAGTGGTAGGGGAACCACAGGGGGTAATTTTAATTTGGTGAAAATTGTCGGGGACTCGAACCGGGGTCCTCAGGATCCACAGGCCAACTCGAAACCACTGAGCCATTACCCCATTAAATTAATAAACATAAATAAATAATTGTAATTGAGATAAACTATAGGTGGGGAACTTTTTTACCATTGAATGGCATATTTAAATTAAGCAGTAATAAAGGAATTTTTCGAAATAATATTTTCAACCCTACATTGACTTGACGATGAAGAAAAATATTCGAAATCATATAGTCATTCATAATTCGTAGAAATCGAGTAGTAAACTTGTGAAGTGAACAAATTATTTTTACAACTAAAACTAAATATAAAAAATGTCGTCCCAAAATTTGTGCCGTCCAGTGCGGACCGCACCCACCGTCCCCCCCTGGGTACGCCACTGCGAGTCAGCATAAAAGAAGTCTGCATATGCCACCCACACTTGTATCAATTTCAATCATAAATTGTAAATAAATAAATATATCATCACACCTTCTACCCATTACTGGGTGTGGCACTCTGCTGAAGCAGATCTCGGTAAGTGATATATTTTGCGCGTGAAGTGCGGTTACCAGTGGTCAAATCACGGCTCCCAAACATGTTAGTGGTGGAGGAGCCACAGGGATAGCTTTTTCAAATTATGAAAATTTGTCGCCTGTGGGAATCGAACCAGGGACCTCAGGATCCACAGGCCGACTTCATACCACTGTGCTAGCCATCCCATAAATTGTATACATTAATAACCAATTACATTATAATCAACAAAGAAACTTAATCACAAATAAACATTTTCTGCAAATATAACACAATGAAGAATGAATCTCGTATCAGCAAACTCGAGAAAAATATACAACAGATCAAATGTCAAACAGAAACAGGAGATAGAGAGTAATAACTGAAACGAACACTTCATAAACAATATTTTTTATACAAAGCTTTATTTATTTGTTATTCATTGCGTCATTTTCACACTAACGGTTTCATTTATAATCGATGAATATGCCATTAAATTATAAATGTGTCATTGTGAAAATACCGGTGAAATGATTGTCCTCGTTTGTCGATTCATAATTGCGCTGTGTACAATTTATTATTCACATTTTGATTTTGATTCTATTCATCAAATTTTTCATTGATTTCATACGATAAATTGTGTGAAATTTTGTTTATATAGGTGGTATTTTTTGGCAATTTAATTCACCAAACATCAAAAACAATGAGGCGTGAATTGTATGTAAATAAATTATTTAAAATAAATGAGTGATTTATTATTTTGTGCGCTCATAGTGGCGAAAATTGGAACTACGACAAAGGTACAGTTTGCTAATAACTAAGTACCTTGGATACGTAGTTTCATGTCAGTACAATTCATGTAAAAAAATAGTATACATCATAACACGTCAGCAAAGTGTTTTTACTTGATTCAGCGGAGTAAAATACTCGGACTGCAGCCTTGTACGAGGGCAGGGTGAAAAGTCCCTGAAAAATAAAACAAGAAATGATTTATTTGGTCAAAACATATTTTATTTCTCAACATAATCTCCTTGTAGCTCGATACACTTCGTCCAACATTTTTCTAATGTTTCGATACCTTCCAAATAATACGATTTTGTCAATCCTGCGTTTGTCTCAGCGATGATCTCATCGTTGGAGCCAAATCTCTTTTCGCCGAGCCATTTCTTCAAGTTTGGAAATAGATCAAAATCGCAGGGGGCCAAATCTGGAGAATATGGTGGATGACAAACCAATTCGTAGCGCAATTCAAGCAATTTTGCCATTGCGACTGCGGACCTGTGCGCCGGTGCGTTGTCCACAATGCGGCACCCATCTGGCAGATAGCTTTCTCATATACAAAAATTTATGCAAAATGTTCCGTACCCGTTCGGTTGAGATGCACATAGCCTCAGCCAGCTCGTGCACTTTAACTCACCGATCGTCCAATATCATACCATGGATTTTATCGACGATTTCTGGCGTCGTATCCTCAATTGGACGACCAGAACGTTCGGCGTCCTTTGTGGTCATACTACCACAACGAAAATCAGTAAACCACTTGTGAATCGTTCCAATCGATGGTGAGGAGTTCCCATAATGTTTAACAAGCGATGCTTTGGTTTGCGTAATGTTTTTTCCACGCAAGAAATAATGTTTAATCAAGACGCGAAATTCACTTTTTTCCATGTTTTCAAGAATCTTCAACGTTGCTTGCTTTCGATGGGTGTCAAAACAGAACTGAATGACATAGTCTGAACATTTTAATGCGTTCTAGTTAAAGATGGTACATCACAAATGTCACATGAGATTTGCGATTGTGGCGCCATCTGTTTTATTTTTCAGGGACTTTTCACCCTGCCTTCGTATGTAAAGTATCACTTTTATTCCTTATAAATTAATATTTTATTATCTAGTCCTACCCAAGGTCATTTTTCGTAATTTCATGAAACTATTAATTTTTTACGGGGTGGCTAACTCAGTGGTATGAAGTCGGCCTGTGAATCCTGAGAACCCTGGTTCGATTCCCACAGGCGACAAACAATTATCATAATTTCAAAAAGCTACCCCTGTGGCTCCTCCACCACTAACATCTTTGGGGGCCGTGATTTGACGACTGGTAACCGCACTTCACGCGCAAAATATATAAATAAAAATATAAATAAATATATCATCACGCCTTCTACCCATTGCTGGGTGTGGCACTCTGCTGAAGCAGATCTCGGTAAGTGATATATTTTGCGCGTGAAGTGCGGTTACCAGTGGTCAAATCACGGCTCCCAAACATGTTAGTGGTGGAGGAGCCACAGGGATAGCTTTTTCAAATTATGAAAATTTGTCGCCTGTGGGAATCTAACCAGGGACCTCAGGATCCACAGGCCGACTTCATACCACTGAGCTAGCCATCCCATAAAATATATCATTTACCGAGATCTGCTTCGGCAGAGTGCCACACCCAGTAATGGGTAGAAGGCGTGATGATATATTTATATTTATTTTATTTGTTAAATTTTTAATGAGCAAGTCCTAACTAATAAATTTCGTCCTACCCTAATTCTTTACTATCCCTCTTATCTCTGCCCTTATAAACTACCCTAACCTACAACAATAATTCAGTCAAAAATGCCAGCATTATGCGAACACCTTCTTCATGGTACTTTCACGCAAAAATCGCGTTAAAATGTTATAGAACATTTAAATATAATTAAAACAGTGAACAGCGCGGAGTCGCGCCTCTCATTAGCTAATTGTACAGTGTAGAGTAGCTGACTCCATTAATTAATCACATTAGCATAGAAAACAACCGACAGTCTGCAGCACAGATGATGACGTAGGTATTTGTAGGTCGTTACTCGGAACTGAAACGAATGAGTGCCGGATACGATGTGCTCTATAGACGGTAATTCTGTGTTACGATGAGGTATTTCAACTTTAAAAAAGACGCTTGTTATTTCATTATAAATTGATTAAATGTTATATGGAAATATTTGTGGCGGTCGGTCAGGGAACTTTCACACCAACAATCATATTTTAATCATTTACTAGGTTTATAATGGGATGGCTAGCTCAGTGGTATGAAGTCGGCCTGTGGATCCTGAGGTCCCTGGTTCGATTCCCACAGGCGACAAATTTTCATAATTTGAAAAAGCTATCCCTGTGGCTCCTCCACCACTAACATCTTTGGGGGCCGTGATTTGACCACTGGTAACCGCAATTCACGCGCAAGATATATCACTTACCGAGATCTGCTTCGGCAGAGTGCCACACCCAGTAATGGGTAGAAGGCGTGATGATATATTTATTTATTTTATTTTTACAAACATATGGGGTGGCTAGCTCAGTGGTATGAAGTCGGCCTGTTGATCCTGAGGTCCCTGGTTCGATTCCCACAGGAGACAAATTTTCATAATTTGAAAAAGCTATCCCTGTGGCTCCTCCACCACTAACATCTTTGGGGGCCGTGATTTGACCACTGGTAACCGCAATTCACGCGCAAGATATATCACTTACCGAGATCTGCTTCGGCAGAGTGCCACACCCAGTAATGGGTAGAAGGCGTGATGATATATTTATTTATTTTATTTTTACAAACATATGGGGTGGCTAGCTCAGTGGTATGAAGTCGGCCTGTTGATCCTGAGGTCCCTGGTTCGATTCCCACAGGAGACAAATTTTCATAATTTGAAAAAGCTATCCCTGTGGCTCCTCCACCACTAACATGTTTGGGAGCCGTGATTTGGCGACTGGTAACCGCACTTCACGCGCAAAATATATCACTTACCGAGATCTGCTTCAGCAGAGTGCCACACCCAGTAATGGGTAGAAGGTGTGATGATATATTTATTTATTTTATTTTTACAAACATATGGGGTGGCTAGCTCAGTGGTATGAAGTCGGCCTGTGGATCCTGAGGTCCCTGGTTCGATTCCCACAGGCGACAAATTTTCATAATTTGAAAAAGCTATCCCTGTGGCTCCTCCACCACTAACATGTTTGGGGGCCGTGATTTGACGACTGGTAACCGCACTTCACGCGCCAAATATATCACTTACCGAGATCTGCTTCGGCAGAGTGCCACACCCAGTAATGGGTAGAAGGCGTGATAATATATTTATTTATTTTATTTTTACAAACATATGGGGTGGCTAGCTCAGTGGTATGAAGTCGGCCTGTGGATCCTGAGGTCCCTGGTTCGATTCCCACAGGCGACAAATTTTCATAATTGGAAAAAGCTATCCCTGTGGCTCCTCCACCACTAACATGTTTGGGAGCCGTGATTTGACGACTTACCGAGATCTGCTTCAGCAGAGTGCCACACCCAGTAATGGGTAGAAGGCGTGCTAGAGCTAACAATAATTTATAATAAAGTAAACTAACGCAAAGAAAAAGATAACTTTGGATTGTGTTACCTAATTTAGTATACGAGGGCAGGGTGAAAAGTCCCTGAAAAATAAAACAAATGGCGCCACAATCGCAAATCTCATGTGACATTTGTGATGTACCATCTTTAACTAGATCGCATTAAAATTTTCAGACTGATATGTCATTCAGTTCTGTTTTGACACCCATCGAAAGCAAGCAACCTCGAAGATTTTTGAAAACATGGAAAAAAGTGAATTTCGCCTCTTGATTAAACATTATTTCTTGCGTGGAAAAAACATTACGCAAACCAAAGCATCGCTTGTTAAACATTATGGAGACTCCTGACCATTGATTGGAACGATTCGCAAGTGGTTTACTGATTTTCGTTGTAGTATTACCACAAAGGACGCAGAACATTCTGGTCGTCCAATTGAGGGTACTACGCCAGAAATAGTCGATCGGCGAGTTAAAGTGCACGAGCTGGCTGAGGCTATGAGTATCTCAACCGGTCGGGCACGGAACATTTTGCATACATTTTTGGATATGAGAAAGCTATCTGCCAGATGGGTGCCGCATTTGCTCTCTGTTGACAACAAGCGCGACCGTGTGACAAGTTCAAAGGAGTGTTTGGCGATGTTCAAGCGCAATAAGAAGGACATTTTGACCCCTTGCGATTTTTATCTATTTCCAAACTTGAAGAAATGGCTCGGTGGAAAGAGATTTGGCTCCAACGATGAGGTCATCGCTGAGACAAACGTCTATTTTGAAGGATTGCCAAAATCGTATTATTTGGAAGGGATTGAAAAATTAGAAAAACGTTGGACGAAGTGTATCGAGCTTATGTTGAGAAATAAAATATGTTTTGACCAAATAAATCATTTCTTGTTTCATTTTTCAGGGACTTTTCACCCTGCTCTCGTATTACATAACTTGAATGGAAAGTATAAGATAACGTGCGAGTGATTTAAGTACACGAGCACAGTTATCACACTTTTAAGAGAGTTATGTACACTATTTTTCAGACGACCACAAAATATTTCTAAAAACACTTTACAAGAGCAATGTTGTTACACTTTGACAGCTGATGCGTTTTTGTAGGTAAGGGTTGACGTTTGATGTTTGAGGTTAGGTGTGGTGATACCAACTGTACTAACCGTAATGTCAAAATATTAAATAATGCTAAAATATTAGTAAATAAGTAATTATTAATTTTAAAAAATAAGATTTATCTGTGCAAGTGTGTTGAAAAATCTGCCAAAACTTAGATTAAAATAATAATCCAAATTCTTTTCATTTATTTGATTATTTTCTTTCATCGTAACGCCATCTGTTGTCAATCAGTGGAACTTCACCTGATATGTTAGATGTGTACGTTATGCTAACATATTAGTGTATGTGTATGTCATATACAAACATTTTCACCACTTTAAAATTATCCCTGTGGCTCCCCACCACTAACAGTTTTAGGGGACGTGATTTGATGACTGGTAACCGCACTTCACGCGCATAAATATATCATGTACCAAGATCTACTACGGCAGAGTGCCACACCCAGTAATGGGTAGAAGACTTGATGATAATATTTATTTATTTCTATTTCTAATTTCTTGTATTTTTTTTCAGGTAAGCCAACAACATTCAGTTTCCATAATTTCATTCCAAAAGCTTTCGTATCTTGTATTGGTAAGTTTATAATTATTATTTACTTTCTTTGCATAGTATTTGAAAACATCGAGATAAACGGACGAATAGTTATTTTTATTATGATTTAAGTATAATAAAACCGGTATCACACGATCAATGTTTCCGACATTTCATTTTACAAGTACTCACAAAGAACAGTATTTTTAAATGTACTTAATAACTTTAAAAAAAATATATAAATAATATACATACATACATATCATCACGCTATATCCCATCAAATGGGGGTAGCACGAACCCTAAAATCATTCATAAAATATTCACTCATTACATTAATCAAATAATCAGCCCTCGTAAAACATTATCATTCAAACACACCACCCTCACTTCAACCACAATCATAGATCACTCCATATAAACTCATTCATTTATTACACTCAGAATCATTTATCACACAACAAACCTTCAATCATATCTGTCCAATCATTTCTATTCACTTATCATTCATCTTCTTTCTTCGACGTATATAACATATGCATAAAACATCTCAAATTACTCACGCTTACTCCTAACAACGAATCTAATAACGAATCTAACAACGAATCTACAAAGATTAGAAAAGATCAAATCGATAGCCTGCACTTGTATATGAAAGAAAATTTCACACAATGCAGTCACTGAAAATGAAACAAATAGATAAGAAAGGGAAGGGGTGTCGCCCTGCGCTTGTTTGTGAAAGTGAATTCCACACAATTGCAATTAAACACTCTACGTAAGAAATGAAAACAAATTAAAAGATAAGAAAGGAAGGGAGTGTCGCTCTAGACTTGTTTTTGAAAGTGAATTCCACACAATTACAGTTAAACACTCAATATAAGATTAGAAAACGAATAAAAAAGATAAGAAAATAATATAAACAAATAAAATAAATATATCAACAAACCTTTTACCCATTACTGGGTCTAGCACTCTGCCGTAACACATCTCGGTAAGTGATATATTTATGCGGATGAAGTGTGGTTACCAGCCATCAAATCACGGCCCCTAAAGATGTTAGTGGTGGGGAAGCCACAGGGGTAATTTTAATATAGTGAAAATAATTTGTCAGCTGTGGGAATCAAACCAAGGTTCTCAAATCCACAGGCCAACTAGATATCACTCAGCCACCTACCATATATAAAAAAATATAGATATAAATAAATATATCATCGCGTCTTCTACCCATTACTGGGTGTGGCACTCTGCCGAAGCAGATCTCGGTAAGTGATATATTTTGCGCGTGAAGTGCGGTTACCAGTCGTCAAATCGCGGCCCCCAAAGATGTTAGTGGTGGAGGAGCCACAAGGGGTAGTTTTTGAAATTATGAAAATTGTTTGTCGCCTGTGGGAATCGAACTAGGGTTCTTAGGATCCACAGGCCGGCTTCATACCACTGAGCTAGCCACCCCATACAAAATAAATAACCTAAATTAATTTTGGACTCCCTTTTTCAAAATTTCTGGCTACGCCACTGGATGACATCTGTCAAGATAATAATTAATCTTTAAATTAAAATTAAATTCCGAAAAAATTTCTTATTTTTTTCCCTTGATATACAAATAATTGTTTATTATTATTTGCACAATACTAATTTTACCCTATTGATGTGTGCTTTAACGTACACTCAGTACAACAAACATAAAAATTCAAAATGGCATCAGCTGTTAAAAATGATAATATGCATCGAGATACATATAAATTTGCATTATTAAATTGTTACTACAATAAAACAAATAATTTTTACATAAATATGTTCCGATTTTGTATAATTAGAACTACAAGAAAAGCCTTATTTACATGACAACAAATTGTTGTTCAACTAACTTCAGACTAAAAGTTACATCTTACTATAATAAATATGTTCTATAGAAATTACGTCACAGCTAGTATATATTAATAATAATTTTCATAGACAGTAACACAAAATCTCCAAAGTCATTAAACTACAATACAATAAAATTCCTTTCCTTCTTTCTAACTTCACGCAAGTCTCGTCTGAAACCCGTTCTCGTGCTCATGCGCAGTAGCACGATCACACCCGAAGCAGCGACGAACTGCGCTTGCGCGAGAACGAGCAGCCGGTCGCTTGCAGTTGGAAGCGAATGCCGGCCGTGCGAGTGTTGAAAAGTTGTTGTGAGGAGTGCTTAGTGTAGAAATCTTCAAACTTATATTATTGGTTGAAATATCTTGTGCGCAGTATTGGTTATGGTGATAAATCAATGATATTGGTATGTACAACTGTTTTTTATTTAGTTTATAAAGTTTGATGAGTGATTTGAGTAAATTTTTGTGGTTATTGTTAGCCAGGTGCAGTGTGAGTCGTGACCTGCCGGGTTTAGGTAGTTTGGGCCCCCTAAGAAACTGTTTTTAAAATCGTTGGCTCAACGAAATGTCGGTCTATTGTTGATTCATACTATTGGGTTGTTTCTGTCTGTGAGATATTTTTAGAACAGCGTCTGCGTTGGTAATTTCCAAAATTATTCGAGTTCACTCTCGAACTATTATTAGAATTATTTTCGTACATAAATTACTTGAGTTTTTGACAGTTCGTAGGTATTTTAAACTGCATTTAATATTAAAATGCGTTTGAAATCAAAGATAATTACAGTTTCTGATGATTCAACTGTTTTTTATGCCGTGCTAGAGTAATACGTAATTCAAATGTTTTTTTATACTTACTTAGTCAACTGTTTCTGCATGCTAGTCTGCTGAGCTGTTTCAATTGTTTTCATAAGCATGGCTACTTTGTTTTTTAACCTCAACATTTTTGCGTTTAATAAAATATTCGTTACATATAACATTTTTTATCTTGAAATTTATTTTTAAAGTTAAATAATGAAATTCAGTTTGGCTGGTTTTAAGATTATGTCGTTTTAAATTAAAACAAATTTGCCAGTGAAATATTTGATTGTATTGTATGATAGTTTTATGAGAAATGTCACATAATTTTAAGAATATGGTGACCACACCTAATTTTTTTCTTTTCTTAATTTATTACATAGTTTCGTGAATAACTAGATTTTTGTAGTAATTTTAACGGTTTTTTTCATGGTGCACTAGATTTAATTAAATACTCAATTATTTCTCCACGTATAACTCAATTTTAAATATTTTTTTTGAGCTATTTGTCATTTGTTTTGCATGGCTAATGTGATTAAATATTCATTCTAACTGTTTCTTCCTTAAAGAACATGTTGAACGCAATTTATTGTATTATTTGAATTGTTTTCATAGATAACAAAATTTTTTTTCGTAATCTTTACTGTTTTTCCATGGTGCACTAAATATTGAGCAATTTTTTCATGAGTAATTCGGTTTTAACCAAGTTTTAGTTGTTCGCATGGCTAACTTGATTTAAATATAAATTTTAGGTGTTTCTCTATAAAAAGTATACGTTAAATGATTGTTTTACATTGATTCAATTGTTTTCATGGTATATCTCCATTATTATAGTAATTTATACAGGTTTTTTCATAGTGCATTAGATTTAGTTAAATATAATGTATAATGAGGTAATGGCTCAGTGGTATCAAGTCGGCCTACGGATCCTAAGAACCGTGGTTCGATCTCTACAGCCGACAAACATTTTCACCAATTAAAAAAATTACCCCTGTGGCTTCCCCACCACTAACATCTTTGAGGGCCGTGATTTGACGGCTGGTAACCGCACTTCACGCGCATAAATTAATATATCATTTACCGAGATCTGCTTCGACAGAGTGTCACATCCAGTAATGGGTAAAAGGCGTGATGATATATTAATTTTTTTATATATGGGGTGGCTAGCTCAGAGGTATGAAGTCGGTCTGTGGATCTTGAGAACCCTGGTTCGATCCCCACAGCCGACAAACATTTTCGCCAATTAAAAAAAATTATCCCTGTGGCTTCCCCGCAACTAACATCTTTGAGGGCCGTGATTTGACGGCTGATAACCGCACTTCACGCGCATAAATATATCACTTACCGAGATCTGCTTCGACAGAGTGTCACACCCAGTAATGGGTAAAAGGCTTGATGATATATTAATTTTTTTATATATGGGGTGGCTAGCTCAGTGGAATGAAGTCGGCCTACGGATCCTAAGGACCCTGGTTCGGTCCCCACAGCCGACAAACATTTTCGCCAATTTAAAAAATTACCCCTGTTGCTTCCCCACCACTCACATTTTTGGGAGCCGTGATTTGACGGCTGGTAACCGCATTTCACGCGCATAAATATATTATTTACCGAGATCTGCTTCGGCAGAGTGCCACACCCAGTAATGGGTAAATATAATGTATAATGGGGTAATGGTTCAGTGGTATCAAGTTGGTCTACAGATTCTAAGAACCCTGGTTCGATTCCCACAGCCGACAAACATTTTTGCCAATTTAAAAAATTACCCCTGTGGCTCCCCCGCAACTAACATCTTTTGGGGGCCGTGATTTGACGGCTGGCAACTGCAGTTCACGCGCTTAAATTAATATATCATTTACCGGGATCTGCTTCAGCAGAGTGCCACATCCAGTAATGGGTAAAAGGCGTGATGATATATTTATTTTATTTATAATAGCACGATTTTTATTATTTTCATTGAGGTATTTCAATTGTTTTGCCTGGCTAACTCGATTTAAATATTAATTTTAACTTTTTCCCATTTAAGTACAGGTTGAACGTAATTTATTACATTATTTTAATTGTTTTCATGGATAATTTGATTATTATAGTAATTTTCATTATTATTTTTTATAGTGCACCAAATTTAGTTAAATATTCAGTTGTTTCTTCATGTGTAACACGATTTTAACTAATTTTATTAAGGTATTTCAATTGTTTTGCATGGCTAACTCGATTTGAATAATAATTTTTACTGTTTCACTATTCAGGTACACATTTACAGTTTAACAATTTCTATTTTTGTAAAGTTCAGTGAATGAATAAGTGAAAGACTGAGAAATTCGTTATAAAATAAAAATATTCGTTGATAGTTGACAAGCAAGTTTGATTTTTTTGTGGGAATTAGAAAAGGCGTGCGTAAATAAATTCATAATGACGTAATAAGCTAGCTGGCCTCTAAATGCTAAATAGGCCTGAACCCTCCTTTCTGCGTTGGCTCTGGGGTTCATAACCTCTTTTATGCTGCATTCATCTGTTTCTTCAGTTGGGTGGAGCGATGTATTACAACTCATAAATTTAAATAGAAAATACTATTCATCTTGAATGTAATATGTGATCAGACCTGGGCAAGCTACTTAAAAAAAGTAGCTAAGCTACAGCTACAGCTATTCTTTAAAAAACTAGCTAAGCTACAGCTAAAAGCTATATTTTGTAAAATATAGCTAAGCTACAGCTAAAAGCTTTCGTTAAAGTAGCTGTTAAATTTTAAAGCTACTTTTTCAAATTATTGTGAAATAATTAAATTTGCCATTGTCATATGATCAGTCTTTTGTTATAATGACTGTTAATTTACTATTACGTACATAAATATCAAAAATATCAAATACCATCTGGCACCTACTGTGTATTTTTGCGTATTAGAGCCAGTTAGTACCGGCAACAAATTATTATTTTGTGTGGGTTTAGCTTGTACGCATGCGTACTTTGTTGACCTTCTGCTTAAAAAGTAGCTTTAAGCTATAAAAAGTAGCTTTAAAAGTAGCTTCAGTTGTTATTTTAAGCTAATAGAAAAAAAGTAGCTAGCTACAAGCTACAGCTATATTTTTTCACAGTTAGCTAAGCTACAGCTACAGCTAAGGTAAATGTAGCTAAGCTAGTAGCTAAGCTACAAAAGTAGCTAGCTACTGCCCAGCTCTGGTCGTGATGAATGTGATTGGGTCGGGCATTTTTAATAAATAATAATAATAATATATCATCACACCTTCTACCCATTACTGGGTGTGGCACTCTGCTGAAGCAGATCTCGGTAAGTGATATATTTTGCGCGTGAAGTGCGGTTACCAGTCGTCAAATCACGGCCCCCAAACATGTTAGTGGTGGAGGAGCCACAGGGATAGCTTTTTCAAATTATGAAAATATGTCGCCTGTGGGAATCGAACCAGGGACCTCAGGATCCACAGGCCGACTTCATACCACTGTGCTAACCATCCCATCGGGCATTTTTATTGCCTTTATTTGAATTTATTTATATTTGTATTTATGTAGGTATATTTTAGGAACTGTTCCTATAGTTTATAGTGAAATTAGAGAATATATTTTTTCGTTTTGATATAGGATAGCTAAATAAGTTTTTTACCCTATAAATTTTGCGTTTAGGATTTTTTCCGGTTTTTAAAATTAATGTTTGTTCGGGATGCAACAGATATTCAACATTTTTGTCTAGTCTAGCCGAATTATGACAATTAACAGATCAGATAATAATAATTTTAATTAATAACAAATATACTAAAGTATTTATCTGTTGCGGCAGAGAGTGCCACACCCAGTAATTGGTAAATGGTGTGACGATATATTTTATTTAAAAAATTATCAATTTTTTGAATTAATATTATTAAGTAAATAATAATAATAGCTCAGTGGTATGAAGTTGGGCTATGGATCCTGAGAACCCTGGTTCGATTCCCACAGGCTACAAATAATTTTCATAATTTCAAAAGCTACCCCTGTGGCTCCTCCACCACTAACATCTTTGGGAGGCGTGATTTGACGGCTGGTAACCGCACTTCACGCGCAAAATATATCACTTACCGAAGTCTGCTTCGGCAGAGTGCCACACCCAGTAATGGGTACAAGGCGTGATGATATATTTATTTTATTTAAGTAAATAAGCACAATTGATGAAATAAAATGTTATTATATAAAGGTCTCAGGTCCAAATCAATTTATTCTCGTCATAAAATTTGATGAATGAAAGTAAATATCATTTTTAATTGAAAACGGATTAGAATCGATGTAACATAGAGGTAGGATGGCTCAGTGGTATCGAGTCGGACTGTGGATTTGAAAACCCGGGTTCGATTCCCACAGCCGACAAACAATTTTCACCAAATTAATATTACCCCTGTGGCTTCCCCTCCACTAACATCTTTGGGGGAGTATGATTTGACGGCTGATAACCGCACTTTACGTGCATAATTATATCAATTACTGAGATCTGCTACGGCAAAGAGCTACACCCAGTAATGGGTAAAAGGTATGATAGTATATTTATTTATTTATTTTATGAAATTTAGTAACTTTGCTGAGTTTAATTTTAAAATTGGCAATATTACATTTGACATGCGTCAAAATTTGTTTTTATCTTTTTTTCTTTAGATAACGTACTTCCTGTTATTAGTGATAACAATATTTTATAATAATAAATGCTGTTATTGTTATATCGAGTATATACTTTATTTGTTTTACATTAAAAGGACGTTAATAAAAATTTCATTTGTCTGCAATTGTAAACGTTTTGTCCATGAAGTTCTAGTAGCGGCCGTTAAAACGATTTTATCGACTGCTTCGAAATAAACAAGGTAACAATATTTGTAAAAAAAATAATATATATATATATCATCATGCCCTCTACCCATTACTGGGTGTGGCACTCTGCCGAAGTAGATCTCGGTAAGTGATATTTTTATGCGCGTGAAGTGCGGTTACCAGCCTTCAAATCACGGCCCCCAAAGATGTTAGTGGTGGAGGAGCCACAGGGGTAGCTTTTGAAATTATGAAAATTGTTTGTCGCCTGTGGGAATCGAATCTAGGGTACCAGGGTTCTCAGGATCCACAGACCGACTTCATACCACCGAGCTAGCCACCCCATAATTACTAATTACTAATTTCTGAAATCGTGGTTCCATGTTTGTAATGTATATTATTAAATCAGTCTTTTACAAACACGGAAAAAGTAGTAAGGAGATCGCGAAAGAATAAATTTGTGATTTTTGTTTCTAACGGGGTCATGGCTACAAAAAGTTTGAAAACCACTGAATTATACTGGTCACCCTGGTATAATATTAGTTAAATATAATTATATTACCTTCTTTATTTTAAATATTAGTTATGATTTTTTTTAGATTTTTTGTAGATCCTGAGGTCCCTGGTTCGATTCCCACAGACGACAAATTTTCATAATTTGAAAAAGCTATCCCTGTGGCTCCTCAACCACTAACATGTTTGGGGGCCGTGATTTGACGACTGGTAACCGCACTTCACGCGCAAAATATATCACTTACCGAGATCTGCTTTAGCAGAGTGCCACACCCAGTAATGGGTAGAAGGCGTGATGATTTTCGCTGCTATGAGCGCATTCTCATTTTAAAATCCCATTACTAATTGTTGATTGATTTCGGTAAGAGAATTCATGGACCACCTGTACTGTAACATAAAGAAATTCTTTCTAAAACTGTAGACACAACAATTTCTATCGAATAGTCATGGTCATGAACTATTTAAAAGAAATAACGGCGCCATGCTTATCAGGTCAGAACACTTTTTCTATTAGTCACAACTTACAGAAAAATACGGAGAAATTGCTAGCATTTGGTTGCCGAGAAATTATATTATGCTCTATTAATATTATTGTGATTCATAATTATTTCTTACTAGTTTCTAAATTTTACTCAATTTCACATTTTATTATGATTTGTAGCCACAGTTTCAAACTGGTCAGTTTTGTGCGGTGGAATTCTGGCTAAATGTATAAAACCTCATTTACAATACGAAATGAGTAGTTGTAGTTAACGCTGAAAGAGAGATTTAACAAAGCTTTATCAGAATTGATGACGGTAGTCCATCCTTATGACGTTTCCAGTATACAGGTGTATCACGGAAAGTGAAACATTGGTGTTTAACATGGGAAATCAGTTTTTCTGTGCGCATTGCTTCCTGTAATTATTTTAGACAAAAAGTTTCAAATATAAATAAATATATCATCACGCCTTCTACCCATTACTGGGTGTGGCACTCAGCTGAAGCAGATCTCGGTAGGTGATATATTTTGCGCTTGAAGTGCGTTTACCAGTCGTCAAATCACGGCCCCCAAACATGTTAGTGGTGGAGGAGCCACAGGGATAGCTTTTTCAAATTATGAAAATTTGTCGCCTGTGGGAATCGAACCAGGGACCTCAGGATCCACAGGCCGACTTCATACCACTGAGCTAGCCATCCCATCAAGTTTCAAATGGATGTTGTAAAGCTAAATTAGCTAACTTAGAAATGACAGGCGAGAAAATAACAAAATCATGGCCATAGGTCTCTATTTTTATTTTATAAACAAATGTGAACAAAGTAAATATAAATTTTCGTATTAGTAAGAACTGTCATACGTTTTCATTCAACTAATAAATGTGATAGAACGTGAAAAAACATGAAACGTGTGTCTTAACTTATTAAGACATACGTTATGTCATTCGCATAGGTACGAATAATATTTTTAAAAATAGATAGCTATATTTCATCGTATCTATGATAACCTCGTCCACATATGACGTCATCGTTTTCATACAGGGAGTATACCATACAAAAATGTAATAATTATTTTTATAACCTTTTTAGGTTACCTATACTTTTGTATGAGACTGTTATGATAGATTACTGCACTGACTTTATTTCCAGTACTAGAATTCATTACAATAAGTGTATTAGTTTGCTTAGTTCAAATATTTAGTCATGTTGTCTAATTTATCTGAACTGATTTAAGTGAACCAAGTGACAAATGGAATACAGCTATATGTGTCTAATAACCGTGGTTGTATTCTAATAATAAGCGTTCGTAGAAGTGGCAGAAAGTAAATATTAGCTAATATATTGCACGTTTGATAAGATAAGAACATATTTGCGTAATTTTATTGTCATAAAAGAAACGTGCATATTTTAATTAAATAACTTTTAATCTGTTTTGTTCAGCATAAATAATATATTCATTTTTTCTCTATTTTAGTATAACTTCTAACATATGAGGTGAAGTTCCACTGATTGACAACAGATGGCGTTACGATGAAAGAAACTAATAAAATAAATGAAAAGAATTTGTATTAATATTTAAATCGAAGTTTTGGCTGATTTTTCAACACATTTCCACAGATAAATCTTATTTTTTAAATTAAAAATTACTTATTTACTAATAATTTAGCATTATTTAACATTTTGACATTACGGTTAGTACAGTTGGTATCACAATACCTAACCTCAAAAGTCAACGCTAACCTTCAAAAACACATCAGCTGTCAAAGTGTAACAACATTGCTCTTGTATACTTTTTTTAGAAACAGTTTGTGGTCTGAAAAATAATGTTCTTTCATATATAAATGCAGACTATCGCTTTCATCTTTTCTAATCTTGTAGATTCGTTGTTAGTTTCGTTATTAGATTCGTTGTTAGGAGTAAACGTGAGTAATTTGAGATTTTTTATACATACGTTATGTACGTTGAAGAAAGAAAATGAATGGTAAGTGAAAAGGAATGATGTGATTGAAGGTTTGTTGTGTGATAATAATTTCGAGTGTATAAATGAATGAGTTTATATGGAGTGATCTTTGAAAGTGGTTGAAGTGAGGGTGGTATGTTTGGATGAAAATGTTTGACGATGACTGGTTGTTTGATGGGTGTGGTGAGTAAATGTTATATGAGTGATTTTAGGGTTCGTGCTACCCCATTTGTTGGGATATAGCGTGAAGATATGTATGTATGTATGTATGTATGTAAAATAATGTACATAACTCGTTCGAAATTGTGATAACTGTCCTCTTGTACTTAAATCACTCGGCGCTGCGCGCCTCGTTTTTCAATTTATACTCTCGCACGTTATCTTACACTTTTGATGCTTGTTATGTAATATAAAATAAAATATCATCATGCCTTTTATCCATTACTGGGTGTGGCACTCTGCCGAAGCAGATCTCGGTAAGTGATACATTTATGCGCGTACCAACTGTCAAATCACGGCCCCCAAAGATGTTAGTGGTGGAGGAGCCACAGGGGTAATTTTAAATTGGTGAAAATGTTTTGACGGCTGTGGGATCAAACCAGGTTCTTAGGATCCACAGGCCGACTTAATACCACTGAGCATTACATAATTTAATCTTTTGAACATATAATTAAATGTTATTTTGTTGTGCATAAAATATTGTTTGTACCACGGGTGAAATTAGCATTTTTAGCCCTGAGCATGTTATTAGCCCTCGGCGCTTTGCGCCTCGTGCTAATAATCATGCCGCGGGCCAGAAACGCCTGTTTTCACCATTGATACATAAATAACTATTAATACGATAATAGCATTTTTCGAATTCGGAACTGAGATGTTAATGTTGGTAGGTATGAAGTCATTCAATTGTTTTCGATCGTCTATTATTAATATCTTGCAGTTTTTATATTACGCTATAATTTTTAAACTAAATAAATATGTCGGTGATAAAGATCGTAAATTGCGTAGTACAAACCAATTCGCATTGGAGTCTATCTAAAAATAGTTTTTCTATAACCTACCATAACACAGAATAAAAAAACCTAGTGTAACCTTGAGCTGATATCATTGAGTTATTGTAATTTCTAATAATAATACCAAAGCTATATCAATCAAATTCATAAACTTTAAAGTGCCAACATCCAGTAATGAGTAAAAGGCGTGATTACATAATTATTTTAATTTTATTTATCGTTTGTAATAAATAAATATATCATCACGCCTTCTGCCCATTACTGGGTGTGGCACTCTGCCGAAGCAGATCTCGGTAAGTGATATATTTATGCGCGTGAAGTGCGATTACCAGCCGTCAAATCACGGCCCCCAAAGATGTTAGTGGTGAAGGAGCCACAGGGGTAGTTTTTGAAATTTTGAAAATTGTTTGTCGCCTGTGGGAATCGAATCTAGGGTAGCAGGGTTCTCAGGATCCACAGGCCGACTTCATACCACTGAGCTAGCCACCCCATAAATAATTTTAATATTAAAGAAAATTTAAACCTGTACAACAAATTAAATAAATATATCATGTTACGTTGTGGGGTCTATAATTCAGTGGTAACAGGTCGGACTGTGGATTTGAGAATTTGGGTTCGATTCCCACAGCCGGCAAATAATTTTCACCACATTAAATATAAGGGTAGGTAGCTCAGTGGTACTGAATCGGCTAGTGGATCCTGAGAACCATGGTTCGATTCCCAAAGCATCGTATTAAAATTACCCCTATGACTTCCCCACCACTAACATCTTTGAGGGCCGTGATTTGACGGCTGGTAATCGCACTTCACGCGTATAAATATATTACTTACCGAGATCTGCTTCAGTAGAGTGTCATGCCCAGTAATGGGTAAAGGGCGTGATGATATATTTATATTTATTTTACAAACAGTTAATATGGGGTAATTGACTCAGTGTTATCGAGTCGATCTGTGGATTTGAAAACCCGGGTTCGATTACCGCCTGTGGGAATCGAACCAGGGTTCTCAGGATCCACAGGCCGACTTCATACCACTGAGCTAACCACCCCACAATTATCATATTTAATAATGATATACTTGAGTTCTTGTCTGCTCAATGTGATGTGTACAGATTAGATATACTGCAGTTTAAGGTTATGTTTATAAACGTCGAAATATATCACTGCATATTTCTTCTTCTTCTATAAGCGTATGTGCCTAAAATATGAAATTCCGAGCTTGGCGCGAAATTTAAATCGCTTTCACTTATATTTTCTTTTGACAATTTTGTAAAGTACAAATTACTTTCGGTACTAGTGTTTTTTTGTTTACAGAAACGCACTTAATCTACATTTGTCTACTTTCCATGCGTAACCAAGGCAATAATAGTTAATAACAAAAAAATCGCACAGTTGTAGGAAAAGTTAATTCCATGTTTCACGTTAAAATAAACTTACGATATAACAAAAAACTAAGTAGTCACCCTGTACAGTAAATTTACATACATCCCTTTCCTAAACCCTTATTAAAGAAGATTAATACCCTTCATAAACGCCATCAAGATCAACCTAAAATCCTGACATTTTACTAATTATCCCATCTTTCTGACACTTCGTATGACGTGCAACACAAAGTACATCTATCTCTTTTCCTCTGTATAACCTGTATATCTATTCATCTCTGTCTAACAGCATCCTCTTGCTCTTGTAGTGGTGGTGTAAAGAACAATGTGTACTTGTGTTGTGTTCCTTTCGGTTCAAGACAACAATGAACAACACAATAGCGTGTAATCCATGCCATAGACGTGTGACGTGTCATTGGGGCTAAGTACCGATAGGTGGGGAGAGATTCCCATGAGGTATAATGGATTATAATTTACATATGGTAATTATCAACTGACAAATTAGTTGATATGTCCATGAAAAAGTGTTTTTGTACTTTGAGGTTGTAATCCGTTCATTAAGCTGTAAATCTTGGTAGGAAAGGAGCCACAGGGGTAGTTTTATTGTGGTGAAAATCTGTTTGTTGGTTGTGGGAATCGAACCCGCGTTCTCAAATCCACAGAGCGATACGTTGCCACGAAAATATATTAATATGAAAATAATGGTATATTACATAACAAGTCAGAAAAGTGATATTTTACTTTTAAGTAAAAACACTTTCGTGTCATTAATTCAAAATGTTTAAATTTCTTGATATGAATTGTATTGACAGTAGACTACGTATCCAAGGTTACAACAATAAAAACAGTCACGTAAAATATAAAACAGTCAGGTAAAATCTTTATCAGACTGTTTTTTTACTTTACCGGCCTGGTTTTTTGTACTAGTCTTGGATACGTATTTTACTTGACTGTTTTTTGAGAAAATCTACTTTACATACTACAATTATGGGGTAGCTCAGTGGTATCAAGTCGGCCTGTGGATCCTGAGAACCCTGGTTCGATTCCCACAGACGACAAACAATTTTCATCATTTTAAAAGCTACCCCTGTTGCTCCTCCACTACTAGCATCTTTGGGGGCCGTGATTTGACGGCTGGTAACCGCACTTCACGTGCAAAATATATCACCACACCCAGTATTGGGTAGAAGGCGTGATGATATATTTATTTATTATACTAAAATTTATTATGTTAGCACTCCCTTGCCGGTTTAAAAAAAAAGTATGCTAACCGGGTCAAAAAGCATGGGTTTCAGCCCTAAAAAACGGGCTTAAACAGTTGTTTTTGGCCCATGAGTCAAAAAAACTACTTCCTATGGATACATAAATATTTTTGTTTATTATGAATACTTGATTCTATAAGATGTCATTTTGACATATAACCTATGTACATATTTTAAACTTTTGAACATATAATTAAATGTTATTTTGTTGTGCATAAAATATTGTATGTACCACGCGTGAAATTAGCGTTTCTGACTCTGAGCATGTTATTAGCACAAGGCGCAAAGCCTGTTTTCACCCTTGATACATATATAAATATTGTTTGTGGTAACCAAGAAAACGGGATATACATTTGATTTATATAAAATAATTATTAAATTTCTTGTATTGGTTAACGTAAATATAAATAAATATATCACCATGCCTTCTACTCATTACTGGGTGTGGCACTCTGCCGAAGCAGATCTCGGTAAGTGATATATTTTGCGCGTGCAGAGCGGTTACCAGCCGTCAAATCACGGACCCAAAAGATGTTAATGGTGGGAGAGCCACAGGGGTAGCTTTTGAAATTATGTAAATTGTTTGTCGTCTGTGGGAATCGAACCAGGGTTCTCAGGATCCATAGGCCGACTTGACACCACTGAGCTACGTAAATGTAAAAATGTTATTATTAAATTAAGTAGTAGGTAACACACGTGGGAAAAGGCCATTGAATAACTCGTACTTTCGTACATGTTTTACAATGAAACCCTTTCCTTACTAGTATTACAATATACTATTTCCTAATAATTTTAGAGAAAAAAAATTGAGCCAGTTGTATTATAGCGTTGTGAACTGTGGGAAAAATTTGAACTAAAATAAAATGCAGATCTAATAAATGTCAAAACGCTATATAATATACATTACACATATAATTATTTGTTACAAATGTTATTGTATCGTTGCCACTTAAATAACCGTAAGCAATTTAACACCGTAAATAATAAATTGTTTCGTAAAAAAACAACAAAATATGTGAAAATGTGACGTCAGCCACCTTGATTGATAACATTATCAAATAATGAGGTTCTTTAACTATAATCACAAAATGGTTCATTAATCCCAAAACTTTATATCAGAGACGATCAAAGTTTCAAAAATAAAATAAATATATCATCAAGCCTTATATCCATTACTGGGTGTGGTACTCTGCTGGAGCAGATCTCGGTAAGTGATATATTTATGCGCGTGAAGTACGATTACCAGCCGTCAAATCACGGCCCCCAAAGATGTTAGTAGTGAGGGAATTACAGGGATAATTTAAAAAATAAAATAAATATATCATCACGTCTTCTACCCATTACTGGGTGTGGCTCTCTGTCGAAGCAGATCTCTGTAAATGATATATTTATGCGCGTGAAGTGCGGTTACCAGCCGTCAAATCACGGCCCCCAAAGATGTTAGTGTTTGTGGGGAGCCATAGGGGTAGTTTTTTAAAATGGTGAAAATGTTTTGTTGATTGTGGGGATCGAAACAGGGTTCTTAGGATCCACAGGCCGACTTGATACCCCATAAAAGAAAATATAAATATATCGTCACGCCTTTTACACATTACTGGGTGTGGCACTCTGCCGAAGCAGATCTCGGTAAGTGATATATTTATGCTCGTAAAGTACGATTACCAGGCGTCAAATCACGGCCCCCAAAGATGTTAGTGATGAAGGAATCACAGGGGTAATTTTAAATTGCTGAAAATGTTTTGTCGATTGTGGGGATCGAACCAGGGTTCTTAGGATCCATAGGCCGTCTCGGATACCACTGAGCCATTACCCCATAAAATAAGTGTAAGTTTAGTACCACTTAAAGACATTGAAAGATACTTGTGACGTCACAAGCAACTACAGAATACAGGAAATTCAATATCATGCTTTCACTGATTGTCATAGTTTTTAATGTATTTAAAATTTTTTTTATACAAATCGATATGGAAGCCCATTTTTTGTGCTTAATTTTAAAATTTAATTTTAATTTCGATAGATTAATGGGGTAGGTGGCTCAGTGGTATCGTGTCGGTCTGTGGATCCAAAGAACCTGGTTCAATCCCCACAGCCGACAAAACATTTTCACCAATTTAAAATTATCCCTGTGGCTCCCCCACCACTAACATCTTTGGAGGCCGTGATTTGACGGCTGGTAGCCGCACTTCACGCGCTTAAATATATCACTTACCGAGATCTGCTTCGGCAGAATGCCACACCCAGTAATGGGTAAAAGGCGTGATGATATATTTATATTTATCTTACTTATTTATTTATTTAGATTATAGATACTGTTACAAAACTTTAAGGGTACGTATTACATGATGTACTAGATACTTTTAAATTCACAAAATTATATATTTACATTTAATAGTGACACTTGGGCATTCTTCTAGTTAGTACCTACACTGTACAGTCAACATAATAAATATTTAATCAAAGTGTGAAACATTGAAATGTATTCCAGTCGAGACAAAGACAAGCCCTCGTGTGATAACACATGTATACTCTTAGCAAATAGGGTGCCTTGATGGTGTATTCATCAAGACAAATATTTAGCTGTGCGCTAGTAGACTGCTTTGTATTCACAGAGATAATTGCAGGAACAATTGGCGGCCTAAGCCAAGAAGATGAGGATATTATTAGCGTTGGTGTCAAATTAAAACATTAGGTTGAATTCCTGTATGCATAACAGGATACCAATTCCCGCTAGATATAATTAGTGGTTGGTCTAATTATCAATCGCCGGTTTATTCTCGATTAATCATAAAATATAAATAAATAAATATACCATCACGCCTTCTACCCAGTACTGGGTGTGGCACTCTGCCGTAGCAGATCTCTGTAAGTGATATACTTATGCGCGTGAAGTGCAGTTACCTGTCGTCAAATCACGGCCTCCAAAGATGTTAGTGGAGGGAAGCCACAGGCATAGTTTTATAAAAATAAATATATCAACACGCCTTCTACCCATTACTGGGTGTGATACTCGACCAAAGCAGATCTCGGTAAGTGATATATTTCTGCACATGAAGTTCGATTACCAACCGTCAAATCACGACCCTCAAAGATGTTAGTGGCGGGGGAGCCATTAAATTGGTGAACATGTTTTGTCAGCTGTGGGGATCGAACCCGGGTTCTCAGGATCCACAGATCGACTTCATACCACTGAGCTAGCTACCTCATTAAATAGTTTTAATATTGTGAAACTGGTTTGGTCTAAAAATATGTTATTTGTTGAAGGGTGCTAAAGGGGATAATCCTATATTCGCGTACAGCCCCTAAAAGTAGAGATAAAACAGTTTTTTTTTCTGAAAGAATCGTCTAGTTTTGTTGAAAAGTCGCCGAATTATGAACCAAACACCCCCAAATGCAGATTCAACTTCAAACACGCCTAACTCGGTGCCAAATCATAGTAGGAACTTCGTCCTTTGCGTCCTTTGCAGGGAATTCAATAAACTTTATTGTCCTGATGGTGAATCGAGTCCACAAATTTTTATTAGCTTCGTACAGATCGTCAAATATGCAAATTTTTTCCACTAATAATGATTTATGTATCATTTGATATATCGTATCAAACAGAACGATGGCGTGCAGTCGGTAATGATCGACAGCGATGCACTCGGTGTGACCACAGACATATGATGATGTATGTTTGTTTTTTCGTCAATCGCAGTCGATCGCCCTCTATCGTTCAGTGTGACCACGACCTTCTTATCTTCTACATAATTTTTAACTTATCTTTTATTTCTACTCTCATACTTAATCTTTACATCCAAGTTTGAACTACACCCATCCATCCACACCTCATTCCACCTGTTCATCACCTCAGTACTCCTCCCATATCACTCATAATTCCGTGTTCCGCCCGTCACCTCACAGTCTGTGCACGGAAAGGTGTGACAGTCGCGTGGGCAGCTCCATCTGACTGTGACTGCACTTGCAGTGTAACTAAAGTGAGGGCAAGGATCGCTCGTAGACAACAGACACACCTGTTGAAACTGGCGCGGCCCGGAGTACCGGAGACGCCGGAATCGATCGGGAACTGGGCTGGGCTCCGGGTACACCGGTAGTGGATAGTTTGTTCATGGAGGGATAGGTGATTGTGGATGAGGAATGACGAAAATTTAAATATTATTTAATGGCATAGTGGTATCCGAATCCTGGTTCGACCTCCACAGCCGACAAACAATTTTTCACAACGATAAAAACTACCCCTGTGGCTCTCCCTCCACTAACATCTTTGGGGGCCATGATTTGATGGCTGGTAACCGCACTTCACGCGCATAAATATATATCACTTAGCGAGATCTACTTCGGCAGAATGCCACACCCAGTAATGGATAAAAGGCGTGATGATATATTTATTTTTACTTTCTTATATATAAGGAAGTATTGGAATCGTGAAAAAAATCGTTGACGAGATTTTCGCGGAAATACATGTTTTGAGGTCCACTGAATCCGTTTTGATCATTTTCTCAATGATGTCTGTGTGTGTGTGGATGGATGGATGGATGGATGTGTGTCCGAGTGTGCATTATCTCATGAACGAGATAAGATTTGTTAACGAAACTTGGTAATTACAAGTTTAATGAAAATACGAAGAGCTGAGTTGATTTTGAATGTAATTGAATAGCCGGAAGCGGAAGTTTACTGGACACACAAAACAATCAATTCCATTTATTTCAAAAATGGAATCAGTTACGAAAAAAAGTTTTAAATAAAAGATGGTAGCAAAAATATTTAGAACATAAAATGTTATTTGCAATTTTCCTGTATATGCGTCTAATTTTGAGAAAAACTAATTTTTATATTTAATAATATATTTCAACAATCATAGTAGCAATAGAAACAAAAAACATAAATTTTAATTTTTGCTTTATCTAGTTATCTATGTCTTCTTTCGGAAAGAAACTAAATTACATGTTTAATAACATATATTCTAAATATTATATATGCTGTGTATAAGAAAGTCGTGTGGTGCCCACACCAGATTTTTTAATTTTATATTTAAACTTTTTCAATAGTAAGAGAACACTGTTTCAGGAAAGTTTACGTTAACATGTATACGTCGTGGTATATTTTGTTTTGTTTTGGGAACACCCATCTGATTCTATCAAGGGTAAAAACAGGCGTTTATGGCCCGTGGCATGATTATTAGCACGAGGTGCAAAGCGCCAAGGGTTAATACCATGCTCTGGGTCAGAAACGCTAATTTCACCCGTGGTACATGCAATATTTTATGCACAACAAAATAACATTTAATTATCTGTTCAAAAGATTCAAATATGTAAATAAATAAATAAATACATCACGCCTTCTACCCATTACTGGGTGTGGCACTCTGCTGAAGCAGTTATCGGTAAGTGATTTATTTTGCGCGTGAAGTGCGGTTACCAGTCGCCAAAACACGGCCCCCAAAGATGTTAGTGTTAGGGGGAGCCACAGGGGTAGTTTTTTTTAGAAATGGTGAAAATTGTTTGTCGACTGTGAGAATCGAATCAGGTTTCTCAGGATCCACAGGCCACTTGAAACCACTGAGCTAGCTACCCCATATTAAAATGTGTTCACAGGGTATATGTCAACATGACATTTTATAGAATCAAGTATTCCTCCACCACTAGCATCTTTGGAGGCCGTGATTTGACGACTGGTAACCGCACTTCACGCGCAAAATATATCACTTATCGAGATCTGCTTCGGCAGCGTGCCACACCCAGTAATGAGTAGAAGGCGTGATGATATATTTATTTATTTTTATATTTGGATAACCATGAACGCAGTTTTACAGAACAGAATCATGTTACAAGCGAATTACATATTGTCTGTTTCTCGTCTCGTTGTCTGTTTCATTCACATGTTCAACACGTTTATCTGCTTCAAGCCAAGGGCGTGGTCCTCAGACTGCTTCTAGACCCTTCCTTCCTCCCTTTTTCTTGTTACTTCCGGTTCCGGTCTAAATTTACACTAACTATGTAGCTACGTTTATTTATTCCCGTCTGTTGATCTGATCCAGACTACTTAGAAATTTTTATAAGTGATCCAAGAGATCCTACATGAACCAAGAATGAAGTAAAACGGAGTGAGTCAGTTTCACGAGAGAGAAACTGAGTTTTTGTTTAAAACTTGGTTTAGATTTATCGATTCAGGAATAGTTTTCATAAAAGGGAAAGTGCAGAATACGAAATTAAGTTTTTATTGTAGTTTCAACAGTTTTAATTATTTTTATTTCTATTCGTATTTACCATAAATACGGGCTGGTTTCATACTTTGGGAAATAATGTAAGGGTATATATTACATATATGACTGTTAAAAATAAATAAATATATCATCACGCCTTTTACCCATTACTGGGTTTGGCACTCTACTGTAGCAGGTCTCAGTAAGTGACATATGTTGCGCGTGAAGTGCAGTAACCAGCCGTCAAATCACGGCCCCCAAAGATGTATGTGGTGGGGGAGCCACAGGGATAATTTTTTTAAATTGGTGGAATAGTTTTACTGGCTGTGGGGATCGAACCAAGGTTCTTAGGATTCACAGGCCAACTTGATATCACTGAGCCATTATCCCATTTTAACTGATAAAAATAAATAAATAAATATATCATCATGCCTTTTACCCATTACTGGGCTTGGTACTCTGCTGTAGCAAATCTCAGTAAGTGACATATGTTGTGCATGAAGTGCGGTTACCAGCCGTCAAATCACGATTCTCCAAGGATGTTAGTGAAGGGGGGGCGGCCATAGGGATAGTTTTAATGTTATGAAAATTGTGTGTTGACTGTAGGAATCGAACTCGAGTTCTTAAATCCACAGGCCGACTACCCCAAATATAATATAATGGAAGATGAAATAAATTACCCTCCGTCTGAGTTATGTAAAGTAGTTGAAAGAATGATAAATAATCGACTTCCAAAAATTTTTTTGAGGTTATATTGAAATTTTGGTGTTCTCATTTTAACAGGTACTACCAACCGTCTAAAACAAAATGTTGCTAATTGTAATAAACGCCCTTTCGTTATACAACTGGGTTTTATAATGATTTCCTTATGAAGATAAAATAGTGAAAGATTTTTTTCAAAATTCACAATATTTAGAACATTTTTTGTGCCACTGGCACCACTGGCAGTGACTACCTTAAGGTAGTACTAGCATGAAATTTTTTTTTGCAGATCGAATGAAATTTGGCTCACGTAAACATTGGATAGTCATACGCATCCTGTTAAAATATGAAACACATTCATCGTCTGCGAACAAATATATTCGCTTGTAAAGTTGAGTTCTTATACACGGGGCTTATGGCGATCATCACTCAGAATCGCACATATTTGGTTAGTGTACCTCTAAAATTTTGCAGTTTCATTTGAAAAACTAGTATGATGTTCTAGAACTATCCATGTATATTGTATCAGAAGGAGAAAGTTTTTTATCGTTTAGTAATGAATGTATAGCCATGCAAAGCCTTGTTTTTAACAAAAAATTAAGAATCCCAATTTATAATGGCAACACCACACGGTGGTATGGTATTTGAAAATTCACTAGAACAACAACCTGTTAACAATTCATGATATTCAAATCATAATAGGTATAAAACACTTATTTTATTCAATTTTTACATTTTTTGGAGCGTCAGTTCCGCCACTCGTCAACCGATGGCGCCACCGTCACACTAGTACTACCTTAATCTCAACTAGAATTTGATAAAATTGCAGTATTTACAAACTATTAACGTAATAATAATTAAAATAGTTCAAAGAAAAAGGCGCTGTTTTTAGTTTTTTTGATAATTTCTTGTTTATATATTTGTTACCTTTTAAAGTACCCCATAAATATAATTTTTCACTAATTCAGTTATGGTGTATTAATTGTAATTGCTAATCGTAATTACTAATTGTATAGCTGTGACCGCAGCTTAAAGTGATAATTTATTAATATCTATTTTGAAATTCCACCTGAGTAAACTTTTACCCCCAAATAAAGCTGTCCCTTCGCCGGTCGATAAAGAATTCTATTTATGTAAATTCTAGACGGAAATTTCTTTTAACCTTCGTTCTTATACGCTGTTGAACGGAATACAAATTGGCAGGCAATCAGCAAGGAAGCCTGTGCGCCTCGACGTTCATTTTTTATTGCAGGCACGGCCTTCTAAAATGTAAAGAAGACAAACGAATTAATGGAAATGTGGAATATTAAAAAATCATGCATGCAGAAATAAATGAGTGCTTATATTTAAATATATTAAGCGGGTAGTTGTGGTTAAATGGTTAACACCCTTGCTCTGCAAGCACGAGCTAGAGAGTTAGTTCCATAAATTTTTAAACTAAGATTTTTTTATTTAAAAAGAACATAAATAAATAATAAATATATCATCACACCTTCTACCCATTACTGTGTGTGGCACTCTGCTGAAGCAGATCTCGGTAAGTGATATATTTTGCGCGTGAACTGCGGTTACCAGTCGTCAAAAAAAACATAAAAGACGCAAAATAGAAAATAATGTATTTTTCGTACAACTGTACGATTGCTTTGTTATTACGTAACTATTATTGCCTTGGTTACGGGTGGAAAGGATACAAATGCAGGACAAGTGCGTTTCTGTAATCGAAGAAACACTAGTGCGGAAAGTAATTTGATTTTTACGCGTAGCATGATCTGGGGTTTCAATTATCTTTGGAGGTGTTTATGATAAAGAAGAATCACTCAGTGTAGTATCTCAATCTAGACGATTTTGAAGAAATTATCTTGAAGTTAGTGAAATATTTTGAAATGACGTAGTACAATGTGTAAGCAATCAACAAAAAAACCATAGCAACGCCGTAAAACACCGTTCTCGTGTAATATCATTAAAATTTTATAAATTTTGTTAATATTTTAGTGATTTTTTAAATCGCACAATTAAATTCTGCACTTGCACGTAACAAGCCTTTTTCGGCACTTGTTATGAAAATAACTATTATGCACAATCGGATCGAAAAGCATGTGTTTTTGCCCTAAAACTATTCCTATGGATACATAAATAAAATTAAAATTTTTGTTTATTGTGAATACTTGATTCTGCAAAATGTCATTTTGACATATAACCTATGTACATATTTTAATCTTTTGAACATATAATTAAATGTTATTTTGTTGTGCATAAAATATTGTATGTACCACGGGTGAAATTAGCGTTTCTGACTCTGAGCATGTTATTAGACCTCGGTGCTTTGCGCCTCTTGTTAATAATCATGGGTACGGGCCAGAAACGCCTGTTTTCACCCTTGGTACATAAATAACTAATTTTGACTATTGCATATTTAAGAGTAAGACTGCGTTCACAGCTATCCAATTAGTAATTACAATTAGTAATTACAATTAGCAATTACAATTAGCAATTACAATTAGCAATTTCAATTAGCAATTACAATTAGCAATTACAATTAGCAATTTCAATTAGCAATTACAATTAGCAATTACAATTAGCAATTATAATTAATTGTCATGAAGATAATAAAGTGATACAAATTACACCTGTTTCACCCTTGATACATAAATAACTATACTTCGTCATTACAGAATTTAAGAAAAAAAAAAGAATTAGTGATTTACTTTTTTCTTTTTTATTATTATCATTTCCCTTCCTATAGTTGCCAAATGACTACGTTTACAAATATAAATGTTTATTAAAGTAACATTACACAAAAATCTGATACTAGATCAACCAAGCGTAAAACAAAAAGACCTTTCATGGTTCAAGTAACGTAGTGGCATTCAAAACTTGATATATCATCTTTCAGCATTGGACGAATTAATAACACACTATCTCTTCAGTGTCATATTCAAATACGTCTTATATATGTTGTCAACAATATTTTAACTGAATCATGCGTTTAAGTGAGTGGCTGTGGATACTGTGTACAGGGTGTTCCAATTAAGTGTGCCACCATTGCTATCTCGAGAACTATAAGAGATACAAGGTTGATTAAATTAGCAAATAAATACCATTTATAAGTCTATTACAAAACTATTACCAATAAATTTTGTTTTAATGTTTAGTAGTATACAATATAAATTTTAAACATTATATACAAAATTAATCTAGAATTATGGGGTGGCTAGCTCAGCGGTATGAAGTCGGCGTGTGGATCCTGAGAACCCTGGTACCCTAGATTCGATTCCCATCGGCGACAAATAATTTTCATAATTTCAAAAGCTACCCCTGTGGCTCCTCCACCACTAACATCTTTGGGGGCCGTGATTTGACGACTGGTAACCGCACTTCACGCGCAAAATATATCACGTACCGAGATCTGCTTCGGTAGAGTGCTACACCCAGTAATGGGTAGAGGACGTGATGATATATTTATATTTTATTTTAATCTTGAATTAAATAACTTACAAAAAAACCCAAAAAACCCAGTGGGTCAGGTTTTTTCATCCCTGTATCTTCAAACCATAGAAATCCTTAAATAGAATCGCCCTTAGTTTCGAACGAGAAGACGAATGCATTGGTTCCAGTGCGATAAACCCGTCGTGTTTACGCTTTAAGATAAATTGGCAATGACCTAACCGATAAATCCTTAAGTTTAGAGCCGTAGACAAACGCGTTCAAGATTGCAACAGTCTGCATCGTGCCAAACAACGCCATCAACAAATACAAGCAATCCTACCCAGTGTATAAAACCGAGGCATAACTTGTGTTTGTTGATTAACAAACAAGAGGTCGTGCGTTCAAATCTCACTGACTTCAACTTGTATCAAAAAAATACGATTGTATATCTGAGTGCACAGCATGTTGATATGGATTATTGTCAGAATAAACTCATGTGCAGAGTTTTGTATTAATTCGTAAGTAATTATTATTATTTGCCAAATTAATTCAGTTTAGACTTAAAATTTCGCTACACTGTCAAAAACGTTTTAGTTAAGATGTTTTTGTATTCGTTTTATTGTCATTTTAAAACGTTTTATTAAAAGTCCATAGCATTTAAATGGGCGATAAGAGAGTAGACGCCTAATCTTGCAGTTTTTGCAGGATACTTCGCAGAGTTTATTAGGTAGTCGGTTTCTGTTTCCGAGGGTGAGCTACAGGGGTAATTTTGATGTGGTGAAAATTTTGTCGGCTGTGGGAATGGAACCAGGGTTCTCAACATCCACCGGTCGACTCAAAACTTATTTGCAAACAAAATTAAATGGGCCATTTCCCTGTGTAGATCGGACGCGAATCGTAGTTACAATGAGACAGATTAGAAATTTCTACATATTTTAATTTTATTATTTCTCTTCAACGAAACCAACTCTTCAAAGTTTCGCGTTTATCTTCGTTTCCCTGGCAACGAAGATAGTTCCATTGTTTCACAGTGTAGGTGAACAACCTTTTAATCAAGTTCCTGTGCCGTGGTAACAACTCACTACCGTACGAATATTATCTCTTGTTATATGAAAATTAATTAGATTTTAGCGTTCGGTAATTACTTAGAATCCATAATTTATTATACGGAATTTGGATTCTTGGTTTTTTAAACACGACGTGAATCTTTGAGACCATGAAACTTAATTGTTTTACACTAATTAAATACGAGTTTTACAAGACGATGTATTCTAACATAGGTAGCTGTCTAACAAAATAAAAGTTACAAAAAGCAATAATAGCCTCTATTATTAAACTGTTTTCAGTAATAACAAGAGAGTGAGAATAAATTGAAAATAATTTGACAGATCTTTCGAAAACTTGTTGCCAGGCAATAGTGACGAACGCCTATAGGGTTTGAGTGGCTATTGCCAAATGGCAACAAGTTTGAGAAAGATACTGGAGAATTAGTTTCTAATTTATCCAACTCTCCAGTTATATTTAATTAGATTATTTTTTGACTTAGCTGTTGAGGTCGATTCATCCAACTTAAAAGATTTTAAACTGGGTTCATATCGATTGATTACTTATTAATGTATTCGTGGAAGTTGTTTCCAAAATTTGTTGGTGTATTTCTGTATCTGAAATGGAACTAAATCGACTTTTTCCACACATTGACAGTTTTAAATAATTATTTGACAACTACCTATCATTTGTCACAAACAAAAAAGCACCTACAGAGATTATTCCCGGGAATAAACACAAGAGCTTTATTCTCAGTATAATAATGACAGGATTGGTTAAAACGCAGACACCTGACATACAATGAAGCAGTTCATTGGTTTTGAGAAACGTCAAAAAATAAATAAAATAAATATATCATCACGCCTTTTACCCATTACTGAGTGTGGCACTCTGCCGAAGCAGATCTCGGTAAGTGATATATTTATGCGCGTGAAGTGTGGTTACCAGCCGTCAAATCATGCTCCCCAAAGATGTTAGTTGTAGTAGAGAGCCACAGGGGTAATTTTAAATTGGTAAAAATGTTTTGTCGGCTATGGGGATCAAACCAGGGTTCTTAGGATCCACAAACCGACTTGATTACAAAGATTAAATCCGGGAATAATCACTAGAGCTTTATTCCCAATATAATAATGACAGGATTGGTTAAAACGCAGACACGTGACATACAATAGAGCATTTCATTGGTTTTGAGAAACGTCAAAAATAATCAATATAATGAAAAATAATATAAATTCATTCATAATTTGGAGCACCCCTTTTACCCATTACTGGGCGTGGCGCTCTGTAGTTTCAAGCCTTGGTAAGTGATATATTTAAGCGCGTGAAATACAGCTACCAGCTGTCAAATCACGATTCCGAAAGTTGTTCGTGGTGGGGGAGCTACTGGGGTAATGTTAATGTAGTCGGGATTCAAACTCGGGTTCTTTAAACCTCAGTCCATCGCGTTCAGCTCATCAGTTCGTTATTATGGGTAATCATTGTTCCGTGGCCAAACAGGTCGTATCGCAAGTTAAACATGGTAAGTTTGTGCTTCACTGACTTCTACTTATAACAAAAAATATAATGAAGTTTGTTTGAAAACTTCGTATTCCATTATAAGCTATTAGATTAACAAGTTAGTCAAATACATGAGTACAAAATAAATAAAATGTATGTCTGCATACTTTTAATTGGTGAAGATAATTGGCATTTTGATATTTAATAAACCGAATATTAAATTGTACACCAATACAAAAAAAAAGTTTTAGCAATCAAAATTTTTTTCCCAAGAAAATACATTGATTTTTATTTGATTTTTTTTTTTACAAAATTCTGAACCATGGCGGAATTGATCAGTTTTAAAAGGCATATTAGAAAAAATTACCAAATTTACTATCTGGGATCAGTTCTACTATCGATTAAGGTAGTACTAGCGTGAAAAATAATTTTGCAGATCGGAATGAAATATGGCGCACGTAAAAATTGGATAGTCATACGCATCCTGTTCAAATATGAAACGCATTCATTGTCTGTGAACAAATATATTCACTTGTAAAGTTGAGTTCTTATACACGGGGCTTATGGCGATCATCACTCAGAATCGCACTTATTTGGTTTGTGTACCTCTAAAATTTTGCAGTTTCATTTGAAAAACTAGTATGATGTTCTAGAACTATCCATGTATATTGTATCAGAAGGAGAAAGTTTTTTATCGTTTAGTAATGGATATATAGCCATGCGAAGCCTTGTTTTTAACGAAAAATTAAGAATCCCAATTTATAATGGCAACACCACACGGTGCTATGGTATTTGAAAATTCACTACACCAACAACCTGTTAACAATTCATGATATTCAAATCATAATAGGTATAAAACACTTATTTTATTCAATTTTTATAATTTTTTGAGCGTCAGTTTCGCCACTCGACAACCGATGGCGCCACCGTCACACTAGTACTACCTTAAGGGTTTCTTTAAAGAGAGAACCGAAAAGTCTTAATTACATCTTAGTCAAAAGTTTGTGATATAACATATGGGCTCAAGCACATTATTATATTCAATATTAAAACATGTCTTTTCATACAAAAATCTGAATTACAGAAGTGTCTAACCTCGTCACAAAAATGTAAACGACACAAATATTCAAAATATCAATATAAAAAAACCTAAAAAAAGTATTTGGCTGTGTTTTGTAACTGCAGGTATGACATTTTTTCAATCGCCGGATTACTCTTATTACTTAATCGGTGATTGAAAAACTGGCCCTAAATCAAACAAGTAAATAAAAAAAATAGGTTTCCATTTAAAATAAGAAAGTTGAACCCAGTATTTTGTGAACCACTGATCAAGAAAAAAATATTTGTTTATAGTTTTGTAATAGACTAGCAAAATGGTATTTGTTTGTTAATTTAAGCAACCTTGTAGCTCTTATAGTTCTCGAGATAGCAATGGTGGCACAACTAAATTGAACACCCTGTATATGAATATAGTTCTGTTTTATGTACAAATTTAAGTATATAGTTTGTAGGTCCTTTTAATAGTGTAGGTTTTTTTTAGTAGAAATTAGTTATTTTAATATTATATTAATTGATAATATTTTAATTATCTTCTTTATTGTACATTTTAGTTTTATTATCATTCATTTTTATTTATTTTTACCGAGTTTTTAGGTTAATAACAAATTGTACCTTTGTTCTAGTTCCAATTTTTGCCGCTATAAACTCATTCCTAATTAAAACTCCCAATAGGTCATTATATTTATAATAATAATAATAAGACTTTTATTTGGCAATAATTCAACCGAAGCTGTTCTGCCATATAACCTTTACATTAATTACAAAATTATAAATATATTGATTGTTTTCTTCCTCTTAACGGTTTTAAGGAAATGAAATAAATATTTTGAAATCATATTTTCTTCTATTATTTGCTAATAATTTGTTTGAATGTTTTTAAATTGAATTGTTGGTATATAAACAAAGTTAAATAATATGTTGCTGTTTTTCTTAAATACTGTATGTTGTTTAAAAAATGATAAAATAACTTTGATAATATAAAATAAAGAAAAAAGATTATTGCAAAGTTCAATGTTTTTTAAATGCAGTCAACAAATAAAAATTTCCGGCAACATACCAATACAAATTTAGTTTTTGTATTTTATTTATAAATATGAGACAATATTGAGTGCCAATTTTTAGAATGACGAATTAAAATACTGTTGTACATACATTGCACAGGCAATTTTAACTTAATGATATAACCGAGATATAACTTTTGCATCTCAAGCAAGATGTGTGTCTAAATCCCGCTGACTTCTACTTATAGATATAAAAAAAATATAATGCTTGCAGAAAAAATCTTGGTATACTGAAAACGTTATAAGGGTAGATTGACGTCATCAGAAAATATAACTAGATGAATGACATAGGATACTGCTACGTTTACATGGTATATACGAGGGCGGTCCGATAAGTACTTAGCCTCACCGCCAGATAGCACCACTATCGCAAGAGCAATTTTGTATCGATTAGAACATTCTCGTAGACAGCTACTGTTAAATTTTCAGCCGAATCGGACGCGTAGTTTTGTTTTGACCGTGTGTGGAAGCGAGCGTGTCCGCAGATTTGAGAAAAATGGAAAAAGAACAATATCGGTCGGTGATTCGATTCTTGTTTTTGGAAGGAAAATCGCGCAGCTAAATCAAAGAACGCTTAGATGCTGTGTACGGGGACTCTTCTCCTTCGATGGAGACCGTTAAAAATTGGTTTAACGAGTTTCAACGTTGTCGCACGTCGGTTTTTGATGAGCCACGCCCAGGTGCCCCGAAAACGGCTACCACGGAGGATAACGTAACAAAAATCCACGATCTCGTATTGGCAGACCGCCGATTGAAGGTGCGCGAGATAACTGAGACAGTAGGCATCTCAGAAGACCGCGTGGGTCATATCCTGCATGAATTATTGGGCATGAGAAAACTGTCGGCGCGATGGGTGCCGCGTTTGCTCACTCCGGACAACAAGCGCATCCGTGAGGTTACTTCAGAGCAGAGTTTGACGATGTTTAGGCGCAATCCGAAGAAGTTTCTGCGTCGTTTCGTGACCGTCGACGAAACATGGGTACACTGGTACACACCAGTTGGAGCATCGCTAGATCAAGTGTATCGAACTCAAAGGAGATTATGTTGAAAAATAAATCGCCACTTTTCCAAAAATTTTGTTATTCTTTTGTAGGCTAAGTACTTATCGTACCATCCTCGTATGTACATAAGCGGTTTTAAGTTGTATTGCGTATTACATTTTTCTTTAACTTCGCAGATATTTTAAAGACCACGGATCTGCTAACTTTTAGTGCGTCCGGTACTCTCTAATAAATTTTAAATTAATAATGAAAATTAATGACGTACTAATTTCCCTCTCACGCGATATATTATTTGCATATTATTGTTTAAAATAAATGATTAAATGAAGAATCATTAATTGACATACCTTTGATAAATTTCTTTGCCTCATAAGTAAGGAATATTGATGTCTCCTGAAATAATCATTTCATCTTTATAATTAAAAACCGTTTTAAGGGTTTATGGGAGTTCGGGCTCATGGTCTTGTAGATCGGCATCACAGGTTTCTCTAAATATCACGTGACTAATAAAATTCCCCATATAAATGAGGTAATGGCACAGTGGTATCAAGTCGGCCTACGGATCCTGAGAACCCTGGTTCAATCCCACAGCCGGCAAACATTTTCACCAATTTAAAAATTACCCCTGTGGCTCCTCCACCACTAACATCTTTGGGGACCGTGGTTTGACAGCTGGTAACCGCACTTCACGTGCATAAATATATCACTTACTGAGATCTGCATCGGCAGAGTGCTACACCCAGTAATGGGTAGAAGGCGTGGTGATATATTTATATTTATTTATTTTTATATTTAGTTATTTAATGGATTCCAACTGGACAATAAAATTTAGCGAATTTAATTATGGAAATTATTACATACAACCGTCTTAATTTTAAAGGTTTACGATCTTATTCTAATTTGTAATATTTCGCATATTTGTTTATGTTTTGAATATGTTTTACTGATAGTTTTGTTTGTGTTTGATTGCAGTTTTGGACAGTAGCGGACTGGCTGACAATGTAGCTGAGAGTGAAGACTCAGAAGACGAGTGGAATTATTACAGAGTGGATCCCAAAGAAAAAGACAACACCGTTCCTCCTCTAGAAACTAATAATAAGGTAACAAACTAGTTATTTATGTACCAAGGGTGAAAACAGGCGTTCCTGGCCCGTGCCATAATTACGAGGTGTGGCTATTAAATAACGTGACTGATGTTGTTTTAACATTTTATTTTGATTCCATACCTATTAACTTATTATCACTTTCAATATACACCCCTCCTCTATCCCTACAATGCTCCATGCGAATCCTGCGTTCGAAACAGTGCTGGAAGTCTTCTTCTATCAGCTCCTTCAGAACGCGTGCCGATTTCTCTCTCAAAGCTCAAATCTTGTTGCTATTAAGGCAAATTTCACCTTAGGAAACAGATAGAAGTTGCACGGTGCAAGATCTGGCGAATAAGGCGGATGCTCCAACACTGGGATACTGTACTTGGCTAGAAATCTCTTGACAGACATTGCGGAATGAGCCAGCGCATTGTTTTCATGGAGAATCCATGACTTGCCCTTCCACAATTCGGTTACTTTTTTCAATAAATTATAAGTTTCAGTAGCAGTTTTGCCAAGTTTCATGTGAAATTTCACAACAATTCGTTGCTCTAATGTTGCACTTTATATTTTTTCGGCGAAACAAAAAACAACTCTAATTAGAATGGTACGGCTGTACGGATTTGTTTACAGAAGCGAGAGGTACTGCATTCGAAAGAGAAAGCTTCACGCTAAAAAGCTGACGGTCGCTGGTGTTTGGCGCATGCGTACTTCGCATGTAGCAGCGTCAGTCTCGTTATTTAATAGCCATACCTCGTATGACAAAATGACATTTTGTAAAATCAAGAATTCACAATAAATAAAAATTGTCATTTTATTTATGTATCCATAGGATTTTTTTCTTTTTGGCCCATCGGCCAAAAATAAATATTTAAGTCCGCTTTTTAGGGCTAAAACACATGCTTTTCGACCCGGTTGTGCATAAAATACATTTATTTGTCTTTGACTTTATTACTTCATGTTTCCTATTACAGCGCTATTTGTCAAAAATCGAAAAAAGTTTCAAACAAACTCTACTTAATTTTAGCCGTACAATCCGAATCTAGAATAAAAATTTAGATTTTAAAGTTGTTGCCTGTGGGTCCTAAGAACCCTGGTTCGATTCCTACAGCCGATAAACATTTTCACCACTTTAAAATTACCATTGTGGCTTCCTCACCACTAACATCTTTGGGGGCCGTGATTTGAAGGCTGGTAACCGCACTTCACGCGTATAAATATATCACTTACCGAGATGTGCTTCGGCAGAGTGCCACACCTAGTAATGGGTAAAAGGCGTGATGATATATTTATTTTAAAATATAAATTATTTCGATTCTGAAAATAAAATATTTGTCATGCCTTCTCCATTATTCTGTAACTTTTATTTAGTCCGGAAAAATAAGTTTCTTAACCGGAACCCGGAAAAAAAATTAAGAATCCAAAATTTCCAGATTAAAATATCGTAGGTAACAACAGAGTCTATAAACAATGCAAATTGAATTTCGGAAGTACAAGTTAGCTTTGAAAAATAATTATGAAACATTTGCTATTATTCAAACTGTTGTCAGTTTGACAAAGTGATAAGAAATAAAAGTACGATTGCAATTTTTGTGCTCCTGTTGAAATTATTATCAAAAAACGTTATAATTGTTGTATAGAAACAAAAAGTGATTTGGAGTTGAAAGTATGAAGTCGCTTCCAACTATTTTGGAACACCCGATCCAGGTTCATTTTTACTATTCATTTACTCTCAAAAAAAGTTAGATTTAATTCTGATAGAGTTACGTTTATTCTAATACAATATTAAAAAGATAATCCGAATTACATTTTGTTATGGAATAAAATTAGATTATCTTCAAATTAAAAACATACGATCAACGGAAAAATATTGTAACTATACTGAAAACGTTATAAATGTCGACTGACGTCAGCCACCCTGATAAAACTTAACAAAGCAATAAGAAACTGTTGTAATATTTTAAATGACAATTAAAAAAAACAAAAAACACGGACGAAAATGCAGTATCACTGACCAATTTGTAAAAATGTAATTTTAGGTTGGTAAAATTTTGTGAATTTCAAAACTCCCTAAAAATTACTAAATAAACCAGTGCTTCGAAACTGTAATTTGAAAAACATTTTCTAGCTTCAAATCTCAAACATAATGTAATCTACAATTATCAGGAAATAAAAAATAATTATTTGTAACCTAACCAAAGACTGAGATAGTCTTTGCCATTTTCATACATTTATGACATTTATACTTCATTGTCATGAGCTACAAATCTCTGAAAAAGTTTTAGGATCAATGATAAGTAAATGTCATTATAGTGGTGGGCGAAATTTTAATAATTGGTCAGTGATACTGTATTTTAGCCAAAACACGACATTGAAACATAAATCTTATGTAAGAATATTGAATAATAGCTATATTTTATATTTTGTTTAGTAATTTCAGTATAGTGGTTTACCTGCAATTGTGTGAATTTCACTTTCAAAAACAAACACAGGGCGACACTCTCTTCCTTTCTTATCTTTTATTTCGTTTTCTGATCTTACATTGAGTGTTTAACTGCAATTGTGTGGAATTCACTTTCAAACATAAGCGCAAGGCGACAGTCCCTTCCTTTCTTATCTTTTAATTCGTTTTTAGTTCTTACATCGAGTGTTTAACTGCAATTGTGTGAAATTCACTTTCAAAAACAAGCGTAGAGCGACACTCTCTTCCTTTCTTATCTTTTATTTCGTTTTCTGATCTTACATTGAGTGTTTAACTGCAATTGTGTGAAATTCACTTTCAAAAACAAGCGCAAAGCGACACTCCCTTCCTTTCTTATCTTTTAATTCGTTTTCTGATCTTACATTGAGTGTTTAACTGCAATTGTGTGATATTCACTTTCAAAAACAAGCGTAGAGCGACACTCTCTTCCTTTCTTATCTTTTTGTTCATTTTCACTTACTGACTTGTGTTAACTTTTCTTTCATTACATAAATTGTTGTTAATATTGGGTAATATTTCAACATTATTTTGAGAATATAATAAAATAAATAAATATTTAAGCACGCTTTCTACCCATTCCTGGGTGTGGCAAAATAAAATTTTGAAATATAAGATTATTCAATAAAATTTTCATTCATAGTTTTATTCATTAGTTTTGAACAACTCTATTTATTATCGTTTAAGGTAGTACTAGTATGACGGTGGCGACATCGGTTGTCGAGTGGCTAAACTGACGCTCAAAAAAATGTAAAAATTGAATAAAATAAGTGTTTTATACCTATTATGATTTGAATATCATGAATTGTTGCCATTATAAATTGGGATTCTTAATTTTTCGTTAAAACAAGGCTTTGCATGGCTATATATTCATTACTAAACGATAAAAAACGTTCTCCTTCTGATACAATATACATGGATAGTTCTAGAACATCATACTAGTTTTTCAAATGAAACTGCAAAATTTTAGAGGTACACAAACCAAATATGTGCGATTCTGAGTGATGATCGCCATAAGCCCCGTGTATAAGAACTCAACTTTACAAGCGAATATATTTGTTCACAGACGATGAATGTGTTTCATATTTTACCAGGATGCGTATGACTATCCAATGTTTACGTGCCCCAAATTTCATTCAGATCTGCAAACAAATTTTTCACGATAGTACTACCTTAATTTCAGCATTTCTTATTCGAATCTACGATAAAATCGATTTTTCCATTTTCCCCCGTTTCCCTCGGACGTTGAGGGGTAATATTTCTACAAGATTAGATATTTATTAAAACAACAAACGCCGCAATTTATTAAAAAAAAATAATACATTTTGACAATTCAGCTCCACCTGTTGGGAGTACAAAAAAGTCGCCAGATAAACCCTACATAATATTTTACACTCTTTCCGAAACTGCAATAAAAAATAGGGCTTCAAAGTTTACCCTTTTACCCGCCTTCTTGGAGTCCGGGAACATTTTGTCAGAATCGTGTGTTTCTCTCAAAACTATGACAGGCAGATTCATAAAAGGATTAGCGCTAACACCGTTTTAATATTATCTATAACTCTGTTTCAAATTAAAACAGATTAAAGAAATGAACTAAATTTGATGCTAATTTACTCTCTTTTTAACTCAAGTTAAAATAAACTGGTTTCGTGCATTGAAAAGAGAGTTAAAAATTAAATAAAAAATGGTGTTAGCGCTAATCCGCTTTATTAATCTTTAATCTGCCTGTTAAGGTTTTGTTTTGGTACACTTTTTATTATGATGCATCGTTTTCGAAATATTCAAAGAAATAGATTGAAATGGGATACTTTATATCAGGGTTGTTCATATTTTACCCACCCAAAAAAACCCACCTAAAAAAACCCAAATAAACCCATTAAAAAACCCATTTGATTGAATGGTTGAAAATTCACCCAGGGTGAATTTTAAGATAGAGTCAAATTTCAGAACATGAATATCTTTTATTTATATTACAATGTAATAATACGTAATCTCTTTACAAAATAAAACGTTTAATTTAAAATATCATTTTTAACATGATATTGTAGTATCACATTGCATTATTATGGGGGGGCTAGGTCAGTGGTACGAAGTCGGCCTGCGGATCCTGAGAACCCTGGTTCGATTCCCACAGGCGACAAAACAATTTTCATAATTTCTAAAAGCTACCCCTGTGGCTCCTCCACCACTAACATCACGCCTTCTACCCATTACTGGGTATGGCACTCTGCCGAAGCAGATCTCGGTAAGTGATATATTTTGCGCGTGAAGTCACGGCCCCCAAAGATGTTAGTGGTGGAGAAGCCACAGGGGTAGCTTTTGAAATTATGAAAATTGTTTGTCGCCTGTAGGAATCGAACCAGGGTTCTCACGTTAAAAAATGTATTTGTCAATATTTAAAAAAACCCAATAATGCCCAAATAAACCCAAAAATACCCAGTGGGTCGGGTTTTTTCAACCCTGCTTAATATAGCCGACAAACAATTTTCACCACATTAAAACTACCCCTGTGGGTCCTCCACCACTAATATCTTTGGAGGTCGCGATTTGACGATACTGCTACGGCAGAGTGCCACACCCAGTAATGGATAAAAGGCGTGATGATATATTTATTGATGTATTTGTTGTGTAGGTTTCTCCGGCGACGCCTCCCCACGACGACATGTCCCAGCTGAATCCGGACGCCAAGGAGTTCGTGCCGGTGTCTCCCACAAGGACCGCTGTGTCACCAGCACCGTACTCGCGAGACCTGGTGGACGACGCTCTCATAGCGCAGAGTCCACGTCGAGCTGTACCCATGGATATCTCTGTGCCCTCTGCCAACGAGTTCCAGCTCGAGGTGAAACAGAGGCCCTCCGAGCTCTTTGATGATGAGTTTGAAGCAGAGAACACCACACAAAATGTAAGCTTACAAAATAAACCATTATTCGCGCAATATACTTATTTGTAATTCTAATTCGATATAAAAAGCTACGTTCACAATTATGAATTAGCATTTATTAATTAGTGGAAGCGTTTTAGAACTTGCGATGCAAATTACAATTGTAAGTGAATTAGTAAGAAATAACATGTGTAGAGAACTTTGAAAATGAACATAAATAAACAAAAAAAAATCATCTACAAAATAGCGTATTACATGTGTGTCTTTTTCTTTGAAATGTTTTAATTATTAGATCTATATTTTTTAAATACTGTAGTTTTATTAAATTCTATTTAATATTTAACGGCTCAGTGGTATCAAGTGGGCCTGTGGATCCAAAGAACCCTGGTTTGATCCCCACAGCCGACAAAACATTTTCAACACATTAAAATTACCCCTGTGGCTTCCTCCACCACTAACATCTTTGAAGGCCGTGATTTGACGACTGGTAACCGCACTTCACGCGCATAAATATATCATTTACCGAGATCTGCTTCGGCAGAGTGCCACACCCAGTAATGAGTAAAAAGGCGTGATGATATATTAAATTTATATTTTTTATTTATATTTAAATGTTTTTTTGTGAAAAATTTCCATTTTTAACTATCTGTACCCTAAGATCACATGTATCATCCTCGAATATTCATTAAAATTAACTGAAAATTCGTTATGGCGCTTTGAAAATTGGCAAAATTTAACGAATTTTAAATGTTTAAATTTTTGTCATATGGATGACTGAAGTACAATGACAATAATAAATTTTTTTTATAAAGTTAGTTTTATGACAGAAAAATTTGGGAGACGCCCGGGTTAGAACCGGGGACCTTCAGCTTGCCACTAGTGGTTAAGACATTGGCCCGGCATGCTGAAGGTCTTCGATTCGAATCCGAGCGTCTCCCAAATTTTTCTGTCATAAAATTAACTTAATAAAAATTTAAATGTTTAGTTTTTTTCTAAATAAATATATCATCACGTCTTTTATCCATTACTGGGTGTGGCACTCTGCCGAAGCAGATCTCGATAAGTGATTTATTTATGCGCGTGAAGTGCAGTTACCATTTACCAATATCAAAATGACATTTTGTAAAATCAAGTATTCACAATAAACTAAAGTCGTCATTTTATATTTGTATCGTTAGGAATAATTTTTTTATGGCCCTAGGGCCAGAAATAAGTGTTTAAGCCCGCTTTTTAGTGCTAAAACACATGAATTTCGGCCCGGTTGTGCGTAAAATAATGTTTGTTTCACAAATTGTAATTTTTAGTTACTACTTAACTTTTTTATATTTTATTATGGTTTTTGAGCCCATTGTAATTGCTAATTATAATTACTAATTAATAACAATGACAATAGCTTTAGTTTCTTAATATCAAATGTAATTCTCTTTTTATTACTACTTATTATGCACCAAACAGTAACAATTTGTTCTCTTTCCAGGGCCACCAACTGTCTTCACAAGAAATAATGCAAAACTTACTAAACGGCAAAGACGTGAGCGAAATTGAATTCCATCCATCCAGCTACGCTAAACCAGCTAGCGAAACGTATTTTGGTAACAACTTAGCGAAAAATTTAATCGAAAATGAGACTGAAAATTCTAAAGAGAACATCTCGCCAAGCGAAGAACAACCAACCGAATCATCCCTCTCACCAATAAGGGATGAATCAGATTTCGCTTCATTTGTTCCCAAACCACAGGATCCTATGAGTATGTCATTCTATCAGGACAAAGATGACGAAATAGGGTTTAGTACGAATCCTTTCGATTTAAACAAGGTACAGTTGTTACCAGAAGACGTAGATGAATTCATTCAACCAACCAAAGAGGAAATGGAAGTATCACCCGCTCAGTCACCTTTGGGTGTTCCTCTTTCACCCGAATTGCCACTAGAAGAACCAATTAAGACTCCTGAACCAAGCGAAGCAATTGAAGCAAAATCTCCAGTTCCTATTGAAGCTATTTCTCCAGCAGAATGTATGATGAGCAAGTCTCCTTTGTTGGAAGTTTCAAGGTCTCCTCTTCCTGGAGAAAACAAGCCACCAATTCTGGAATTTGTTGAATTGGCTAGTAAATCATTTTTATTGGAAGTAGAAACGCAAGAAAATAAATCGCTTCTAGAAATTGCAAATTCACCAACAGGCGATGTTGCCAGATCACCATCACCTCTATGTGAAGTTTCTGAAAGTTTAGTTTGTGAGGTGGCTGAATCTCCTATGGAAGAAGTTTCGCAAAGTCCTGTTTGTGAGATTGCCAAGTCTGCATCTCCTATTGGAGAAATTTCACCAAGTCCAGTATGCGAGGTTGCTAAATCTCATTTTGGCAACGTTTCGGAAAGTCTAGATATTGCTAAGTCTGCTTCTCATGTTTGTGACTTTGCTAATCCTCCTTTTTCGCAAAGTCCAGTTTGCGAGGTTGCTAAATCTCCGTTTGAAGAGATTTCACAAAGTCCAGTTTGCGATATTGCCAAATCTGCATCTCCTGTCACCGAAATTTCACAAAGTCTAGTTTGCGAGATTGCCAAATCTCCTTTTGGCGATGGTTCGCAAAGTCCAATTTGCGAGGTTGCCAAATCTCCTTTTGGCGATGTTTCACAAAGTCCAGTTTGCGATATTGCCAAATCTGCATCTCCTGTTTGCGAAATTTCACAAAGTCCAGTTTGCGAAGTTGCCAAATCTCCTTTTGGCGATGTTTCACAAAGTCCAGTTTGCGATATTGCCAAATCTGCATCTCCTGTTTGCGAAATTTCACAAAGTCCAGTTTGCGAAGTTGCCAAATCTCCTTTAGGTGACATTTCACAAAGTCCAATTTGCGATATTGCCAAATCTGCATCTCCTGTTTGTGAAATTTCTCAAAGTCCAGTTTGCGAGATTGCCAAATCACCTCTTCTGGAGTTAGGAAAGACTCCAGAAATTTCACAATCTCCTATATGCGAAATTTCAAAATCGCCAATGCTTGAAATTTCTCAACCGGCTGTTTGTGAAATTTCAAAGTCTCCAATTTTGGATATACATTCTCCAATGGAACTTTCTTCTCCAGTTGGACCTCTTTCTCCAAAATCTCCAATTCCAGAATTGACTGGATTAGTTTCACCGGATATTACGGCTTCTATTAAAGATGAAAATATTTCTGGAGAGATTAGCGAAACGCCTAAATCTACAGTAATGGATGATGTCCACGAATTGGAAAGAATTTTGAGTCCTATCGCGAAAAGTCCATTTGATCTCACAGAGGAAATCAAAGAGACTGCAAAAAGTCCATTTGAGATTTCAGAGGAAATTAAAGAAACAGCAAGAAGTCCATTTGAAGCTGCTGCACAAATTGTGCAAGAAACTAGATTGGAATTAGAAGAACAATCGACGAAAATTGGTGATGAAATAGAAACAAGAATCGATGAAACAATTAGCGAAATACACGAGGAAGATAAACTACAAGAATTGATTTCTGATATGACTCTGAGATCCGAACATGTTCTAACACCAAAATCACCAGAGTTAGAAGTTCTTGAAGTAAAGAAAGAAGAAGAAATAAATGCACAAGACGTAGTAAAGGAAGTCCTCGAAAATGTAACTAACGAAATGCACAATTTGATTAACGAAACAGAAAATATAAATAATGTTTCTATGGTCAGCACCGCACCATCCGAAATAATCAGTTTAATCCTAGAGCATTCTGTAGTCCCAGAAGTAACTTCACCTCTAAGTCCAGTGGAAAAACCAGAAAAATACCAAACAGAGCGTCCAGAATCATGGAAAGAAAACTTGGAAATAAAATGCGAAACTATTAAACCAGAATTTGCTATACATACAATGACATCACCTTCGGAAGAAAGTAAAGGTACAGATACACCTCCACCACCACCAACTCCATCTATAGTTGTTGAAGAACCGGAACTAAAACGAGGAAGTCCAGAACCTGGAAAGTTAGCCCAAGCAGTTCAGAAATTAGAAACAGTAGTTCCAACTGAAGTCAGAGCGAAAATTGCTCCAAGACCTGCGCCACCTAAAACCACCTCAACCACCAAAAAACCATTGCCGAGTGCAAATAAACAACTAGCAGCAAAAACCTCAGCCACTACACTTAAAAAATCCCCAACTACTAAGACACAATTAACTCCTCGACCTGCTGCTAAATCATCCACTCCAATCACTAGTCCAAGAACCACTACCACCACTAAAACCACTCCTAAACCAGCTACACCAACTACTACAACCAGTAGACTCACTCCGAAACCAGCGGAGAAGAAACCTCTGACTAACGGAGATGTGAAACCAGCTGCAAAGACTACATCGTTGAAGAAGACAACTGTGACTTCCACGGCGAGTAAAACTGCTTCAGCGCCTTCTGCGGCGAATAAGGCTTCTTCAGTGACTTCGGCAACGAAGTTGAGTGTGTCGAAACCAACGCAGAGAGCAAGTAGTGGATCTACAACGAAACCAGCGGCGCCGAGGACTACCACTGCAGCGGCTAAACCAGCTACAGCGGGGACAGTTCCACCTAAACCTAGACCGGCGAGTTTGACGGCTAAACCTACTACTACGACTTCTGCCACTACAAAAGTAAGGAATAATATTTTGTTTCAATCTGAAACGTTAAAACAAAGACAGAATGTCAATTGCGATGTGGAATTGAGTCTTATTAAATAAGAAAAAATAGAAAAAAACTAATTTTTCATCCCACAAAATTTACAACACGTATGAATCAACTTATCAGGTTATCATCAAACGGCTGATCAGTTCAGCTTTAACCAAAGACGCGTTTCGTCCTTTAGGGACTCATCAGTACGATGCGATCAACTATCCAACTAGACCAACTAGGGACTAGTGAACTGTGATAATGTCTTAGCTGAACTGACTGAAAAAAAAATTAATTGTGGAATTTGTGACAAGTGATGATAAATTTGTGTTTTCCTATTTTTTCTTATTTGTTAAAACTATTATTTATTTCACCTTAGAAAATTGCAGACCAATTTTATTCATTTACAGTCAGTTTTTCAATCACAGATTAATGTTAAATAAATATAAATATATCATCACGCCTTCTACCCATTACTGGGTGTGACAATCTGCCGAAGCAGATCTCAGTAAGTGATATATTTTGCGCATGAAGTTCAGTTACCAGTCGTCAAATCGCGGCCCTAAAAGATGTTAGTGGTGGAGGAACCACAGGGGTAATTTGAAAATGGTGAAAATTGTTTGTCGCTTGTGGGAATCGAACCAGGGTTCTCAGGATTCACAGGCCACTGAGACAGCTACCTCATACCGATTAATGTTAATCATGATTAAATTAATTAATGGGGTGGCTAGCTCAGTGGTATGAAGTCGGCCTGTGGATCCTGAGAACCCTGGTACCCTAGGTTCGATTCCCACAGGCGACAAACAATTTTCATAATTTCAAAAGCTACCCCTGTGGCTCCTCCACCACTAACATCTTTGGGGGCCGTGATTTGACGGCTGCTAACTGCACTTTACGCGCATAAATATATCATTTATCGAGATCTGCTTCGGCAGAGTGCCACACCCAGTAATTGAAAAACTGACCCTAATGGCCGGTTTCACGAACAAAAATTAAGTTTTAAACTTGGATTAAATAAATAAAAGCAAATGGAATAATTGAAATTGCTGTCATACATTCGATTTGCTGTTATTTACTTAATCTTTGTTTAAAATTTAACTTTTGTTCGTGAAACCGAGCATAAAACATTTAAAAAAAAAGAATACTCTCATCATTCAAAATAACGTTGACATTACGCTGGGAATCGATGGAAACTTTGATTTTCCGCACTAGTGCACAAAGTAATTGAAAATACACCCATTTTTATGGTTCTAAATGTTGACTATTAAAATGCTAATTGTACACTATACACATATTTTAAGGAATTTATAAAAGAAATAGAGACATTAGCTTATAACGCCAACAATCAGACATATTTTAACAAGCTTTACGGGAGAAAAATAAACAATTTGTTTTCAAATAACAAATGGCATATTAAACTGTCAATATAAATTAACGCTTCAAATTTAATAACTTTTCTCACGATCTGTTATATAATTTTTGCTCGTTACAAAAAGCATTGTACAAAATTGGTGCACGAAGTCGTCATTTGCACCATTCACGCAAAGGATGTCTCCGCGCACTTGTTATGTAAATAACTATTTTTAAATGACAAATATTAATTGCCAATTTATAAACGAATGCGTTAGGTTGTACTTTTTTATAGATTGTACTTGTTGCGCATTTACATAAATAAATAAAATAAATATATCATCACGCCTTCTACCCATTACTGGGTGTGGCACTCTGCCGAAGCAGATCTTGATACGTGATATATTTTGCGCGTGAAGTGCAGTTACCTGTCGTCAAATCGCGGCCTCCAAAGATGTTAGTTGTGGAGGAGCCACAGGGGTAGTTTTTGAAATTATGAAAATTGTTTGTCGCCTGTGGGAATCGAACCAGGGTTCTTTAGGATCCACAGGCCGACTTCATACCACTGAGCTAGCCACACCATTATTATTATTGAAATAAATGCTGGCAATAATTTTCGTTGATATAAATGCACCTCGCTTCTCAATCAATCAAATGCAAAGGTATCATCGTCCTATCTTAGGGTCAAATTCACAGTCGTTACTCACTCTCATCCTCACCTCATTCTCAAAGTCGAAGTAACTAAGGCAACAAACTCAAGAATTTGCACAATTTGAGTTAGTTGCCTTAGTTACTTCGACTTTGAGTATTAGGTGAGAATGAGGTAAGGATGAGTCATGACTATGAATTTGGTCCTTAGTCAACGCAATTTTTTAAGGTGAAATAAAATATAGGAGTTACTTCGCCGAGTTTTTTATTTAATTCGTGGCCTACTTTTCGCGAATTATGCGTGAGCGTGTTTGGAGATGACAGATGGCGTTAATTCAGTGGCAAAATTTGAGAATTCGAAGCTTCGAAAAATTCGAAAGTTCGAAGCATCGAAGTTTTTCTGACGAAGTTCAGAACAGTCGAATGTTGGAACGTTCAGAAATTCAAACTTTGGTGGAAATCAACGACCCTACTGAAAATACGGTCAAGAGTTTACTTCCTAACAAATCACATTTATTTTGACAACCTTAAAAATATTAATTGTACTGCGTTATTAACAAACTCTATTGTAACAAAATTAAACAATTCAGAATTTAGTTTTGTTTGTAATTAGGAGTTTTCGCTCTCAACTCAGCTTCGAGGAGTACAGATAAAAAATAAGTCATGATCTTCTACTTTTTAAAGAAAGGTGGATGCTATAATTCATTCGTTTGCAACTTTAGTGCTACACTGTTTCATTAAAAATACCGATTTTAAATTAGAATCTACATATTGCTTTATATTTTCTAACTAACCATTTTCCTGTAGTCGGCAATAAGCAGACCCGCAACCACAGGAACCATCAGGTCTACCACTACAACCACAGCCAGAGCAAAACCAACAACTACTACTACTACTTCAGCTGCTCGACCCCGACCAATTACCAGCGCGAGACCAGCAACCAAAGCACCGGACACCGAGAAACAAATCAAAGAAACTGCCAACAAACAACTGTCTGCTGCAAGAACTACCACGAGCAGAACAACCACCACCACCACCGCTGCTGCTGCTGCGAAGACTACCAGCGCTGCTACGAGGAAGATTGACACTAAGGTAAGAGAGAGAGTCACAGTCGTACCTATCAATCATTATCTATAATTGGCCGTATTTGTTTGGGATATTTTGATCCAACCCTGAACTGACCTAGAACTAACTCGTGTTACTTCCAAATAAATGATGCATCTCAAGTGTCAGTTGTAAACACTGGCGGTAAATTTAATATCTGAATGCATGTTCGAAGCGACATCTGCTTAGTTTTGTTTGTGTGTTAAATTGCGCTTTTAATTGGATGTTTTGAGTCATCTTTATATTTTTTATATGTAGTCAAAAAGCAAATAACGTCAGGGTCTGTTTTTTTTTATAATTTTGTCATCAGCACTATCAAAATAATGAATTTCGGAGTCGCAATTATGTATCGTAATATTATCCTCTGTGACTTATATTGCAAGAAGCACATAATGCGTATTGCTCTTCCATCATCTGCATAAATAATAGTTTAGTATATTTTTTCAAAATATTATTATAAAATTACTTAGGTTTTTCATAAAAATAACTCCTAACCTCTCTATACTATTACAAATCGCGATGCCGCCACGAATAACAAGGAACACAAGTTGATTAGAAAGAGATAGTAAACGGGTTGAATCTACCAACCCGCTAAAATAGCTGAGGCAGTAGGCTCAGTTTAAGGTTAGTTCCAGGTTACTTAAAGTGTGCCAAGTAACCTACCAGGTTACTTTAAAAATCCCAAATAAATTGATTAATACAGTGGTGACACGAAAATACAGAAACGCTTAAAATTCGTGAAATTTTCGAAATAACAAGAATGAAGGATAAAAACATAAAATATGCATTGAGTAATAAATTTTAGTAAAAAAAATGTTAAAAACAATGTTTTACATCAAAGATATAAGCGATTATAAATATAATGACATCACATGTTCGGAAGGTTCTCATTGGTCAAAAGTATTTTCGCGCGGTAAATAAGAGACATATGCGGAGTGGAACGTAACTAAATATGACATCTGAGCACTGGTTTTTCAAACTGTTCGTCGTATGTACGTGTTCAACACGTTGTACAGTTATTACTATAATTTAATTTAATTTTCTTGGACTTCCAACTTCTATAAACAAGAGAATGAGAATAATTTGACAGATTTTTCGAAAACTTGTTGCCAGGCAATGGTCACGAAAGCCCGTCAACTAGCGCCTCTATCGATATACGTCGTAACTAAATTTGAAAATACTGCCGCTTGCATTGATTGAAAAAATCCTAAAAACAAGCCTAGTCATTGTATATTTATTATTATATGATCTTTACAGTAAAATACTAACCGTTGGCACCAATAATTCAATAATATTTCCTTCTTTTGACCTATAAACACTACAAAAATTTAAATAGGTAGACAATATGGCGGCATTATTTACCTGAAGTGACAGATAGTGCTACGTTGCCAAATGAAATTCACTTAGTCTAGACTAGCTAGTCACTTTAGTCGAAAGCTCAGAATACTAGTCATAATATTTAATAACATTGAATGTATAAATAAAATATCCAGTTGCATTAAATGTATTTGATTTGATCACATAAACTTCAGTTTTCAAATATTTTAAGGTTGTTTTAGTAACTTGACAGCGTTGTCATTTTCCTTTAATTGAAATAAAAAGCATTAGATGGCATTACTTGACGTACCAAAACTGTAAAAAACTCACGACAAATTTTTATATGGCAAAATGATGGAATGAAACGGCCATAATAAGCGTAGCAAGTAGCATAAATAAATAAACTATCGGTATCTGAAATCCATCGTTTCGTGAATAACTTCAATATTTTGTGATCAGAATAATTTCCCTTGACAATTGAACAATTATATTAATGCAAATATGTTGATATTTAGACCAGCCTAGCCTCACGAACAACCCGAACGACCACAACGACCCTAAAATCAACAACTAAGAAACCAACCGAAGTAACCAAAACAACAGTAACATCAACTAAAAAACCAGTTACTAAACCAGCTGCAGAACAAAATGGCGTCGTCAATGTCATCCAGGAAATCACTACCACCATCATTAGCGACGATCCTCAACTGTTAAAGGATAACTCACCCGTTGAGAATATAGAGATTGATAACTCGAAACTCGCTGAAATTATTGCAGACTGAATACGTCCGAGAGAATAGAAAAGAGGCCCCATTTCACAATTCGACAATGGATGTTGTATTTTGGGACTTTGTGTTTATATTATTATTATTATTAATATTTATATTTTACTATATTTTGTTTTTATTATTTTTAGTTTGTCTATTTAATAATAACATTTGAGTTTTATTAGCTTGGCTTCGGTGCGCTAATGTTATATGTGATTATTTTAAACATTGGCGTTTCTTGTATATATAATAGCAGTTTTTTTTATATCTTTATTCTTGCATTTTTTAATTTTCGGTGCTACTTACGTAAAACGCCCAATTCAGATTTGATTCTATAAGGTGAATCATACTTTCTATTAAAAAAACGCACTTTGATACAATTTCTATTTATTATATTTATTTTTGTAGCCAAAATAATTTTCAATCAAAAATATCAGAAAGTAATTAACAAATTAATTTCACTAATTGCGACAAATATTAAAAAAAAACACATTTTTATTCAGTTTAAACTTTTCAGTATGATGAAGAAAATTAAAATGTTTATTATAATTTTTTGAAAATAGTAAAAGTAAATTTTAAAATTTCATCTTTTCTTTGCAATTAAAATAGTTTTGGAAACAGTACACTTCAATCAAACAAAGTAATATCATTTGTATTCAATTTAAACTTGTTAGTTTTAATGAGAATATTAAAATGTTATTTATTATTTTCATTTTATTAAAACTGTCACGTTTAAATTGAATCTAAATTTGTTTTGATTTTAATAGAAACATATTTTTGAAATATCACAATTGTTTAATTTTATTCAGTTTAAAATAATCAGTATTAAGAAGAAAATGAAGATACTATTTATCATTTTTGCTTTTTTTCTCCTGAAAAAGTCATATTTCAATCAAAATACTGAAAAAACAATTTTCAAATTACTGCTTTTTTGTGTTTAATATTTGTACAACTTAAAAAACATGTATAATTAGTTTGAATATTATTATTGATTTGTTTAAAAAGCAGATGATTCACCTTATCAAATTTGGATTTAGTAGCGTACTAAATTTTTATAAACCTAACTCACTTTTTTTTTAATATTTTGCCGATTTACAAATAACTTAAAAAAGCGCAAAACTGAGCACGTCTACTTTATTTCAGAGAGTAATCAAATTAACTGATTACAGTAAACAAAGTGATTGATTACCTATTTTTATTTTACGTGTTATTAATAATAGAATAGCCTGGATGGTCTATTATTATTTAACTTTTCGTCATAAATCTAAAGTCTAAATAATATTATCGACTGTAATTTCTCAATATATTTTGTTTGCTTACGGTTTGAGTTAAATTTTAGTTTGTAATGTTAGTTTTTAGATTCAAAGATAGTTAATTTAAGTTTGTAATACACCACTACAGTTAATTTAACAGTTAAATCTCAATAGATGCTTGATGTTTTTGAATAGCGCTTATATACGTCAATATAATGGTAAGGTATTTTCAAAAGATCTTGATACATTCCGCATCAAACATTTTCGTATTTTTTGTTGTTGACAGTTTCTAAATTACTATTTATTCGGTAAATGATGAAGAAATGTTGGACTAAAGAAAATTATGAGCATGTTTGATGTGGAAAGTGTGAAAATCTTTAGAAAATTCTATATTAGTCTGCACAGGTCAAATAATTATAATATATTGGCCTTCCTTTTTGATAATACTTAACTTTAAATGCATAGTTAGATTTTATATATGAAATATACATTATATAATATGTAATCGGTAATATCAGAATGAAATTTTGTTTCTTATTTATTTTGTGTAATTACTTGTATTATTTAATATATTTAAGATAACTGCAGCACATGAAGTAATATTAAAATTAATAAAATCTTTATATAGAAAACGCAACTAATTGTTTTCTTTAAAATTATTCCTGTTTGCATGTTTTATTGGCGATATCAGCGCTCAAGCGACAAATATTCGAACCTTTCTGGTTTTTAAATAGGATGCGGGCACTCACGTGACACTGTGACGTTTTTGTGACGTAAAAACTGCTGTTCTAGTAAAGATCACTACGCCACCTACAAACTGAATTATGTTTTTTTATTTCAAAAATAATAATTATTTCTTTAATTACATTCATATACAGGGTAATTTTAAAGCTTATCTAGCATAATTATGCTGGGTTGCAAGAAAAAAATAAAGAGTTCTTTAGTTAAAGAATTGTTTATCTAGCAACAGTATCAATAGCGATTTTCTGAAATTTATTGAACTCTTACTTGCTAATGAACCGATGAAACTTTTATGCAACCCAGCATTAGTCTGTTAAAAATTGTTTTATTTGTTATTAAAGGATTTGACAACAAAAGTCCATAACTGGGCTACCAAACGATACAACCCAACGTAACTAAGAAAGTAACAGCATTTTCAGTACAAATTGTGATGAAATATTTATTGTAAATCAAATTATAAAGCTTTAAAATAATGTATAATATTCTAAGCTAATCGGTATAACCAAATTTGGAACGTTCACGAAATAATTGAAATTGTCATGCTGTAGCCATCTGTCAGAGAACCACTAAACACCCGCGTACTGTTTACACCACTTAAATGCATATTTTTTTGGAATTTGTCTCTTTATGCTCTTTAAAACAACAAAATAATAATTAAATAGTAAATAATAATATCAGCAGTAATGACTTTTAATTGATTTCACTGTTAAAATATAGTATTATTGAAAAGTTTTTCTTTTTTTTATGTGTTTAGTGTAAGTAGGACTTGGTGTTTAACGATTGTTGCGAGATTTTGAGCGTCAATAACATTTGAATTTGTTTCATTTTAAGGAAATATTTAATTATATTAATATGTAGTGTAATATTAAGGCATATCTAGCTTAATTAGCCTGCTAGAAATCGTTTACTTGTCATAGGATTTGACAACAAACATTCATAATCTAGAAATAAAACTACACAACACAACTTTATTAAAAACTTAACGGTAAGAAAACAGCAGTTGCAGTCTGAAATATTTATTGCAAATCAAATTATGAAGTTTTAAAATAATGTATAATATTTTAAGCAATTCTAGTCGAGTCAACCAAAGCTTGAACTTTCACGATGTAAGCGTCTTTAGCTTCATCTTGACTGGTCCATGAGGACTTTTTAGATCCAGACATACAGTTTTTTTGAAAGATGACTATCGGAAGAGACACGCTGTTGAAACAGAACTGAACGTGTAAGACGAATATCCATCCAGCTGCTGTTGAATGAAACGGAGGCCGAGGTATGGGGCGGAGAACCTATTTCTACCTTCAAGAAACAGGTAGAAATATATACCACTCTTACGAAAAAATTCAGTTTTGTAAATGAATGTGGTTGAAGTGAGGGTGGTTTGTTTGGATGAAAATGTTTGACGAGGGTTGATTGTTTGATGAGTGTGATGTGTGCATGAGTGATTTTAAGGTTCGTGCTACCCCATTTGTTGGGATATAGCGTGAAGATTGTATGTATGTATGTAAAAAGAATTCACTCTAGTAATGTTGTATAAGGGTGGGAATAAGTAGCGCTAATAACTGAACCCCGTCGACATTTTGTAACATTTAAAATGTCTGTCTAAGTTGAATAAGTAACAAAAACTCAAAGTAAAACATCAAACATTTGATGCAATATTGTCAGATTACATCAAACTTAAAATTGAACTTTAATAATTAGTCCAAACTGACATTAACAACGATTTTAAAGATATGCACAGTAAAAGTTTAACTTTTTACTTTCTTATACGTAGTATAAGGAAGTATTGGAATCGTGAAAAAAATCGTTGACGAGATTTTCGCGGAAATACGTGTTTGTGGATGGATGGATGTGTGTCCGAGTGTGCAATATCTCATCAACGAGATAAGATTCTTTAATGAAACTTGGTAATTATAAGTTTCATGAAAATACGAAGAGCTGAGTTGATTTTGAATGAAATTGAAAAACCGGAAGCGGAAGTTTACTGGACACACAAAACAATAAATTCCATTTATTTCAAAAATGGAATCAGTTACGAAAAAAAGTTTCAAATAAAAGATGTCAGCAAAAATATTTGGAACATAAAATGTTATTTGCAATTTTCTAATTTTGAGAAAAACTTATTTATATATTTAATAATATAATCCAATAATCATAGTAGCAATAGAAACAAAAAACATAAACATGTTTAACATTTATATATATATAAAAAATATATCATCACGCCTTCTACCCATTACTGGGTGTGGCACTCTGCCAAAGCCGATCTCGGTAAGTGATATATTTTGCGCGTGAAGTGCGGTTACCAGTCGTCAAATCACGGCCCCCAAACATGTTAGTGGTGGAGGAGCCACTGGGATAGCTTTTTCAAATTATGAAAATTTGTCGCCTGTGGGAATCGAACCAGGGACCTCAGGATCCACAGGCCGACTTCATACCACTGAGCTAGCCATCCCATTTATATACATACATACATACATACATATCTTCACGCTATATCCCAACAAATGGGGTAGCACGAACCCTAAAATCACTCATAAAACATTCACTCATCACACCCATCAAACAACCAGTCATCGTCAAACATTTTCATTCAAACATACCACCCTCACTTCAACCACTTTCATAGATCACTCCATATAAACTCATTCATTTATTACACACGAAATTATTATCACACAACAAACCTTCAATCACATCATTCCTTTTCACTTACCATTCATTTTCTTTCTTCAACGTACATAACGAATGCATAAAAAAAAAAAAAAAAAAATCTCAAATTACTCACGTTTACTCCTAACAACGAATCTAATAACGAAACTAACAACGAATCTACAAGATTAGAAAAGATGAAAGCGATAGTCTGCACTTATATATGAAAGAAAAGACCACACAATGCAGTATCTGAAAATGAAACAAAAAGATAAGAAAGAGCGTCGCCCTGCGCTTGTTTTTGAAAGTGAATTTCACACAATTGCAGTTAAACACTACGTAATAACTGAAAACGAATTAAAAGATAAGAAAGGAAGGGAGTGTCGCTCTACGCTTGTTTTTGGAAGTAAATTCCACACAATTGCAGTTAAACACTCAATGTAAGATCAGAAAAGAATAAAAAAGATAAGAAACGAAGGGAGTGTCGTCCCTGCGCTTGTTTTTGAAAGTGAATTTCACACAATTACAGGTAAACACTCTAATGAAATTACTAAACAACGAAACTAAAATCTAAAACCCTGCGCTTTTCTGAAATCATCAGATTCATTCCGCAATTAATCTTCGCCAAACGTTCCTATCCTGACACACCACTTTTGCTTCATCCACATTCATAATTCCTTTCATACAAGCACGTTTGTTCCTCGTACTCGGAAACTTTCGTTCACGCAACAATCCTTCTATCATATTCATCCATTTATTCATAGGTCGCCCACGCAATCTTTCACCCTCAATTTCACCAACATATACCTGTTTCACTAATCTCTCATTCGACATACGTTCAACATGCCCAAACCATCTCAACTGACTCATACCTACTTTTCTAACTACATTCTTCTCAATTTCACACTCATCATACACCAATGTATTCCGGACACGATCTCTTCTAGTATAACCACACACACCCCGCAAATACCTCATTTCCACAGCAGTTATACGACGTTCATGTTTCTTCATCCACACCCAACATTCACTACCATACATCAATGTAGGCACTAAAACACCATTATACACACTCAATCGAGCATCTCTGGATACATTCACATTTCGAGCAAAGGTTCCCAGAGCACCCAATACCTTGCGTCCCGCAGATATTCTTCTTTCAATCTCACAATCAATACGTCCATCCCTTGAAAACATACTACCCAAATATAAAAACTCATTCACTTGACCCAATCTCACACCATTCACCGAAACATTACAATCAGTCACCAAATCGCTCTTTTCAAACACTAACACTTTACATTTATCGACATTTAATAACAAATTTAAATCTTTTCCTACTTCATTTATATTTAGAATCATTCGTCTCAATTGCTCTTCAGATTCACCCATAACAACCACATCATCCGCATACGCTAACGCAGGCACAACACTACCACCAATATGTACACCATCCACCCCATTCAACGCCGTTCGTAACAATACATCCATGTACAAATTAAAGAGCCACGGAGACATCCCACAACCTTGTTTCACGCCAATGTCTATACAAAACCAATCACTCAATCTACCATTAACTCTCACCGCAGCCTCACTACCTTCGTACAGCGCACGAATTGCCCCCAACAAATTACCATTTATACCGTACTGTAACAGTACATTCCATAATGTCTCACGATGAACACTATCATATGCTTTTTTAAGATCGAGAAAGCCACAGAACACCTTCTTGTTCTTAGCAAGTGACTTTTCAACAATCATACGAAGAGAAAACAATTGATCCACACATCCTCTCTCAGGCAAAAAACCACCTTGCATATCACTTAACTTGGAGATTGTTAAGGTTCGTACCTTATGAATAAGAATCTTCCCGTACAACTTCCCTACCACACTCAGCAAACTTATCGCACGAAAATTAGTACATTCACTCGAACTACCTTTACCTTTAAATAAAGGACAAATGATAGCACATTTCCAATCATCAGGAGCCACACACCGTTTTAAACAAAATCTAAACAAATAAATTAACCAGTCAAATAACCTCTCGCCTCCATACTTCAACATCTCATTCGATATACCATCCAAACCAGGAGCCTTACCATTCTTCAGACGCATCAATGCGAAACTAACATCACTCTCATCTATATCCCATTCATCACCACTAACATTTTCGCTAACATTTTCACTACAACCATTCGGTCTATTAATGCTACCATATAATAATAATAATAATAAATAATAATTGTCAAATGCAAGGAGCAAGTCATAAGTGCTCAATTTAGCGTTTTTGATTATATATGCTGTGTATAAGAAAGTCGTGCGGTGACCACACCAGATTTTTTTTGTCTTTGTATTCTTTGTATTTAAAGTTTTACTGTCATTAAATTAATTTCTTATTGTGTAGCGGAGCAAATCAATAATGAAATAAACATAATAAGTTATTAGTAGATTATTTTAGTAAGCCAAAAGTAATATTGTAATTGTTTAAAGAAAATGAAATTGGTTAAAAAAAAAAATTGTAAAATCTCACTGAATTCAACTTGCATTAAAAACATACGAGTGTATCTGAGTGATTTGGACTCCAGTAAAAATAAATTACTGTAAATGAGATTGAGTTCCTATTGTCACATTTTCAGGCATGAAATCAAAGAACGTGGCATTGGACGACGGCTGCATCCGAGATGTGAAGAACAACAACGAGCCGGTTCTCATCGAGACCTGGTGCATCACGGACTACTACTACCACTGGGTGTGGCTTTACTACCCTGCAGAAACAGGTAGGAAGTTATTTTATTTTAATTAATTGTAGGATTGGTTAAAACGCAGCCATGTGACATACAAAGAAGCATTTCATTGGTTTTGAGAAACATAAAAAAATAATCAGTAATAATATAACAAGAGAGTGAGAATAAATTGAAAATAATTTGACAGATCTTTCGAAAACTTGTTGGCAGGCAATAGTCATGAAAGCCCGTAGGGCTTGAGTGGCTATTGCCAAATGGCAACAAGTTTGAGAAACATACTGGAGAATTATTCTCTAATGTATCCAACTCTCGAGTTATATTTAATTAGATTATTTTTTGACTTAGCTGTTGAGGTCGATTCATCCAACTTACAAGATTTTGAACTGGGTTCATATCGATTGATTACTTATTAATGTATTCTTGGAAGTTGTTTCCAAAATTTGTTGGTGTATTTCTGTGTCTGAAATCGATTTTTCTCCCATATTTTACTTGACGCGTTGACAGTTTTAAATAATTATTTGATAACTACCCATTATGTGTCACGAACAAAAGCACCTGCAGCGATTATTCCCGGGAATAATCACAAGAGCTTTATTCTCAGTATAATAATGACAGGATTGGTTGAACCGCAGACACGTTACATACAATGAAGCATTTCATTAGTTTTGAGAAACGTCAAAAAATAATCATTCTAATAATGAGATGAATCAAAAAATTCATTGATTTTAAGGAACATCAAAAATTAAACAGATTGTGTTTTAGTGAATATATTATTGCATAATACAATTAACAAAATACACAAAAGTAATTAAAACATCTGAAACTATATTACATAAAAATAAAATTAACAAACCAGTTAAAATCTAAGTTTGTCTTCAAATGTAAATTAATTTGATAGTTTAAGACTGTTGAAGCCACTGTGCAATATAACGTCTAACTGCCAGCTTGGCGTCGCGCAAACCAGCAGGATCGTTTGAAGACAATCCAGACGTATCGGCACAATGAGAAGCTCCTAAAAAGGAAAAAACAACAAAAATAAACACACAAATTAAATAATAAATTTGTCTGAATGATTTACCCGCTGCAATAAAAACTGGAGCTTCAGGGTTCAAATCTGTACTCAAACCAAGACCTCGCCATGGATCATTACCTCCATGCACGGAGACAACACGCGTCACTTTAGGATGCAGTCCACCATATTTCGCATTAGTTGCTGCCACACCAGCAGCAGTCACAGCGGCTGTGAATCTGAACACAACAAATTAATAACCAGGTGTTTACTACAAGTAGTAAGAAGGGTAATACACTTACTGTGCTCCAAAGGTGCTCATGCATGATCTTTGGAAGGAGTCGACAGAAATAGTGTTACGGAATAGAGATGTAGTGGTCCAGGATATTTGGTAGTAGCCGTATTCAGTGCAGACTTGGTAAAACCATGCTCGCCCTTCAAATAACAAGCATTTTTATTATTATTCTAGAGATAATAGCTATTTACATAACAAGTGAACGAAGACATACTTTGTACATGAGCGCAATTTTAAAACACGAGCGAAGCGAGTGCTTTAATTTGCTCGAATGGTGCAAATGGCGTCTTCGTGCACGAGTTTTGTACAATGCTTTTTGTAATGAGCAAAAATTATATAACTATTAATGACAAAATTTAAACACAGTAAGTGCAACTTTTATTGCATAGTGGTTATTTACTTACTCTCCACCGTGAACAGTAAGTAAATATTACATATCAAGGTCCTGTTTATTTTGACAATTTGACACTTATATTTCCTTTTTTTCTATTTGTGAAAGTATTGTAAAAAAATAGCTTACTAACCCCGAACTGTAAGTGATTTTTTTAGGCCGCGAATGTTTAGGAAAGCTCGACCCTTTGGGCCTCAATTTCTCAAACTACATAGGATGCTATTTTTTGAGACAAGATTTGAAAAAACTATTCTTTTCAAATCTCGTTCCAAAAAAATAGTTCATTTTGTAGGTGGCGCAGTAATCGCAACCCAAACAGCTATTTTTACGTCACAAAACGTCACATTGTCACGTGAGGGCCCGTATCCTACTCTGGACCTAAAAACTGTCACTCACAATTCATGGTACGTAATATACTATTTTCTGTTACATCTTTTTTGAAATTATTCATACACTTGGAATTGATTTATTATTAAATATAAAAAATTAATTTTGTTTTAAGAAGTTATGTTTTGTGTAACTTTATTTAATTTATAAAATAGATTGACGTTTATAAACTTAAAACATTAACGTTTATAAATAATTGATGAAAGTTTAACAGAAATTTTGATATTTATTTTTAAAGTTGCAACTGAACCAGACAGACGCGGGTTTAATTCTGAACACCCCCCCTCCCCAGCGCCCCTGGACAATGGACAATAGGATGCGGGCACTCACGTGATTCTGTGACGTAAGAACAGCTGTTCTTACGTCACAGAATCACGTGAGTGCCCGCATCCTATTACTTCGATGCGATATTTTTTGTTTGAAAAAGTGAAAAAATATTGAAAAATATTTGAAACTTACCATTGTCTTCGTATAAAGCCTTGTTGGTCGTATTCAAGGAATTGTCGTTTAGTGTGCAAGCTTGCGGCCATTTAGCATATGCTGTGAGTCTCTCGTAATCAGTCAATGAAGCGGGATTTTGCAAAGCATTGCAAAGAGTAGGAATGGTTGATGGTTTGGCATATTGAATTAGATTGGCAAACTTTGACGACACGCTTCTGAAGAAGTTTTCAACGCCAAACCTATCTTGAACATTAAGCGACCAGCACCAACTAGAAACAAGAAATAATTAAATAAGACGTTTCTCAAAACAAGATGTGTTTGTCTTACTTGAGATCTTTTTTGACTTTTGCTGCATTGCCCGTCGCCAAAAGACGTTGAATCTCTTCAACACCTTTGTTGATAACTGCAGCGCAGGCGGGACCCAAGCTTGTTTGAATCACATCGTAGTATTCTGGAAAAATACAAAAAACAATCTAATTATTGATTAAAAATCGATATATTGAGAAAATAGAGAGTAGGTCTCAGGATCAAAAATTGCACAGAAATAAATCTAGCACAAGAGTATATTTGTGTCAGGAATAGATATCAGAAATATGTCAAATGTCAAAAATATGTATTTTAGTTTATTTTTGTCCGCTAGATGTCTCTAGCAGTAAGTAACCATAGATACGTTGTTGTTAAAAAAACAGTAGTGGTAGTAGTAAAGAGTAGTGTGAGTAGTGAGTTGTAAGAAGAATTTTGACTGAAGTATTTTGTATAATTCATCCAAATAAAACTTTAATATATTTGACTCCATGAAATACAGGCGTATGATTGTGAGTTTGGTGTTATTCTTAACAATTTGGACGCTTCGTCCAGCGAACTGGACATCATCAGCAAAAACAAAAAATCTGGTGTGGTCGCCACACGAGCATATTTAATATTTAGAATATATGAATGTTGTTTAATATTAATTAACTTGTAATTTACTTTTTCAGTAATTCAGCATTTATCTGAATTTGTTAAAATTTTGGGATTTTACTGATTTCTTTTTAATTTTCATTACAGATAATCAACTTCCTAACAAAATTTTATATAAATAAACTTATATTAATAGAAATAGAAATATAAAATTACTTACTATTTGATGAATGAAATTAATGTAGCATCAAAAACGCTGAATTGAACACTTACTTGCTCCTTGCATTTGACAATTATTATTTGACATATAAATGTTAAACATGTTTATGTTTTTTGTTTCTATTGCTACTATGATTATTGGAATATATTATAAAATTAAAAAAAAATAAATATATCATCACGCCTTCTACCCATTACTGGGTGTGGCATTCTGCTAAAGCAGATCTCGGTAAGTGATATATTTTGCGCGTGAAGTGCGGTTACTAGTCGTCAAATCACGGCCCCCAAACATGTTAGTGGTGGAGGAGCCACAGGGATAGCTTTTTCAAATTATGAAAATTTGTCGCCTGTGGGAATCGAACCAGGGACCTCAGGATCCACAGGCCGACTTCATACCACTGTGCTAGTCATCCCATAATATATTATTAAATATATAAATTAGTTTTTCTTAAAACCGTTAGATACAAAGTCGATTAAATTGAGGCAAAGTTGCCAAATTAGTTGACCATTTTAATGGTGTATTTGTTTTTCCAAAAAAAGACATAGATAACTAGATAAAGCGAAAATTAAAATTGATGTTTTTTGTTTCTATTGCTACTATGATTATTGAAATATATTATTAAATATATAAATTAGTTTTTCTCAAAATTAGACGCATATACAGGAAAATTGCAAATAACATTTTATGTTCCAAATATTTTTGCCAACATCTTTTATTTGAAACTTTTTTTCGTACCTGATTCCATTTTTGAAATAAATGGAATTTATAGTTTTGTGTGTCCAGTAAACTTCCTCTTTCGGTTTTTCAATTTCATTCAAAATCAACTCAGCTCTTCGTGTTTTCATGAAACTTATAATTACCAAGTTTCGTTAACAAATCTTATCTCATTCATGAGATATTGCACATGCGGACATACATCCACACACACACACACAGACATCATTGAGAAAATGATCAAAACGGATTCAGTGGACCTCAAAACACGTATTTCCGCGAAAATCTCGTCAACGATTTTTTTCGCGATTACAATACTTCCTTATACTGCGTATAAGAAAGTAAAAAGTGAAAATTTTAACAAATTGTAAAATAATTTGTTAAAATTTTCACTTTTTTGTTTTTGCTGATGATGTCCAGTTCGCTGGACGAAACGTCCAAATATACTCTTGTGCAATTTTTGATCCTGAGACCTACTCTCTATTTTCTTAATTATTGATTAAACAGCCACACAAAACAGAAAAAAGTCGGAATGAGAGAGTACAGAATAAGATATTCCTATGTATTTTGGTGCGCTAAATCCGAATCCAGCATCTGAATTTCGTTTTTGGTTCTTAGCTCTTCCCTAACCTCAAAATAAGATTAAAAACTGTTTCATGAAGGAAATATCGTTCACAAATTAATTTTTTGGAGGAAAATTCGTATTATATATCTATTGAATGCTGTATTTTTATATAATATAGTCTAAATTAATGTGAAAAACAATTTTGTGTTTAAATTTTATAACCTCAAAAAACAGTTTTTAAGGTTATTTTGAGGTTAGGGAAGAGACATGAGCCAAAACGGAAATTTTGATGCTGAATTCGAATTTAGCGCGCCAAAATACATAACAATATATTATATACTCTCTCACTTGGACTTTTTCTTTTTTTGTGTGGCTAAAACAGATCAACAAGTTTTTCATACGTTCATGATGTCAAATATAAAAAAATCTGGTGTGGCCACCACACGACTTTTTTATACACAACATATTTCATGAAAATACGAAGAGCTGAGTTGATTTTGAGTGAAATTGAAAAACCGAAAGAGGAAGTTTACTGGACACACAAAACAATAAATACCATTTATTTCAAAAATGGAATCAGTTACGAAAAAAAGTTTCAAATAAAAGATATTGGCAAAAATATTTGGAACATGAAATGTTATTTGCAATTTTTCTGTATATGCGTCTAATTTTGAGAAAAACTAATTTATATATTTAATAATATATTCCAAAAATCATAGTAGCAATAGAAACAAAAAATATAAATTTTAATTTTCGCTTTATCTAGTTATCTATGTCTTTTTTCGGAAAAACAAATACATCATTAAAATGGTCAACTAATTTGGCAACTTTGCCTCAATTTAATCGACTTCGTATCTCACGGTTCTTGAGATACCAAGGGTTAGGTTCGAAACACGGATATCCTGTATATGCCTCATCAGTAAAGTTAGACATAAAGTAGTCAACATTAGTAAAAAATGATACGTAAACAAATTTGATATTTGATATGTTTCAAACAGATAAATGCTGAATTACTGAAAATCTAAATTACATGTTTAATAATATTATATAACATTCATATATTTTGAATATTAAATATACTATGTATAAGAAAGTCGTGTGATGCCACACCAGATTTTTCTTATTTAATAAGACTTAGTTCCACATCGCAATAAACCACAGAAGTGGGCGGTCCATATTAGGGCGGTAAATTTGAATGCGAGTCGAATGGTATATGCAGTTACCATTGTCATTGCGTTTTTATTTTATAAGTATCAAAATTGAATTTTTTAAGGGAAACGAGCAATGATGCAACAAATTACTGTTTTAATGATACCAATATAAATGGTTATTGTTTAGAAATGTCATGTAATAGATTTTTTATGTCTATTTTAAATTTGAAAAGCAACGTATGTCGTAGTGAGCTTCATATCTCTACAATCATAACCTCACAATTTTGAATTTTTTGCACTTTCGTTGTGATTAGAGCCAGGTGCAAAACACCACCTTATTTTAATTTATTGCACAAAAAAGCGCAAAACAAAACATGTAAACAAAAATGAGGTTAAAAATCAAATGTTTGTTTCATAAGAAGTGTGCTACGCCATACGTTGCCTTACAATAGAAAGAGATAGAACGCTTAAGCCACGCCTCCTGGTGACGTTTACTTCTGTGGTCTATTGACATTTTGTCTTTAAAATAATATATAAACGATTGTCATTAATGTTTCTTGTTGAAATTATCAAACCTTATGACAATAATGCCAACATCAAGTTTACATTTTTATAAATAAATCATGAAAAATAAAAGTGATTATTCACTTACCATTGAAATCGACTTTAGCAAGGACAGGTCCACTAGAACTCACAGCAGCGTACACCAAATTAGGATACTTCTGCCTCATCCAAATAGACAAGTTAGCTGCATACGAACAACCAAACACCACTACTTTGGTGTTAGCAGGGGCGTTCAGGTCTTTTTTTATCTGAATGATAAATTGCGCAATATCTTCTAACGCCTGGTCAGTTGTCAGATATTTTAGATTGGCTACACTCAGATCCCTGCAAATTATAATGAGAAATTAATGTGAAATCTTGTACTAAATGTATGTTGGAATCATTACGCGGTGGGTTGACTCTGCCCGTAGTATCTGTGCTCCGTGTAATACATGTAAGCACCGTGTGTTTGAGCCATCTCGTACATGTGTCCACTTTGAAGCGATCTTGGATCAACGGTCCATTCACCACCCAACATTATGAAAATGGGTGCACCAGGCTTTGCAAACTGGTTGTTACTCGCATATCTCTGCAATTATTATTATTTTAGGAACAAAATTGAAATGATAACGAAAGTGATAGACGATAGATGAACCAAATAAAATAAATAAATAAATATATCATCACGCCTTCTACTCATTACTGGGTGTGGCACTCTGCTGAAGCAGATCTCGGTAAGTGATATATTTTTATGCGTGAAGTGCGGTTACCAGTCGCCAAATCACGGCCCCCAAAGATGTTAGTGGTGGAGGAGCCACAGGAGTAGTTTTTGAAATTATGAAAATTGTTTGTCGCCTGTGGGAATCGAACCAGGGTTCTCAGGATCCACAGGCCGACTTCATATCACTGAGCTAGCCACCCCATTTATAAGGATATATTATTATAATATATGGGACGGCTAGCTCAGTGGTATGAAGTCGGCCTGTGGATCCTGAGGTCCCGGGTTCGATTCCCACAGGCGACAAATTTTCATAATTTGAAAAAGCTATCCCTGTGGCATGTTTGAGGGCCGTGATTTGACGACTGGTAACCGCACTTCACGCGCAAAATATAGCACTTACCGAGATCTGCTTCAGCAGAGTGCCACACCCAGTAATTAACATATGTATTTTAATGTAAACCATTTCTACCAAAGCTAGGCGAACGCAGCGCCTCTATAATTGATTTGAGTTATCAATATTACGTATGGTACATGTATTTTTTTACATATTGATATTAGATTAAGTTTACAGAGATAAAAATTTTAAATTATTTTGATAGATATCAACATTTCGATAGCATGTTGTTTATTTTGAAATGATTTCCAAGAAGATAAATAAATAAAAATAATTAAGAAAATAAGATCAAATCGATATTATTTACTTTTTTCAATATTTTTACGTTTTCAATGATTTTTTTTCTATTTTGGTGTACTCAAACCTAATTTTTGTTAGGTTGGTAACTTGAGATCTAGACAACTGAGAACTGACACTATATTAATTGTTGTAAATATTGACACTTCAAATTCAATTTAAAAATAAAATATTCCTAATCAAAGAGTTTCGGAAGAAAAGTAGAATATTGAGTGGAAATTTGGATTTGAAACTACAGAAACGGAAAAGAATAACGAAATGTTTTATATGGAGTGTTTTGTTGGACGGGTGACTGTAAGATTATATGCTTGTGAACAAGGCTTTTCCGACAAATTTTGATGAGCAGTGGAGGGGCTAGAGAAGACAAGATGGCGATGGTTGATGTCTAAAGATAAGCAATAAAATACGTTGTGAAAACTATTGTTAATTGATTGATTATTAAAAATAAAACTCCAAGCGAGTTACATTACAAGACATGGACAGTTTAAAAAAACGAAGTGTAAAGGAAAAAAGTGGTTTGACGAACAAGTCGGAGGAAAAACAGAACATACGTTGAGACGAGATACACTAATGAAGGGACAGTAGTAGAAGGAGGAGGAAGCAATAAATTATGTAGAAATGAAGATTGAATAGAACAAATTGGAGAGCTGCGTCAAGCAGATAACTATTGATAACACGATGAATGAATGCCTTCAAATTAGAAAATGAAATAAGTAACGCATATCTTTAAATATGTAAAAGATAAAAGACAAGTATGTATGCGTGGCTCGTTTTTTAATTAACTTTAATTCATAACGACTTACCATATTCCAGGTGTTTTGATTTGAGTCATCAAAATTATCTTGCCATTGTAAAATGGAGCCCCAAACTGGAGTTGCGGCACGTGCGTCTGGGGGACCAACAAGCGGCCCACGACGGATTATGAACATTTCTTGCCCCTAAAATCACAACATATTCAAATTAAACCATTGCAAAAACTTGAAACAAAATAATACGAACCTGAGCCAGGGCAAGCACAGCTGCGAACAAGATTATAGACTTCATGTTTGTGAGTGTTGTCAATTTTGTTGCTTTATATAGTATTCATCTTGATCAGATAAAGTACTGTTATCAAACACTTGAAAATCAACGTCATACGTGTTTATTTCTACACTGCTCAAAAAAAAAAAACCGGTTACCTAAAGAATCCCAAAAAACGTCACTTTTCAAACCCCTGTCAATTTGTCAGTTTTGAAACAAATTGAATGAAATTTTTTGTCCGAAGTCGCCCAAAGTCTAGTCTTTGAAAAGGTGTGAATTGATTTTGACTAACCTCCGTTTCCCTTCCCCCGGCCACCCCCAAACGAGAACCACTTTTTTTCTAAAAAAAAGGTGATTTTCCAAGCTTTCTATGGGAATCATCAGCCGTCAATTCACAAATCTATCATCAGATAATGAAAATATGGACATTTTTGTTACTGGAACGTAAAACAGCATCAAAATCGGCTGATTTTAAAAAAAGTTATGATTTTTGAAGAAAAAAGAGACATTTGCAGAGGTTGGCATTCAATTGTTCGTAGTACGTAGACACTCGAACACATACGGACACTCACACGCACACACACACGCGCACACACACATACACACATTCATACATACACACACACAGACGACGCACACCCAGGTGTAAACAACCCTAAAAACATGTATTTGCGGACTTTACTATTGAATTCAATGGGTCAATATGCATATGTATAGAATTTTTTTTTTAGAAAAAACAATCTGATATTGGGCTATAATTAAAAAAACCCGAGACATAACCTTCAAGAAATTTTCCAATGATTTTCTAATAATAACATCTTTATCTTTGTTAGTTTCAGAAATTCAGAATACTTATCTGATTAGACAGTGACACAACGTATCACTTTGATTTTATCTAGCCCTTGAAAGTCATTATTTCAATACTGATTTATAATTAATAATTACATAGTTTTAAGAAAAAATGAAACAGATTTGTTGTGTAAGTTTTCTTTAATTCAACTTGTATGTCACCATCTGAGAATGGTTGAACAATAGAATGCGGGCACTCACGTGATTCTGTGACGTAAGAACAGCTGTTTCGGGAGAGATCGCTGCGCCACCAACTAAATAGTTCATATATATATATATATATATATATATATATATATATATATATATATATATATATATATATATATATATATATATATATATATATATGTATGTATGTGTGGATGGATGGATGTGTGTCCGAGTGCACAATATCTCATGAACGAGATAAGATTTGTTAATGAAACTTGGTAATTATAAGTTTCATGAAAATACGAAGAGCTGAGTTGATTTTGAATGAAATTGAAAAACCGGAAGAGGAAGTTTACTGGACACACAAAACAATAAATTCCATTTATTTAAAAAATGGAATCAGTTACGAAAAAAAGTTTCAAATAAAAGATGTTAGCAAAAATATTTGCAACATAAAATGTTATTTGCAATTTTCCTGTATATGCGTGTAATTTTGAGAAAAACTAATTTATATATTTAATAATATATTTCAATAATCATAGTAGCAATAGAAACAAAAAATATAAACATGTTTAACATTTATATGTCAAATAATAATTGTCAAACGCAAGGAGCAAGTCGTAAGTGTTCAATTCAGCGTTTTTAATATGAAATATGCTGTGTATAAGAAAGTCGTGTGGTGACCACACCAGATTTTTTATTTCGTTTTTAACTCTCTTTTCAATGTATGATGCAAGTTTATTTTAACTTGAATTAAAAAGAAAGATAATTAGCATCAAATTTAGTTCATTTCATTCATTTGTTTTAATTTAAAACAGAGTTATAGACAATATTGGCAAAAGTGCTGTATCACTGACCAAATTAAAAAAATGTAATTTTATGTTGATAAAATTTTGTGAATTTCAAAACTTCCTAAAAATTACTAAATAAACCAGTGCTTCGAAATTGTTATTTGAAAAACATTTTCTAGTTTCAAACCTCAAACATAATGTAATCTATAATTATCAGGAAATAAAAATAATTCTGTCTAACCTAACCAAACCTTATCGTAGTTTTTGCCATTTTCATACATATATGACATTTATACTCCTTTGCGATGAGCTTCAAATCTCTGAAAAAGTTTTAGGATCACTGATAAGTAAAAGTGGTGGGGGAAATTTTAAAAATTGGTCAGTGATACTGCATTTTAGCCATAATATTAAAAACGGTGTTAGCGTTAATCCGTTTTATGAATCTGCCTGTATAATAATATAAAAAAAATAAATATATCATCACGCTTTCTACCCATTACTGGGTGTGGCACTCTGCCGAAGCAGATCTCAGTAAGTGATATATTTTGCGCGTGAAGTGCGGTTACCAGTCGTCAAATCACGGCCTCCAAAGATGTTACTGGTGGAGGAGCTACAGGGGTAGTTTTTGAAATTATGAAAATTGTTTGTCGCCTGTGAGAGTCGAACCAGGGTTCTCAGGATCCACAAGCCGACTTCATACCACTGAGCTAACCATCCCATAATAATATGATTTGTTAAAAAGCACAAACGAGATAATAGCTTTGTTTGTTTCGTTACGTGGCGGTTACTGTAAAACGCGGCGGTTAGTTACAGCAGCGTTTTACTGTTTACCACAAAAAGTGACAGTAATAATTTAAGTCACTAACAAGCAGATTCATAAAGCGGATTAGAGCTAACACCATTTTTTATTTCGTTTTTAACTCTCTTTTCAATGTACAAAACAAGTGTATTTTAACTTGAGTTAAAAAGATAGTTATTTAGCATTACGTTTAGTTCATTTCTTTAATCTGTTTTAATTTGAAACAGAGTTATAGATAATATTAAAAACGGTGTTAGCGCTAATCCGTTTTATGAATCTGCCTGTAAAATAATAATTTTGGTTTTTTTCATCCGAGGTAAATTATATTTTTGTTTTGTATGCCCAGTATACTACACGAGTTGTGTATTTAAATTGTCATTTTGACATAAATTGATATAAATTTGACAGCTGATAACCGCACTTCACTTACAGAGATTTGCTACGGCAGAATGCCACAATCAGTAATGGGTAAAAGGAGTGATGATATATTTATTTATGGAAGAATTTGTTACAAATGTGATTTTGTCATCGGAAAGTGAGGAGGATTCAACGGTAGATGATCGAAAATGATGAATAATAGTTTGATGGGCCCCATTTTACAGTAAAATGTTTCGTTTGTATAAATTTATATGAAAATAATTTAACAGATACAAATTCTCCTATATAATAAGATGATGGGTGTTTTCTTAAATCAGCGCGGAGTCCCACATTATACGGTGAAACTTGTCCCACACCAATACTCAATGTCACATTGGACACGTTACGCTTAACTCTGCGTAGAGATTTAAATAGTATTTTTGGGGCCCAACGCGCTACATTGGACCCTTTAGTAAAGAGCCTCAAAATTATTCATGTAGACATGGACGCATCAAATAAAATTAATATTTTTATTTATAAATTACCAAGATAGATATTTTACTTTTCTCATCTCACCGCTGCTACATTCGTTATTCATTTTTCCTGATGTCTAAAATGTGTCAAAATTAACTTCAACCGCTATTCAACGAACCCTAGAGTTGCTGTAAAAAAATTTATTGCCTGCTACCGCAGCGTTTTACCGCGAGATGTCAAAAAGTGAAACGAACAAAATCTAGTAACTTATTATTTTACCGCCAACTCAATCGAACACAAAATCTTTACCGCAGCGGTAAACAGTAACCGTTACGTAGCGAAACGAACAAAGCTAATGAATCGAATAATTCATTGATTTCTAAGGATCGTCAAAAAGTAAACAGATTTATTTTGTTTTAGCATATATTTTATTGTTCACAATTAATTTAAAATAGACAAAAATAATTAAAACATGTTAAACTTTATTACATAAAAAATAAAATGAACAAACCAGTTAAAATCTAACTTTGTTTTAAAATTTAAATTAATTTTATAGTTTAAGACTGTTGAAGCCAATATGCAATATAATATCTAACTGCCAGCTTAGCGTTGGTCAAACCAGGAGGATCGTATGGAGACAATCCAGACGTATCAGCACAATGCGCAGCTCCTAAATAACAAAAATAAACAAACAAATAATAGTTATTTTTATAACAAGTGACGAAAAAAGCTTGTTACGTGCAAGTGCAGAATTTATCGCACGAGGCTTACCGAGTGCGGAAATCTGCACGAGCACGTAACCTTTTTCGGAACGTGTTATAAACAACATTTTTCCTACAACTGTGCGATTTAGTAAATCATTAAAATATTATTAAAATTTATAAAATTTTAATGATATTCCACGAGAACGATGTTTTACGGCGTTGCTATGGTTTGTTTGTTGATTGCTTGCACATTGTTCTACATTATTAAAAAAATTTTCACTAACGTCAAGATAATTTCTTCAAAATCATCTTGATTGGAATACACTGAGTGATTCTTCTTTATCATGAACACCTACAAAGATAATTGAAGCCCCAGATCATGCTATGTTGCATCTATTTTCGACAATGACAATCAACCTGCTGCTGGTACTTCTAAAGCTTCCGAAATTGTTGTCAATAATATTACTGTTAATAATATGAATAGGTACGGAAGCAATCAATGTTTCTTTAGACACAAAAGTTTCCATTTTACATTATGTCAATATAAGCAACTGTAACAACTGTGTTAATAATATACACAAACAATAAATATGAAGTATTTCACTTACTCTTTAAATAAAACCATTTATCGATATATTTTACTTTGTTCGGTTCTTTTTATTAATTGTCTACAGATTAGATATACTGCAAATTAAGGTTACGTTTATAAACGTCAAAATATACTACTGCATATTTACTAGCGCTGGTTCATCGTATCTTCTACTTCCATAAGCGTCTGTGGCCAAAATATGAACTCCGCGCTCGGCGCGAAATTTAAATCGCTGTCAAAACAATTTTCTTTTGACAGTTACGTAATGAAGCACTTTCCGCACTTAGTGTTTCTTTGCTTTCGGAAACGCACTTGGTCTGCATTCATCTACTTTCCATACGTAACCAAGGCAATTATAGTTACGTAATAACAAAGAAATCGCACAGTTGTAGGAAAAATTATAAATTTGTCTGAATGATTTACCTTCCGCAATAAAGACTGGAGCTTCCGGATTCAAATCTGCAGGCAAACCAAGACCTCGCCATGGATCATTACCTCCATGCACGGAGACAACACGCGTCACTTTGGGATGCAGTCCACCATGTTTCGCATTTGTTGCTGCCACACCAGCAGCAGTCACAGCGGCTGTGAATCTGAACACAACAAATTAAAATAACCAGGTAGTAAGAAGAGTAATACACTTACTGTTCTCCAAAGTAATCCATGCACGTGTTCTGGAACGAGTCGACAGAAATAGTACGGCGAAAGAGAGCTGTATTGGACCAGGATATTTGGTAGTAGCCGTATTCAGTGCAGACTTGATACATCCACGAGCGCCCTTCAAATAACAATCATTTTTATTATTATTCGAGACATAACAATTATTAGAAACAATATTGATAAGTATTGGTTTAAATAAAAGCAACCACATTTACTATTTTATATAGAAACATTTTAATATGCAGTAGGTAATTTTGGGTGACGGGTTTTTTTTTTATATACGCTAATGAATCTAAGCTCGTGGGTGTATTTGTAAAGAATATTTCTCAAAACAGAGTTTATTAATTAGATAACATATATTTTAAAAAAGCTACTTATGGTATATCGAGTTAGAAGTAAATATATTCAGGATACACATCCGTTACCATCCGTCCACATTCTGTGATTTTGTTTGGTTGTTACTAAGAGGTGACTTGACATATTCACCCAAATTTTCTCATGAAACGATATCTTAAAAACTAGAAGACGTATATTTGCGGACTTTACTATTGGATTCAATGGGTCAATATGCATATGTATGGCATTGTTTTTAGAACATCTGATATCAGCCTAAAATAAAATAAAAAAACCCAAGACGTAACCTTCAAGAAATTTTCCAAAACTAAATTGTTTATTTGTGATTGAACGCAGATAAAAGAATTTTGTGCACTTGAGTACTTTATTTGTTCAAAACATTTAACGAAATTAATTTCTAATTTTGTTATCAGATTGTTTCATTGTTTATTGAACAAGATGATAGATACATTACAATGATTTACTAATAATAACATCTTTATCTTTGACAGTTTGAATAGCCGAAAATACTTATCTGATGTGGCAGTGATACGAAGCACCACTTTGATTTTATGTAGTCCTTTAAGGTCATTTTTGCATTACTGATTTACAATCAATATTTACGTAGTTTTGAGAAAAAAATGAAACAGATTTAAGTTACGTAAATTTGTTTGAATTCAACTGGTACGTCACCATCGCAGAATGGTTGAACAATACGTGTATACATTCTTCTATTAATAAATTTTATAATTTTGCTTTACTTTATCCAAGTTGAATCATTACATTTCTCTTTCCTCTCGTATATTTATTATTTGTCTCTCTTGAACTTTTTCAACATTTGTATTTGATATTTATCTTTAGTGGTAGCAGGATGTGTATGAGTTAAATCACATGATTTTTTTATTGAGTTACATATAATTTTGTTCCAACCTATTAAAATTTATGTGAAAATGTTAATATATACTTCAAGTAGAATTTATTTAGTATTGTACTGAATACAATCCGTGTACAAGATAATATTTATATGTGACCGCCTCTTCGACAAACACCCAAATAAATAATTTATGGTTCCTTCAATTTCTCGGACAGTTAAAGAAAAAAAATAGGGTTAAACTTTCTCAAAGGTCAATTCGTTGAAGCTGGTATAAATTGATGTCAAATGACAAATTATATCGGTATTTCTTATTGTGATAATAACAAAACTAACTAGCCTGGAGTGGTGGTTAGCTATTAATAAAATAAAGGAATGTTTAACAGACGCAAAAATACTAATAATTCGTCTTCTCAACTTTCAATATAGTGCAATTTAAATTAAGAAAGTAACTGGGCACAGCAAAGGCTGCAAAACTTAATTTTCTATTCAAAATACTAAATTATTAATCTATGGCCGTATTTATTTGGGATTTTTAAAGTAACCTGGTAGGTTACTTGGCACACTTTAAGTAATCTGGAACTAACCTTAAACTGAGCCTACTGCCCCAGCTATTTTAGCAGGTTGGTAGATTCAACCCGTTTATATCTCTATCTAATCAACTTGTGTTCCTTGTTATTCGTGGCGGCATCGCGATTTTTAATAGTATAGAGAGGTTAGGAGTTATTTTTATGAAAAACGTAATAATTTTATAATAATATTTTGAAAAAATATACTAAACTATTATTTATGCAGATGATGGAAGAGCAATATGCATTATGTGTTTCTTGCAATATAAGTCACAGAGGATAATATTACGACACATTATTGCGACTCCGAAATTCATTATTTTGATATAAAAAAAAACAAACCCTGACGTTATTTGCTTTTTGACTACATATAAAGAATATAAAGATGTCTCAAAATATCCAATTAAAAGCGCAATTTAACACACAAACAAAACTAAGCAGATGTCGCTTCGAACATGCATTCAGATTTTAAATTTACCGCCAGTGTTTACAACTGACACTTGAGATGCATCATTTATTTGGAAGTAACACGGGTTAGTTCTAGGTCAGTTCAGGGTTGGATCAAAATTTCCCAAACAAATACGGCCAATGTTGATAATTGAATAATTTTTTTAAGTTAAAGTTTTTTTTTAATGAGTGTTATGGTTGATATGAACATTGAATTTGCTTTATCTATTAATTTTATCATGTCAATAAAATGTTTAACATGAAATATCCATTCCACTCTGTTTTAAATTAAAAATAAATTTATGGGGTGGCTAGCTCAGTGGTATAAAGTCGGCCTGTGGATCCTGAGAACCCTGGTTCGATTCCCACAGGCGACAAACAATTTTCATAATTTCAAAAACTACCCCTGTGGCTCCTCCACCACTAACATCTTTGGGGGCCGTGATTTGACGACTGGTAACCGCACTTCATGCGCTAAATATATCATTTACTGAGATCTGGTTTGGCAAAGTGCCACACCCAGTAATGGGTAGAAGGCGTGATGATATATTTATTTTTTTTTATTTTAAATACAATTAAATCGATTTTTCTCCCATATTTTACTTGACTCATTGACAGTTTTAAATAATTATTTGACAACTACCTATCATTTGTCACAAACAATATAGCATCTACAGAGATTATTCCTTGGAATAATCACAAGAACTTTATTCTCAGTATAATAATGACAGGATTGGTTAAAACGCAGACACATGACATACAATAAAGCATTTCATTGGTTTTGGGAAACGTCAAAAAATAATCATTTTAACAATGAGATGAATGAAACAATTCTCTGATTTTAAGGAACATCCAAAATTAAACAGATTTATTGTGTTTTAGTAAATATATTATTGCATAATACAATTAACAAAATGTACAAAAGTAATTAAAACATCTGAAACTATATTACATAACAATAAAAATAAAGAACAAATTAAAATCTAACTTTGTCTTCAAATTTAAATTAATTTTATAGTTTATGGCTGTTGAAGCCACTTTGCAATATAACGTCTAACGGCCAGCTTGGCGTCGCGCAAACCAGGAGGATCGTTTGAAGACAATCCAGGCGTATCAGCACAATGAGAAGCTCCTAAAAAGGAAAAAACAACAAAAATAAACACACAAATAAAATAAGAAATTTGTCTGAATGATTTACCCGCTGCAATCAAAACTGGAGCTTCAGGGTTCAAATCTGTGCTCAAACCAAGACCGCTCCATGGATCAATACTTCCATGCACGGAGACAACACGCGTCACTTTGGGATGCAGTCCACCATATTTCGCATTAGTTGCTGCCACACCAGCAGCAGTCACAGCGGCTGTGAATCTGAACACTACAAATTAATAACCAGGCGTTACTACAAGTAGTAAGAGAAGTAATACACTTACAGTGGTCCAAAGGCACGCAGGCACATGTTTTGGAACGAGTCTACGGAAATAGTCTTGCGGAGGAGAGATGCAGTAGTCCAGGATATTTGATAGTAGCCGTATTCAGTGCAGACTTGATACAACCACGCGCGTCCTTCAAATAACAATCATTTTTATTATTACTTTCTTATACGCAGTATAAGGAAGTATTGGAATCATGAAAAAAATCGTTGACAAGATTTTCAGGGAATTTGAATCCATTTTGATCATTTTCTCAATGATGTCTGTCTCTGTGTGTGTGTGTGTGTGTGTGTGTGTGTGTGTGTGTGTGTGTGTGTGCGTGCGCGTGTGTGTGTGTGTGTGTGTGTGTGTGTGTGTGTGTGTGTGTGGATAAGATTTGTATATTATATACAGGGTGGTCCATTTAAAGTGTTATCAGGAAATATCTCGGAAACTATAAATTTTACGCAAAAATGACCTAGACGAAAAACAATCGTACAAAAGGGGGCCATAATAACGAAATATTGGTTTTGTCCTAGATGGCGCTGTTGTCGCTAAATCATATTCAACTCAATTTTTTAAAATGAAAACCCCTATTTTTTATTAAAGAATCAGATTCCTCGTTAAAAAAAAGAATTTATTTAGTTCACTTTTTCGTCAGCATGATAGATGACGCTGTAATTGCGAAAAATGATGTTGCTTTCGGACGTTCCTGTAACATTGAAAAACACCCCATTTACCCCCTAAACGGGTGAAAATATTTAGTATTTTTAAAAATATTAATTCATTTAAAATACAAGGAAATTGCAAAAAACAAATATTTGAAACAGAATTTTTTTTGCACATTGAATTAAATGGTTTTCATGGGTAGTTAGGGTTAGTTTTACCCCCAAAAGTGGTTAAAATAATTGTTTTAATGTTTGAAAACGGCCATTGATTCGAACCGAAAGCAAATAGTAAAACAAAAAATTTGAAACAGGCGTTTTTCATTTTACATAATGTTAGGGGTAGTTTTCACCCTCTTTGATCAACCCTTTTGAATAAAAGTCAGCTCAATTCAATGTTTAATAACTAAATTCATAGTATAATGTTTAAAAAAGAGAATTTATAGGATTATTTAAGATGAATACTCAGATTATTGTAAATATTATTGTAAATGGGGTGTTTTTCAATGTTACGGGGGTTGACCCATATTTTAGAGGTTTGGGACCCCAATTTGCGGAATCAGCAAACCAAAAATTTCAAAATTACTGAAATGAAAAAAAAAAAAGGCTCTAGCCGGGTAAAATGGTCAAATCTGCCCCCAAAGGAAATCACATGGGGATATGATTTCCATCTTATTTACACGAAAGTAGAAGTTTCTGACCAATTTTCATTAAAGTAGTTAAACATTATGTTAATATAAAGGTGAGGCTAAGAAAAAAATCACAAAAATTCCTCTTTCAAAGAGGATCAGTTGGTATTTTTTTCAGATTTTTTCAGTTGGTGCGACCAACCGAAAAAAATTAAAAACCGTATTTTGGGTTCTAAAACTGTGATTTCCATTCCATATGACAATGGAAATTGATTGAAAAAAATCACAAATCTCAATAATAATAATTTAGATGAAGGTAAATGAAAATATTTATTGAAATGATTGTCGAGGTCGTGAACCTGATAAACTTCCTATAATTAGTGCTTTGTTAGTTATTCGGCGAACACGCAATTAGTTGCAAGTGACCAGTGACAAGTTGCAGACGAGACAAAAGTTATTCCTCCGGGTTTACAAACTGAAAATCCAAGGTATGTAAATAATAATAATCTAAATTATTGAGATTTGTGATTTTTTTCAATCAATTTCCATTCTATAGCCTTTATTGAAAAAATATTGATAAATGTTTGCAACTTACCATTGTCTTCGTATAAAGCAGTGTTGGTCGCATTCAAAGATTTGTTGTTTTGTTTGCAAGTTGGCCATTTTGCATAAGCTGTGAGTCTCTCGTAATCTGTCAACGAAGCGGGATTTTGCAAAGCATTGCAAAGAGTAGGAATGGTTGATGGATTGGCATATTGAATTAGACCGTCAAAATTTGACGATATATGCATGAAGAAGTTTTCAACTTCAAACCTATTTTGAACATTAAGCGACCAGCACCAACTAGAAACAAGAAATAATTGAATAAGACGTTTCTTAAACAAGATATGTTTGTCTTACTTAATATCTTTTATGACTTGTGCTGCATTGCCCGTCGCGAAAAGACGTTGAATTTCTGCAACACCATTGCTGATAACTGCAGCGCACCTGGTACCCAAGCTTGTTTGAATAACATCGAAGTATTCTGGAAAAATACAAAACACAATCTAATTATTGGTTGTTACGTTCAACTAATTATATTCTTATTTGACTAAACAGCGGGTTCTATGCAATTTTTATAAAACATATCAACAAGCTTTTCATACGTTCACGTTTTATAATACAAATAAAAAAATTAAAAAAATATACCATCACGCCTTCTACCCATTATTGGGTGTGGCACTCTGCCGAAGCAGATCTCGGTAAGTGATATACAGGATGTTAAAAAAGTTCCGGGACGGTGAAATATCTCGAGAAAAACACATCGAATTAAGAAACCAAAAAACACGTGTTTCATATTTTGCAAAAACCTATCTAAGCACACCAAACACAAACCCACACCCCCACCCCCAGGGGGTGGGGCGGGGGGAAACGTTGAAACCTTAAATGGGAACCCCCATTTTTTATTACAGATTCGTATTCTGCGAAAAAAAATAAGTTAATTTTATCTGAAACTTTTTTCCAATTCGGAATAGATGGCGCTCTAAACGCAAAAATAAGTTTTGACTTGATTCTGAAAGAAAAGTAAAAAATCTGGTGTGGTCACCACACGACTTTCTTATACACAGCATATTTCATATTAAAAACGCTGAATTGAACACTTATGACTTGCTCCTTGCGTTTGACAATTATTATTTGACACATAAATAAAACATGTTTTTGTTTTTTGTTTCTATTGCTACTATGATTTTTGGAATATATTATTAAATATATAAATTAGTTTTTCTCAAAATTAGACGCATATACAGGAAAATTGCAAATAACATTTTATGTTCCAAATATTTTTGCTAACATCTTTTATTTGAAACTTTTTTTCGTAACTGATTCCATTTTTGAAATAAATGGAATTGATTGTTTTGTGTGTCCAGTAAACTTCCTCTTCCGGTTTTTCAATTTCATTCAAAATCAACTCAGCTCTTCGTATTTTCATGAAACTTATAATTACCAAGTTTCGTTAACAAATCTTATCTCGTTCATGAGATATTGCACGACCGGACACACATACACACACACACACACACACACACACACACACACACACACACACACACACACACAGACATCATTGAGAAAATGATCAAAACAGATTCAGTGGACCTCAAAACATGTATTTCCGCGAAAATCTCGTCAACGATTTTTTCACGATTCCAATACTTCCTTATACTACGTATAAGAAAGTAAAAACGGTCTAATATCACAAAAATAAACATTGAATCAAATAAAAAAAATCAACATAATCACAAGTAGCCACAAGCCTTTCACCGACTAAATGCTTGAAATAAATTTGCAAAATGATTTTATAAAATAATGTTTATTTCTTGTGATATTAGACCGTTTTTTACTTTTCTTTCAGAATCAAAACTTATTTTTGCGTTTAGAGCGCCATCTATTCCGAATTGGAAAAAAAGTTTCAGATAAAATTAACTTATTTTTTTTCGCAGAATACGAATCTGTAATAAAAAATGGGGGTTCCCATTTAAGGTTTCAACGTTGCCCCCCGCCCCACCCCTTGGGGGTGGGGGTTGGGGTTTGTGTTTGGTGTGCTTAGATAGGTTTTTGCAAAATATGAAACACGTGTTTTTTGGTTTCTTAATTCGATGTGTTTTTCTCGAGATATTTCACCGTCCCGGAACTTTTTTAACACCCTGTATGTTGCGCGTGAAGTGCGGTTACCAGTCGTCAAATCACGGTCTACAAAGATGTTAGTGGTGGAGGAGCCACAGGGGTAGCTTTTGAAATTATGAAAATTGTTTGTCGCCTGTGGGAATCGAACCAGGGTTCTCAGGATCCACAAGCCGACTTCATACCACTGAGCTAGCCACCCCATAATACAGGGTGATCAAAAGGAATTGTTATAGTCGGCAATACAATTCCAGAGATGTTTTTATTCCACAGTTGGCACAACGTCAGATAAAGGCGGAAATGTTATTTGATATTTCTAATAAATACAAATAGGTTATGTGAGGAGTCTGACAGCTAATAGAAATACTTTAGAAATAAAAGTACTTAAATTTAAATTTTAAATGTCACTGTCAACAACAGGAAATGAATTTATGTATCAGGCTTACCAATTTATAATTTATTTTTTTTATTGTCAACTGTAACAATTCCTTTTGATCACTATAGTATATTACATAACAAGCATCGAAAGTGTAAGATAACGTGCGTGTGTACAAATTGAAAAACGAGGCGCGTAGCACCGAGTCATTTAAGTACACGAGCACAGTTATCACACTTTCGAGCGAGTTATGTATACAAAATATGAAAAAATCGGTAAAAGTATCTAGTTTTCAACTATGAGTGGCGAAATTGATAATCTTCATGATTTTGAAGTGTGATAAAATAAATATATCATCACGCCTTCTACCCATTACTGGGTGTGACACTGCCGAAGCAGATCTCGATAAATGATATATTTTTGCGCGTAAAATGCGGTTACCAATCGTCAAATCACGGCCCCCAAAGATGTTAGTGGTAAGGGAGCCACAGGGGTAATTTTATACCAATTTAAAATTACCCCTGTGGCTCCCTCACCACTAATATATATATATATATAAAATATATATATATATATATATATATATATATATATATATATATATATATATATATATATATATATATATATATATATATATATAATTTTTTACCAATTTTATACCAATTTAAAATTACCCCTGTGGCTCCCTCACCACTAACATCTTTGGGGGCCGTGATTTGACGATTGGTAACCGCATTTCACGCGCAAAAATATATCATTTACCGAGATCTGCTTCGGCAGTGTCACACCCAGTAATGGGTAGAAGGCGTGATGATATATTTATTTTTTATATATATATATACGAGCCCTGTCTCACTTCAGTTTAACATTAAATATACCTTAGACACAAAATGTATAGCAGTATAACTAGCAATGATTTTTTTTATAAAAAACTATTTCTTCATGCTAATGGACTATCATCATTTTTATCTTGTAGGCAGCTTGAAGAATGAAATAGAAGTTACTTATTATTTAAAATAAACTTTATTATTATACAGTTTTTGAATAAAACGAAAAAGTTTTAGTTAATACATTCCAAGATGTATGTATCGATTCACTTCAAATTTGATCTGTGTATTAACACACTAGTATACGTCTCATTAAAATTTCATTTAATAGACCACAGAAGTGGGCGGTCCATATTAGGGCGGTAAATTTGAATGCGAGTCGAATGGTATATGCAGTTACCATTGTCTTATCGCGTTTTTATTTTATAAGTATCAAAATTGAAATTTTTAGCGAAACGACCAATGATGCAACAAATTACTGTTTTAATGATACCAATATAAATGGTTATTGTTTTGAAATGTCATGTAATAGATTTTTTATGTCTATTTTAAATTTGAAAAGAAACGTATGTCGTAGTGAACTTCATATCTCTACAATCATAACCTCACAATTTTGAATTTTGAATTTTTTGCACTTGTATATTTCGTTGTGATTAGAGCCAGGTGCAAAACACCACCCCATTTTAATTTATTGCACAAAAAAGCGCAAAACAAAACATGTAAACAAAAATGAGGGTAAAAATCAAATGTTTGTTTCATAAGACGTGTGCTACGCCATACGTTGCCTTACAATACAAAGAGATAGAACGCTTAAGCCACGCCTCCTGGTGACGTTTACTTCTGTGGTCTATTCTCTTGCATACTACACGAGAAATTAAACGAAAAAATGAGATTCGGGTGAACTGGTGTGAGGCAGGGCTCGTATATACAGAACTATTATTTATGCAGCTGATGGAAGAGCAATATGCAGTATGTGTTCAAAATAATTTATTTCGGAGTCGCAATTATCCTCTGTGACTACTATATGGTAAGAAACACATAATGCGTATTGCTTTTCCATCACCTGCATAAATAATAGTTTTGCATATTTTTTCAGAAAATTATTATAAAATTACTTAAGTTTGTCATAGAAATAGCTTATAACCAGAGCTGGGCAAGCTACTTAAAAAAAGTAGCTAAGCTACAGCTACAGCTATTCTTTAAAAAAGTAGCTAAGCTACAGCTATAAGCTATATTTTGTAAAATATAGCTAAGCTACAGCTAAAAGCTTTCGTTAAAGTAGCTGTCAAATTTTAAAGCTACTTTTTTCAATTATTGTGAAACAATTAAATTTGCCATTGTCATATGATCAGTTTTTTGTTATAATGACTGTTAATTTACTATTACGTACATAAATATCAAAAATAGCAAATACCATCTGGCACCTACTGTGTATTTTTGCGTATTAGATCCAATTAGAACCGGCAACAAATAATTATTTTGTGTGGGTTTAGCTTGTACGCATGCGTACTTTGTTGACCTTCTGCTTAAAAAGTAGCTTTAAGCTATAAAAAGTAGCTTTAAGCTATAAGAAGTAGCTTTAAAAGTAGCTTCAGTTGTTATTTTTAAGCTAATAGAAAATAAAGTAGCTAGCTACAAGCTACAGCTATATTTTTTCACAGTTAGCTAAGCTACAGCTACAGCCAAGGTAAATGTAGCTAAGCTAGTAGCTAAGCTACAAAAGTAGATAGCTACTGCCCAGCTCTGCTTATAACGTCTCTATACTATTACAAATCGCGATGGCGCCACGGATAACAAGGAACACAAGTTGATTTGAAAGGGATAGCAAACTGGTTCAACCTGCCAACCCGCTAGAATAGCTGGGGCAGTAGGCTCAGTTCTAGGTTACTTAAAGCGTGCCAATTAAACAAAACTAACCTACCGGGTTACTTTAAAGAGAAATGAGTCTAAGATGCCAACATCAAGTTTACATTTGTATAAATAAATCATGACAAATAAAAGTGATTATTCACTTACCATTGAAATCGACTTTAGCAAGGACAGGTCCACTAGAACTCACAGCAGCGTGCACCAAATCAGGATACTTCTGTCTCATCCAAATAGACAAGTTAGCAGCATACGAGCAACCAAACACCACTACTTTGGTGTTAGCAGGAGCGTTCAGGTTTTCTTTTATTCGAACGATAAATTGCGCAATATCTTCTAACGCCTGGTCAGTTGTCAGATATTTGAGATTGTTTAAACTCAGATCCCTGCAAATTATAATAAGAAATTAATGTGAAATCTTGTAATAAATGTATGTTGGAATCATTACGCGGTGGGTTGACTTCCTCCGTAGTATCTGTGCTCCGTGTAATACATGTAAGCACCGTGTGTTTGGGCCATCTCGTACATGTGGCCACTTTGGAGCGATCTTACATTAATGGTCCATTCACCACCCAACATTATGAAAATAGGTCCACCGGAGTGTGCAAACTGGTTGTTACTGATATATCTCTGCAATTATTATTATTTTAGGAACAAAAATAACGAAAGTGATAGACTTGCGTCAAAGATGAACCAACAGCAAATATATCGCTTATCCTTAGACTTAATTGTAGTAAAATATCATATGATGATAATAACATTGCTGGCAAACAGTTGACACGTCGTGATATGTTAAACTTTAAATTTAAATTTTATTAGTGTAAACATAACTTCATTTATTGTAAATAATGGCGAATATTACTCATATACATAATAGGTAACGACTTGCCATTTTCCAGCTGTTTTGATTTGAGACATCAAAATTATCTTGCCATTGCAAAATGGAGCCCCAAACTGGGGTTGAGGCACGTGCGTCTGGGGGACCAACTGGGGGCGGCCTACGACGGATCATGAACATTTCTTGCCCCTAAACACAACATATTAAAATTAAACCATTGCAAAAACTTGAAACAAAATAATACGAACCTGAGCCAGGGCAAGCACAGCTGCGAACAAGATTATAGACTTCATGTTTGTGAGTTGTTGTCAATTCTGTTGCTTTATATAGTATTCATCTTGATCAGATAAAGTATTGTTATCAAACACTTAAAAAAAATCAACGTCATACGTGTTGATTTCATATTTAAATATTGTAGCACTATTTAGAAATTGGAAACTTTTATAAAAAAATATTTAAACATGTGTCAGGGAAGTAGATGGATAATAATTAAATATACATACATATATATCTTCACGCCTAAAATCACTCATAAAACATTCACTCATCAAACAATCAGCCCTCGTCAAACATTATCATCCAAACAAACCACCCTCACTTCAACCACATTCATAGATCACTCCATATAAACTCATTCATTTATTACACTCGAAATCATTTATCACACAACAAACCTTCAATCACATCATTCCTATTCACTTATCATTCTTCATCTTTCTTCGACGTACATACATAATATGCATAAAACATCTCAAATTACTCACGCTTACTCCTAACAACGAATCTACAATTAGATTAGAAAAGATGAAAGCGATAGCTCCTGCACTTGTATATGAAAGAAAAGTCAAACAAAAAGATAAGAAACGGAAGGAGTGTTGCCCTGTGCTTGTTTTTGAAAGTGAATTCCACACAATTGCAGTTAAACACTCAATGTTAGATCAGAAAACGAATAAAAAAGATAAGAAAGGGAGGGAGTGTCGTCCCTGCGCTTGTTTTTGAAAGTGAATTCCACACAATTGCAGATAAACACTCCAATGAAATTACTAAACAACAAAACTAAAATAAAAAATCCTGCACTCTTCTGAAATCATCAGATTCATTCCGCAATTAATCTTCGTCAAACGTTCCTATCCTGACACACCACTTTAGCTTCATCCACATTCATAATTCCTTTCATACAAGCACGTTTGTTCCTCATACTCGGAAATTTTCGTTATTATATTACATTCACAAATGTTGAGTCGCGTAAAAAGTCATAATATGAGAGGATAGAATATTCATTCTAATAAAAAAAAATATATATATATATATCACGCCTTTTACCCATTACTGGGTGTGGCACTCTGCCGAAGCAGATCTCAGTAAGTGATATATATATATGCGCGCGAAGTGCAGTTACCAGTCGTCAAATCACGACCTCCAAAGATGTTAGTGGTGGAGAAGCCACAGAGGTAGCTTTTGAAATTATGAAAATTGTTTGTCACCTGTGGAAATCGAACCACTGAGCTAGCCACCTCATATTTCAAATACAAAAATACACCAACAAATTTTGGAAACAACTTCCAAGAATACATTAATAAGTAATTAATCGATTTGAACCCAGTTTAAAATCTTGTAAGTTGGCTGAATTGACTTCAACAGCTAAGCAGAGCTGGGCAGTAGCTAGCTACATTTACCTTAGCTGTAGCTGTAGCTTAGCTAACTGTGAAAAAATATAGCTGTAGCTTGTAGCTAGCTACTAGCTTAGCTACATTTACCTTAGCTGTAGCTTAGCTAACTGTGAAAAAATATAGCTGTAGCTTGTAGCTAGCTACTAGCTTAGCTACATTTACCTTAGCTGTAGCTGTAGCTTAGCTAACTGAAAAAATATAGCTGTAGCTTGTAGCTAGCTACTTTTTTTTCTATTAGCTTAAAAATAACAAATGAAGCTACTTTTAAAACTACTTTTTGTAGCTTAAAGCTACTTTTTATAGCTTAAAGCTACTTTTTAAGCAGAAGGTCAACAAAGTACGCATGCGTACAAGCTAAACCCACACAAAATAATTATTTGTTGCCGGTTCTAACTGGCTCTAATACGCAAAAATACACAGTAGGTGCCAGATGGTATTTGCTATTTTTGATATTTATGCATATAATAGTAAATTAACAGTCATTATAATAAAAGACTGATCTTATGACAATGGCAAATTTAATTATTTCACAATAATATAAAAAAGTAGCTTTAAAATTTAACAGCTACTTTAACGAAGGCTTTTAACTGTAGCTTAGCTATATTTTACAAAATATAGCTTATAGCTGTAGCTTAGCTACTTTTTTAAAGAATAGCTGTAGCTTAGCTACTTTTTCTAAGTAGCTTGCCCAGCTCTGCAGCTAAGTCAAAAAATAATCTAATTAAATATAAGTCGAGAGTTGGATAAATTATAAAATAATTCTCCAGTATGTTTCTTAAACTGGTTGGCATTTGGCGATAGCCACTCAAGCCCTACGTGCTTTCGTGACTATTGCCTGCCAACAAGTTTCCGAAAGATCTGTCAAATTATTTTCAATTTATTCTCACTCTCTTGTTATATTATTACTGAGAAAATATATTTTAAAAAAACTACTTATGGTATATCGCGTTAGAAGTAAATATATTCGGGATACACACACATCCGTTACTTCATGCAAATTCTGTGAGTTTGTTTGGTTGTTACTAAAGTGAGTGAACTAGTCACCCAGATTTTCTCATCAAACAGTTTTGAACGATATCTTAAAAACTAGAAGACATGTATTTGCGGACTTTACTATTGGATTCAGTAAGTCGATATACATATGTATGGAATTTTTTTTAGAGCAAACAAGCCTAAAATAATATAAAAAAACCCAAGGCGTAACCTTGAAGAAATTTTACAAAATGAAATTATTTATTTGTTATTGAATTTTGTTGAGTTGAATACTTTATTTGCTTAAAACATTTAACGAAATTAATTTTTAATTTTGTTATCACATTGTTTCATTGTTTATTGAACAAGATAATCGATCTATTACAATTATTTACTAATAATAACATCTTTATCTTTGACAGTTTGAATAGCCGAAAATAGTTATCTGATTTTGTCGCGTCTAATAGTAAATAATTAAAATCAAACCAATAATTATGTTAAAAGATCTTTTAGGATAAAGTTAAATGTACTAATTTACTCAAGTGTTTTAAATATATTTCCAAACACAGTTCTACAAGTTTTTAGGGAAATTAACTGCCTCGAACACAATTTGAGATTCTTTTTAGATAAAAATTATTTTGTCATATGTCAAAATTTTAATTGCAAAAGCTAAATTTTAATTGTTTTTCAAGAAGATAGATAAATGAAAATACGAAAAATGTAAAATTAAATCAACGAAAATGTAATATTTACAATTTTCACTGTTTTTACTTTCTTATACACAGTATAAGGAAGTATTGGAATCGTGAAACACATCGTTGACGAGATTTTCGCGGAAATATGTGCTTTGAGGTCCACTGAATCCGTTTTCATCATTTTCTCAATGATGTCTGTGTATGTGTGTGTGTGTGTATGTGTGCCCGAGTGTGCAATATCTCATGAACGAGATAAGATTTGTTAACGAAACTGGGTAAATTATAAGTTTCCTGAAAATACGAAGAGCTGAGTTGATTTTGAATGAAATTGAAAAACTGGAAGAGGAAGTTTACTGGACACACAAAACAATAAATTCCATTTATTTCAAAAATGTAATCAGTTCCGAAAAAGAGTTTCAAATAAAAGATGTTAGCAAAAATGTTTGGAACATAAAATGTTATTTGCAATTTTCCTCTATATGCGTCTAATTTTGAGAGAAACTAATTTATATATTTAATAATATATTTAAATAATCATAATAGTAATAGAAACAAAAAACATAAATTAAAAAAAATATATATATCACGCTTTCTACCCATTACTGGGTGTGGCACTCTGCCGAAGCAGATCTCGGTAAGTGATATATTTTGCGCGTGAATTGCGGTTACCAGCCATTAAATCACGGCCCCCAAAGATGTTAGTGGTGGAGGAGCCACAGAGGTAGTTTTTAAAATTATGAAAATTATTTGTCGCCTGTGGGAATCGAACCAGAATTCTCAAGATCCACAGGCCGACTTCATACCATTCCATAAAATTTTAATTTTCGCTTTATCTAATTATCTATGTCTTTTTTCGGAGAAACATAATTAAAATGGTCAACTAATTTGGCAACTTTGCCTCAATTTAATCGACTTCGTATCTCACGGTTCTTGAGATACCAATGGTTAGGCTCGAAAGACGGATATCCTATATATGCCTCATCAGTAAAGTTAGACATAAAGTAGTCAACATTACTAAAAAATGATACGTAAACAAATTTGATATTTTATATGTTTCAAACAGATAAATGCTGAATTACTGAAAAACTAAATTACATGTTTAATAATATTATATAACATTCATATATTCTAAATATTAAATATGCTGTGTATAAGAAAGTCGTGTGGTGACCACACCAGATTTTTGACTTTTTGGTACGATTTTTAGAGTAATAGAAAAATATATCATTTTCTCTACGATTTTTCGTTAAAAAGACGAGTTTCAAAATCAGTATACCTTGATCAGAAACAAGAATTTATGGATTCAAACCTCGCTGTCTTTAACTTTTACCTAAAAATGTAAGTGCTTCCGCCTGATTCAGTTCTTGGCATCAATTTCCTGTTGTACAACGTAGTAAATACTCTACAAAAATATAATGTTAAGGTGTATGCAATAAGATGCGGGCACTCACGTGACACTGTGACGTTTTTGTGATGTAAAAACAACTGTTCCGGGAAAGATCAAAAATGAACTATTTCTTGGAACGAGATTTGAAAAGCACCGGTTCTTTTCAAATCTCGTCCCAAAAAATAGTTCATTTTTGTAGGTGGCGCAGTGATCTTTCCCGGAACAGCTGTGTTTATGTCACAAAAACGTCACAGTGTCACGTGAGTGCCCGCATCCTATGCAGAAACTTTTAACAAATCTTAATTTTTTTCATCAGTTCAAACAACCCACGACAACCCCATTCAAGTGTCATAATCGACGTTCAGATTTGAACTGAACGAGCAGCTGTTGAATAACAGCGATGAGGACTTGGCTTGCGAGACGCCGCCCCTCTAGGGGGCCCACCACTGCTGCTGCTGCTGAGCCACTCCTCACGGAGACTTACATCACGACAAGATCGACACCTTTGTTAGATTGAGGTAAGATTCAAATCAATCATTTCATTTTAATTTTATTCTGTCACTTTAAACAAAATTCTTGCACATTTCAATATTTCTCATCTATTTGTTTGCATTATTTTCTTTAAAGTACTCTTGTATTTTTATTTGTTTTATTCTAAAAAGTCATTTAAATTGCTTGACAGCTGGAACTTTTCAAAATTAATCCTTTCAGTTTCATTGGACAGAAATAAGCACTATCTTAAACTTTTTCCAAAACATTTTAAAATATAGTAATAATCTTTGAGGTTAGCTCAGTAATAAATATATTTTGTTAAGATAGTTTTCTAGATTTTAAAATTATTTTAAATTCTTTAGAATGATTTCAAAATGTTTTAAATTTTGCTAAAACTTAGCATACTTAAATCAGTCTAAAACTGAAACCCTTTAAAAACATTTTAATTTGTCCTAAAAGTTGGCCGAGTTCTTCGAAACGATGGCTAAAGGATCCCAGCTGCCAAATACTGTTGGAACCCTTAAAATTACTTTAAAATTATTTAAATTGTCCTGAAAGTTGGCTGCGTGTTCTGAGACGTTGGCTAGAGGATCAAATTGGAATTTCTAATTTGGCTGAAAACTAAAAAGTTATTTATGCTATTGCTTCAAATGATGTAAATATGAACCCTGGATCATAGTTGACGTTAGGAAATGTTAGATATATTTGTATTTTGTTATTATTTATGAGTTTAATAATATATACAAAATGTCACGCCATGCACTCACATTGGAATATTTAAATTTGTTGTTGCCTCAAAAATTATTTATGTGATTGGCTCAAATATTGAGTATTTGGATTTTGCGACATGTGTAGTATTAATATAAGTTACATTTATTTATATTATTATCTATAATTTAAAATTATTCGAAAAAATAACAAAAACATAGAAGTGGCATCAATGCGCAGACGCCGAAATATTGATTGCTAGAATAGAGACGTAGTCGCCATTGCGCATGTGCCGAACTATTGATCGACTAAAATATGTATTTCCATATAAGAAGTGCTAGATTTGTTCTGCAAGTTTTTGACGTGTTTTGACACATTTTTATTGATAATTGAAATATTTAGATGCCATCTTTGTGAGTCGACAACTCTTAGTGGTGATCATTTACGGATTTATAGTGGCGAGACTCCTTTGATGGGAAATGTTTTACCCAAAATGGCGAATGGATGAAACATGTAAGCATTTATAAACATATCAAATGAAATTTGGTTCGTCCATATTCATAATTCCTGTCCTACAAACTCTTATCTATTTACTCCACGGCCACGCGGTTGTCAGCTTTAAAAAAATATCACGAAACATTTTAATGACCGTTATCTTTCTAAAATGCTTCTTGAATCATTGTATATGCAATCATCTTTCCTAAAAGTTGCTAATTAATTAAAAGTTCTCTCGAATCAATTCTCAAACAATCATCTTTTCAAAAAGCCTGCTAAATCATTGTTAAGACAATAATAATCAATATTTTAAAAAGTAGTTGACATGTGGGATCCTCTAGCCATCGGTTTAGGTCACTCAACTAACTTTCAGGACAGTTTAAAACATTTTGTAATAATTTTGAGACTTCCAGAAAATTTTGAGAATTCTTAGAGCACTCAACTAGATTTTAGGGCAACTTAAAAGACTTTCAAACGTTTAGAAAGGGTTGAACATTCTTTTAAAATGTATTTGGTAGCTGGGATCCTCTGGCAATCGTCTTAGAGCCCTCCGCTAACTTTTAAGATAGATTAAAATACTTAAAAATGATAACTTTAAGAAGTATTTAACATGGTTTGTCCATATTTCCTGTCCTACAAGGTCTTATCCATTTATTCCACGGCTACGCGGTACTCAACTTTCATATAATATCACAAATCATTTTTATAACTGCCAGATTCCAAAAAAGTTCAAACAATCAATTCCAAGTCGATCATCTTCCTAAAAAGCCTTCCAAATCATTTTTAAAACAATAGTCTTGACTAAAAGTTCTCCCCAATTAATTTCAAGACCTACTTCTTCCTAAATATTTTAATATTTTACAAGTATTTATTGATTTGATGACGTAAATAAAATTGGACGCCACGCAGTCACACGGGGGGTGGGGTATATTTTAATTTGTTGTCTCAAAAACTATTTATGCCATCGACTCAAATGTTGAATATTTGGGCTCTGCGGTATATTTAGTATTAAAATATGTTACATTTATTTATATTATTATCTATATTTTAGAAATATTCGAAGAAAGAACAAAAACAGTGATGTGGCACCAATACGGATGTCCGAAAGTACTGATTGTGTGTTTTGTAAGCAGTGCTGGATTCCAGCCGTCAAATGTCGGCGACCGGAGCTTCGATGGCCGATATGGTGAGTACCATTTTTGTAGTTCATTTTAGCTAAGGGTTGAATCGAAAGAAGTTTCAAATAAAGTATCATTATATTATAATTTTCAACAACTTTTGTTTGAAACTCTTTTCTGTACAACTCCGAACTTCTCAATTGATTTTAAGACCCACCATCTTTCCTGAAAGTTTCCTCGAATCATTTATAAAACAATCATTTCTCTAAAAAGTCTCGTCAATCAATTTCAAGACATCGATCTCCCTAAAAAGCCTCCCAAATAATTTTAAAGACAATCATCTTTCTGAAAAATCTCCTAAATCATTTTTAAGACAATCATCTTCTCTAAAAGTTACCTCAATTTTAAACAATAATCTTCCTAAAAGGTGCCTCCAGATCATTTTAAAAGTAATCATCTTCCCCATAAACAATTTATTCAGCATTCATGCTTTACTTGGCACTAACACACCATTATAAACACTCAATCAATCAAAATAGTTGTTTACAAACATTGTTTCATTATATAGGATCGATTTATTTCTCTTCTACACGAATGCGAGTTTTGCCAGCGCAAATTTCAAACTAAAAGTATTTTAAAAACACACGCTCATCCACGGCGAGAAAACATTTCTTTGTAGCGATTGCGACCGCGGATTCGTCAGCAGAGCTGCTCTACAGTCCCATTCAAAAGTACACTCCGGTTTGAGGTCATACGCCTGTCAAATCTGCAGCAAAACTTGCAGGCAAATCGGAAGTTTAAAATCACAGCGTCTGCAGTCGCGTGGTATTCACACAAAGGGGGAGAAGCCCTGTTCATATGAGTACCCATACTGGGGAGACGCCCTACTTGTGCTCCGTTTGAGGAAAGGGCTTCTATGATTCCAGCAGCATGAAAAAACAAACGAAGACATGGAAACCAAAATTATTTATTGTAATTCATAAAAGTTGATAATATAGTTAGGAAATGAAATTAAAAAAGTAAAAACAATCATTTTAAAATGAAAAAGAAATCATTTTCACTTCAATTCGTGTTTTTTTTTATAGTCTTGAAACAACATCATCTTCAGCAGAGTCCTTGAAGTCGCCACCAGCTTCAGAGCCCGCTGCTACCAACATCAATGTGAGTAAATTGATGTTATATTATTTATAATTCTATTTTGTTTGTAAAAAAAGTTCCTGCAGTCCCGAAATAATCCCGAAGCCCTTAAAAACATTTTAACATACTTTATCCTTTCAAGAAAAATCCTTGCAGTCCCTAAATAATTCAATAGTCCTTAAAAACATTCTGACATACTTTTAAGATGACATCCTTACCCAAAAAAATTCCTGCAGTCCCTAAATTATTTTGAAGCTCTTAAAAACACTCTTGACTTACTTTGAAGACAGACTAAGTAAAAAATATTAATAATTCAACATTAGTAGAAGCATTATTCACTACTATTTATATACATATTTATTTTAAAATAAGTTAATTTAGTCTTCAATTCAAACATAAACGTCAAAAAAGTTAATTTTGAGACTATTGGCAACACTTTTCCATAGGCGGGTAAAAAAATTCGTGAGACTACTTTGGGGGCAAATGCATAAAATACTAGTTTTCGGGGTTAAATATTGGTTATAATTACAAACAATTACTATAGATTTAAATAACAATTAATGATAGACTATATAGAGCAGTTTTCATTGATTAAAATTAAAAATATTTTTGTATTTTAAACCCCTAAAATGTTGTTACGCCACTGAAATTTGAACGGAAAAGTAGAGTGTTGAAATGTTGGTAACAAGAACAGCATTGCGCATGCGTCGAATTATTGATCGACTAGAAAATATAGTAGCGTTCGATTTGCACCAAATCTCAGTAAATCTCACCTCACCTCAGTTTGACAGCTTTTTTGTGCTGTTCTATTTGCACTGACATAACTGAGATCAAGTGAGACACTCACTTCCCCCCTTGCCGATGCAGCACTACCTATTTCACTGGTGCGTACTGAGATTTTCTACTCAGTTAGAGTGGGGGTAGAATTCGTTATGTTTTGTTTGTAGTTTGAATATTAGGAAGTTATTTAATATTTTTTTTAAATTGTACATGTTATTATAAATCATATCTCACAGCTAACTGTCAACAAAAACATCAAGCAAATCATGTGTTGTCCGCGAAATGATACTACAACGTTCGTCACGTAACCGACTCAGTTCAAACCTGTCAAAACCCGTTCGATTTGTCATCGAAAAAATATCATCTCATTTCAGACAATCTCAACTCAGTTGAAATGAACTGAGGTGAGATTGTTTGCAAATCGAACGCTACTTATGTGTCCATATAAGGAGTGCTGGATTTGTTATGCAAGTTTTTGACGTGTTTTCATACTTTGTTATTGATAATTGAAATATTTAGGTGCCATTTTTGTGGGTCTACAACTCTAAGTGAACATTTGCGGATTCATAGTGGCGAGACTAGCTTTGTGCGCAGCTTTTGTGGAAAAAGTTTTACCCAAAATGGCGAATGCAGGATGCATTTTAAGAGACGAAAATGAAACATGTAAGTATTTATAAACATATCAAATTAAATCTAATTTGTCCATTTTCATAATTCCTGTCCTACGAGTTCTTATCCGTTTATTCCACGACCACGCGGTTGTCAGCTTTTAAAAAATACCACAAATCATTTTTATGACTGTCATCTTTCCAAAAAGTCTCACCAGTCAATTCCAAAGACAATAGTCTTCTCTGTAAGTTTTCCCCAATCAATACCAAATTAATCATCTTCCTAAAACACCTCCCAAATCATTTTAAATGCTGTCAACTTTCCTAAAAGTTCCCCCAATCTGTTCCAAGTCAATGATTTTACCTAAAAGCTCTCCCCGATGAATTTCAAGATAACCATCTTTCTAAAATGTCTTCTCAATCAATTTTAAAATAATCAACTTTACTAAAAGGTCCCCTCAAATCAATTTCAAGACAACTATCTCCCTCAAAAGCCTCCCAAATCATTTTATCTAAAAGTTTTCCACAATCATTTATAAGATATTCATCTTCCTAAAAAAAAGCCTTTCAAATCATTTTTAAAACAATATTCCTAAATACCTCCCAAATCATTTTAAATATAGTCATCTCCCCCCAATCAATTTCAAGACTTGAAATACAGAGTGATCAAAAGGAATTGTTACAGTTGGCAATAAAAAAAACTACTTGAAATTGGTAAGCCTGATACATGAATTCATTTCCTGTTGTTGCCAATGACATTTGAAAATTTAAATTTGAGTACATTTATTATTACATTTATTTCTAAAGTATTTCTATTACTTAAAAAGTCGAAATTCTATTAGCTGTCAGATTCCTGACATAACCTATTTGTATTTATTAGAAATGTCAAATAGCATTTCCGCCTTTATCTGACGTTGTGCCAACTGTGGAATAAAAAGATCTCCGGAATTGTATTGCCAACTGTAACAATTCCTTTTGATCACCCTGTAATATAAATATAAATTTTAATATTTTATAAATATTTATTGGTTTGATAAAATTGGACGTCCTGCAGTCACACGGGGAGGGGATATTTTTATTTTATCTCAAAAACTATTTATGCCATCGACTCAAATGTTGAATATTTGGGCTCTGCGGTATATTTAGTATTAAAATGTGTTACATTTATTTATATTATTATTTATATTTTAGAAATATTCGAAGAAAGAACAAAAACAGTGATGTGGCGAATGTCCGAAAGAACTGATCGCCTGTCTTGTAAGCAGTGCTGGACGCCGCAGATTTCAGTTGACAAATGCCGGCGACCGGAGCTTCGATGCTCGATGTGGTAAGCATGATTCTTGCGGTCCATTTTTTACACCTAATCAAATAAATATTTCTTTATCTAAGGGTTGAATCGAAAAAAGTTTCAAATAAAATATCTATATTATTTTTCACTACTTTTGTGAAACTTTTTTCTCTACAACCCCTAATTTCGGAGATATCAAACAACCATCCTTAAAGTGAAATATCTCTTGTACTAATTAAACTTTGGGGGTCATCCGTAAATTGCGCACAAAGTATTAAGTCCTAGAAGTTTCATGCAAAATTTCAACGAAATCGAACATATCTTCATCAATTAGCAGTTTAAAAAACAATTGTTACAATTAAATATTCTTCGATTGCGCTGAAATGTTGCATACATATTCCAGGGCTTAATACTCTGAAACATCCCCAAAATTCCAATTAGTACAAAAAATATTCCACTTTAAGGGTGGTTCTTCGTATCTCTGGAGATAGGGGTTGTACAGGAAAAAGTTTCAACCAAAAGTTGTAGAGGGTAATAAAATAACGATATTTTACTTGAGACATTTTATTACATAACGTCTTGATTTTGAAATAAAGTTGAAAAACTTTTTACCCCATCTGAGGCCGTATTTGTTTGGGATTTTTAAAGTAACCTGGCAGGTTACTTGGCACACTTTAAGTAACCTGGAACTAACCTTAAACTGAGCCTACTGCCCCAGCTATTTTAGCGGGTTGGTAGATTCAACCCGTTTACTATCTCTTTCTAATCAACTTGTGTTCCTTGTTATTCGTGGCGGCATCGCGATTTGTAATAGTATAGAGAGGTTAGGAGTTATTTTTATGAAAAACCTAAGTAATTTTATAATAATATTTTGAAAAAATATACTAAACTATTATTTATGCAGATGATGAAAGAGCAATATGCATTATGTGCTTCTTGCAATATAAGTCACAGAGGATAATATTTCGACACATAATTGCGACTCCGAAATTCAATATTTTGATAGTGCTGATGACAAAATTATAAAAAAAAACAGACCCTGACGTTATTTGCTTTTTGGCTACATATAAAAAATATAAAGATGATTCAAAACATCCAATTAAAAGCACAATTTAACACACAAACAAAACTAAGCAGATGTCGCTTCGAACATGCATTCAGATTTTAAATTTACCGCCAGTGTTTACAACTGACACTTGAGATGCATCATTTATTTGGAAGTAACACGAGTTAGTACTAGGTCAGTTCAGGGTTGAATCAAATATTCCCAAACAAATACGGCCTGAGATGCATTTACAGTGTTGTACTTAAGGTTCACTTTCGTATCAAATTTTTTTCTCTACAACCCCTAATTTCGAACATACCGAACAACCACCCTTAAAATGAAGTATCTCTTGTACTAATTAAAATCCGTGAATTCCGCACTAAGTATTAAGTCCTAGAAGCTTCTTGCAAAATTTCAGCAAAATCAAATATATCGTCATTAATTAGCAGTTTCAAAAAGAATTAAATATTCTCCGATCGCGCTGAAATTTTGCATGCATTTTCTAGGGCTTAATACTTAGTGCGAAACTCAAAAACAAACCCAAAATTTCAATTAGTACAAAAGATATTCCACTTTAAGGGTGGTTGTTCGTATCACCGAAGATAGGGGTTGTACAGGAAAAAGTTTAAACCAAAAGTTGTAGAGGGTAATAAAATAAGGATATTTTATTTGAAACATTTTATTACATAACGTCTAGATTTTGAAATAAAGTTGAAAAACTTTGTACCCCACCTGAGGCGTATTTACAGTGTTGTTACGTTACATGTACTTAAGGTTCACTTTCGTATCAAATCAGATTCTAATGCAAATTCTTTATGTGTTTATTTAGGAACCTTCAAATTCAATCCGGACAGCTGTTTGACAGCAGCTCTGGCCTTGGAATCATCTTCTGCGGCCTCGGCATCATCTGGGAGCAGCTGGTGTTCCAGGACATCACCGGAGCAAAGTTGACGCTGATTCTGAAGTTCGCTGTTAGAGGTATATAATAATATATAAATATGACAGAGATTCTAAAAAGTTTTGTTTAAAACTTTTTTATTCATCCCTTAGTTTGAAAAATATTAGCTACTTTGTATATTATGTAAATGTGCGATTAGTTTGAATATTAGAGCCTTAATCAAAAAATACTTTAATTTTAAACTGTCTAGAAAATAACAAAATTAAACTTTTTTTGATTAGATGCAAAATAATTATTTTTTGTGAACCCCACAAATTCACGGCGATAAATATCGCGACACCGGCACCTTCAACCCCCCCGAGTAAAAACAAACACAATTTCTACGGTGAAACTTATTTTACACCAAATCAAGAAATGTTTCAATTAAAAGAGTTACATTTTATTATTTTTTGGTCAATTTAATTAGGGTATTTTTATTAAGGTCCTCATATTCAAAATAATCGTGCATTTATGAAATTTTTTATTTCTACAATCAATTTCAAATCAATCATCTTTCCAAAAGGCCTTCTAAATCATTTTTAAGACACTAGTCTGCTCTATAAGTTTTCCCCAATCAATACCAAATTAATCATCTTTTTAAAACATCTCTCAAATCATTTTAAATGCTGTCATCTTTCCTAAAAGTTCTCCTCAATCAATTTCAAAACCTACTTTTTCTGAAATATTTTAATATTCTATAAATATTTATTGGTTTGATGACATAAATCAAATTGCACGCCAAACTGTCAAATTGGCACTTTTAATTTGGCAAAAAGCTAAATATATATTTGTTATTGCCTCAAATGACGTAAATATGGTTCCTGTAGCATATTTAACATTAGGAAATGTTAGAGTTATTCATATTATGTTAATATTTATTAGTTTAATAACATATGGAAAATGTCACACGGGGGGGAATATTTAAATTTGTTGTTGTCTCAAAAACTATTTACGCCATCGACTCAAATGTTGAATATTTGGGCTCTGCTGCGGTATATTTAGTATTAAAATATGTTACATTTATTTATATTATTATCTATATTTTAGAAATATTAGAAGAAAGAACAAAAACAGTGAAGTGGCGCTAATGCGGATGTCCGAAAGTACTGATCGCGTGTCCTGTAAGCAGTGATGAGACAAATGCCGGCAACCGGAGCTTCGATGGCCGATATGGTGAGACCATTTTTTTACACCGATTCAATAAATACACTGCTCAAAAAAAAAAACCTGTCACCCAAAATATCCCAAAAAAAACGTCACTTTTCAAACACCTGTCAGTTTTGAAACAAATTGGAAGCAATTTTTTATCCGAAGTCGCCCAAAGTCTAGTCTCTGAAAAGCTGTGAATTGATTTTGACTAACCTCCCTTTTTCTTCCCCCCGCCACCACCAAACGAGAACCACTTTTTTCCTGAAAAAAAAAGTTATTTTCCAAGCTTTCTATGGGAATCATCAGCCGTCAATTGACAAATCTGTTTATAGACAATGAAAATATGGACATTTTTGTTACTCGAACGCAAAACTGCATCAAAATCGGATGATTTTAAAAAAAGTTATGATTTTTTGAAAAAAAGAGACATTTGCAGAGGTTGGCATTCAATTGTCCGTAGTACGTAGACACTCGGAACACATACGGACACTCAAACGCACACACTTTATGTAAGGGTTGAATCAGAAAATGTTTCAAATAAATTATTTTTATATTATTATTTTCAACAACTTTTGATTCAAACTTTTTTCTGTACAACCCCTAGTTTCGGAGATATGAACAATCAGCCTCAAAGTGGGATTGTCTGTAAATTCCGCACTTAGTATTAAGTCCTAGAAGCTGCATTCCAACAAAATAGAATATATTATCATTAATTAACGGTTTCAGAAATAAAGGTTAGCTGTCAAATACTTCTTTAAACAGTTTTAAATCCTTTAAAATCATATTAAAGTCTTTTAAACTGTCCTAAAAGTTTGCTGAGTGCTCTAAGACCTACTATGATATTAAGAACTTGGTAAAAGAAAAAACAAAACAGCATTTTTAGTACAAATTAGGATAAAATATTTAATTACAAACATAACATATCAAATTAAATTTGGTTTGTCCATATTTTTATTTCCTGTCGTACAAGCTCTTTTTATTCCACGGCTACGCGGTAGTCAGCTTCCAAATAATATCACAAATCATTTTTATGACTGCCATCTTCCAGAAACGTTTCAACAATCAATTCCAAGACGATCATCTTCCTAAACAGCATCTCAAATCATCTTTCCTCAAAGTTCCTCCCAATTATTTTTAAAACCACCATGTTTTTTAAAAGTTCTTTAGAATTAATTCCAACACAATCGTTTACCTAAAAAGTACTCTCCAATTAATACCATGATAAAAATATTCCTAAATGCCTCCCAAATAATTTTAAATGTAGTCATCTCCACTAAAAGTTTTTCACAATCAATTTCAAGACCTGCTTCTTTCTAAATATTCTAATATTTTCTAAATATTAATTGGTTTGATGACATAAATTAAATTGCACGCCAAGCTATTAAATTGGAGGTTCTAATTTGGCTGAAAGCTAAATATATATTTATGTTATTGCTTTAAATGACGTAAATATGGCCCCTGTAGCATATTTAACATTAGGAAATGTTAGATTTATTCATATTATGTTAATATTTATTAGTTTAATAACATATGGAAAATGTCACGCCATGCCAGTCACACCGGGGGGGGGGGGGGGGGATATTTTAATCTGTTGTTGTCTCAAAAACTATTTATACCATCGACTCAAATGTTGAATATTTGGGCTCTGCTGCGGTATATTTAGTATTAAAATGTGTTACATTTATTTATATTATTATCTATGTTTTAGAAATATTAGAAGAAAGAACAAAAACAGTGAAGTGGCGCTAATACGGATGTCCGAAACTATTGATCGCGTGTCTTGTAAGCAGTGCTGGACGCCGCAGATTCCAGCCGTCAAATGTCGGCGACCGGAGCGTCAATGGTCGATATGGTGAGTACCATTTTGTTACACCGAATCAAATATTTCTTTATCTAAGGATTGAATCAAAAAATGTTTCGAATAAATTATTTTTATATTATTATTTTTAACAACTTTTGATTCAAACTTTTTTCTGTATAACCCCTAATTTCGGAGATACGAACAACCACTGTTAAAGTGAAGTATCTTTAAGCTGTATGCACAATTTCAACAAAATCGATTATAGCGTCATTAATTAACAGTTTCAGAAGTAAATATTTTTTTGTGGTCAAAATTAAACTTTCTCTGTTTGCGCTGAAATTTTGCAGCTTCCAGGACTTAATACTGAGTGTGAAATTTACAAACAACCACAAAATTCCTCTTAATACAAAAGATATTTCACTTTAAGGGTGGTTGTTCGTATCTCCGAAGTTAGGGGTTGTTCTGTACAGGATAATAATGTAAAGATGTTTTATTTGAAACATTTTATGAAATAACGTTTAAATTTTAAAATAATGTGTAGAAAGTGTGATGTTGGCATCTGCGGCGCTGAGTTGCATCCGATATGATTGCATGTTACGTGCCATGTAGTTGAGGCGCGATTTGATGATTTGATGACGTAATGATTTGAGTATGAATAGAAGCATGTGTTGGTTGAGTGTGTGAAGTGATTGAGCGATGAAGAGTGCGGCTGGTGAGTGATTGAGGAATGAATCAGATGTTAGGAATGAATGGATGGTGTGAGTAGTTGAGGGTTTTATGTATGGTAGCGGAAATGGAGCGAATGGTTGTAGTGGACATACAGATGAGAGGTGATTGATTGATGCGCGTGTGACGATGTTGATGTTTGGCGGCGAGAGATGATTATTTGACTGGTTACTTTATTTGTGTAGATATTGTGTTTATTATAATGGTGTTTTGGTGGCTACATTGATGTATGGTGTTAGTGAATGTTGGGTGTAGAAGAGAATACTTTGATGTATGATGAGTGTGAGATTGAGAAAAATGTTGTTAGAAGACAATCAGCTTCCCAAAAACACTTCTAAATCAACGACGCGTTAAACAAACATAGTTTTAGCGGTGAAACGTATCCATATACTAAACCAAGAAATGATTTCAAATAATTTCATTATCTTCTGGTCAATTTAAATAGGGTATTTTTTATTAAGGCCCCAGTTCACGACATCATATTTTAGATATTATTTGCTATTATATTATAGTTTATTTACTTGGTATATTTTCAATTAAATGTTTAACTTGGTTTAAATAAATAATTTGTATCTTTTACTTTTAAATCTAATTTGTTAAATAGAAGCAACACATATGTAATTATTTTATGCTTAATATTTGCAGTTGGTTTTAAATATATACATTTATTTTTGTGATAGACGGTCACGGCATATCTTGCGTACATCCGTGTCTTACGTAAAAGCCATTTAATTTACTCAATAATAATTTGGTCTAAATGATGAAATATTCTTTTATATTGAGTATTTTTGATATGATAAATATTTATTTCACGTTTTTAAAGTAAATGCTAATTATTGAGACGTTATAATTCAAACTTTTTATTAGCAATTTGTTTAAAAAAACAAACAATACATATATTGCAATTATTCTACACACATATGTGTTTGTAACAAACAATAGTAATAATAAAATTATGATTTATAATAATATCAAAAGTAAAATGATGTATATTGTATTAGCACAGTGTATATTTTTATTCTTTATCGTTCAAGGTAACATTTATAAATTGTAGTTAGAACGCGCCGTTCACTAATGAATCCGGACGAAACCTGCAAACCCGGCACTTGGCTACTGCTCGCTGTGTACATTCTAGCCATAAGTCTGTCTCTCTCTAGCACATTGTAATCAGTGGAATGGTTGCGCAAGCTCGCTCAATTGCCTAGAATTCGTTGAAGTGTACAGACGTAGAATCGCGCTGCGTACTTTTTCTTGCATTTCTGCCTTGTAGAAGGCCATAATATCTAAACAATTGTCCTCCGAACACGCTAGTGCCTTCACGTGGAGGCCCAACATACTTTCTACATACTTTCTACATATTAGGCAAGTTTTAATAAGCGTATCGCTGGCGGGTGGGGCGAGTCCCTCGAGACCAAGGTCGTAGTTTGGTGATGTAGGCGGGTCGCCCAGCTAGAGAGTATCTCTGCCGATGACTGCGTGGCCGGGGTCGCCAAATCCCCTCGTTAGAGGTGGCCTTTGGATTTCCGGGCAAGTACATAGAGGCTTCTCTTGCCACGAGCACTGTGGAATACTCTCCCTACGACTCGGGTAGGTTTTGTAGGCGTAAACCGAGAGGTCGGGGCTACGGAATATAGTCCACGTCTTTGTATTAAGTACAAGCACAAATCGGCTGCTTGTCGTAGATTCATTGCGCCATTGCGACACTTAAAATTAGCTATTCGTACACAAAAACTTAGGTAGGGTACAGGCAAGAACAGAAGTGAAGATAGAACAAAGAAATCAACATTGAAGACAACGTTGAAGATGAAGAAGTGTATAAATGGGATGTTATGGGATGAATGGTGTGTGTGGTATGAATGCTGTATGCTGCATATTGATTTGTCATAACTTGTCTATTATTCTATTTTATTGCATTTTGTTCTGAGTTTCTGTTTCAGGTTCAACAATCATCAAATGTCTTTATGTATGTTTTTTTCTAATGTTTCCAGCTCTTCTGTTTTACTAATACATTGTTTTTATGTTTCTAGGGACATGACGGGACCTGCAAGCATTTCCTGCGGCCTCAGCATCATCCTGAAGCACCTGGTGTTCTAATCAGCGTCAACGGAGCTGCCGCCATCATCCTGGAGCAGCTGGAGTTCTAATCAGCGTCAGCGAAGTACGTATCATCATCTTGGAGCAGCTGGTGTTCTAATCAGCATCACCGGAGCTGTCGCCATCATCCTGGAGCAGCTGGAGTTCTAATCAGCATCACCGGAGTCTATATCAGCATCTTGGGGCAGCTGGAGATGTAACCAGTGTCACCAGAGTCTATATCTTCATCTTGGGGCAGCTGGAGATGTAACCAGTGTCACCAGAGTCTATATCTTCATCTTGGGGCAGCTAGAGATGTAACCAGTGTCACCAGAGTCTATATCTTCATCTTGGGGCAGCTGGAGATGTAACCAGTGTCACCAGAGTCTATATCATCATCTTGGGGCAGCTGGAGATGTAACCAGTGTCACCAGAGTCTATATCATCATCTTGGGGCAGCTGGAGATGTAACCAGTGTCACCAGAGTCTATATCATCATCTTGGGGCAGCTGGAGATGTAACCAGTGTCACCAGAGTCTATATCATCATCTTGGGGCAGCTGGAGATGTAACCAGTGTCACCAGAGTCTATATCATCGTGGACAACATCATCTGAGTCAACAGTCATCGCAGAATGTCGTCCGCAGCTCGCAGCAACCATGTAAGAACATTATTATTTTTAAATGGGTTGTATTTAACCGAGCATTAAAATATTAAAGTTTGCCAGCTTGTTTATCAATTTAGACACTAAATATTTGCAAAAATGTATATTCAGCACACAATATACAGCGTGTAAAATATGTAAGAAATATTGAAATTAAAATAAAATATATAAATATATCAATCACGCCTTCTACCCATTCCTGGGTGTGGCACTCTGCCCTAGCAGATCTCGGAAAGTGATATATTTTGCGCGTGAAGTGCGATTACCAGTCGTCAAATCACGGCCCCCAAAGATGTTAGTGGTGGAAGAGACACAGGGGTAGTTTTTGAAATTATGAAAATTAATTTCCTGAAATAATCCATTAATCTAAATAATTATTTCCGGAGATAATTTCAATATTCTTTACTTATTTTGAACCCTGTATTGCCATTCTTATTTACTATTCTTGAGTTTCAACAATTACTTTTAAAGATTGTTTAGTATGTTTTGTGCTCAATTATTATTACAAGTAATTTATTATTTACTGATAAAATTATTTCGGTGCTCATTTAATATTTCCCTTTTTATAGTTGTTTACATTACTAGCAGAGTAAAACAGTTGTTACTGTTGAAAGGAGGAATTTACTTCTCACGACAGTAAAAACAGTTACTTTGCAGTGTGTATTGTACAATATTTTATTTGTTCTTCATTAGTAAACAAATTTAAAAATAATAATTAAATCCTGTCAGTTGAATTAAAAATTGTATTAAATTAGTTGAAAGTAACTAACTTGTAAAGTAGATAAATATAACTATATCATCACGCCTTTTACCTATTATTGGGTGTGGCACTCTGCCCTAGCAGATCTCAGTAAGTGATATATTTATGTGTGTACCAGCCGGCAAATCATGGCCCTAAAGATGTTAGTTACGGAAAAGTCACAAACGATAATTTTAAATAAATAAAGTAAATATAAAATTACGCCTTGTACCTATATTGGGTGTGGCAGCACACTGCCTTCGTAGATCTTGAAGTAATTTGTTTATGTGCGTACCAGATGAGTAATTTTAAATAAGTAAAATAGATACATCACCATGTCTTTCACCCATTACTGGGTGTGGCACTCTGTTGTATTTATTTATTTATATTTTAAATTACCTTCGTGGCATTGCTCTCCACTATCATATTTGGGTGCTTTGATTCGTCGGATGGTACGCGTGTAATTATATCACTTATCAAGATCTGCGACGGCAGTGTGCTGCCACACCTAATAATTGGTGAAAGGTGTTTATTTTTAAAATTGACAGTTGAGCGCGGTTTGAATAAATAATGTTTACAAATGAATAATAAATAATAGTAATGATTATTTATAAGAGTAAAACAGTGTTTACTATTGAAAGGAGACATGTACTCATTAAGAGACAGTAAAAACAGTTACTTTGCGTGTGTGTATTGTACAATATTTTATTTGTTTCTCATTAGTAAACAAATTTAAACATAATAATTAAATCCTGTCAGTTGAGTTAAAAATTGTATTAAATTATTTTCAAGTATAACTAACTTGTAGAGTAAATAAATTTAAATATATCATCACGCCTTTTACCTATTACTGGGTGTGGCAGCACTCTGCCCTAGCAGATCTTAGTAAGTGATATATTTATGTACGTACCAGCTGTCAAATCACGGCCCCCAAAGATGTTAGTTGCGAGGGAAGTCGCAAAGGTAATTTTAATGTGATGAAAATTGTTTGTCGGCTGTGGGAATCGAACCCAGCATCTTAAATCCGAAATCTGACAACTAAATCATCTACAAACTTGTAAAATTTACAAATGGAGTAAATGGCTCATTGGATTTGAGAACCGGGTTCGATTTCCACAATTTTCTACACATTAAAATGACTGCTATGGCTCATCCTCCACTAACATCTTTGGGGGCCGTGATTCGACAGCTGATACGTGCATAAATATATCACTTATCAAGATCTGCTATAGCAGAGTGCTGCCACACCCAATAATGGGTAAAAGGTGTTGTAATATATTTATATTTATTTAAAATTGACAGTTGAGATGGAAAATAAATCTATTTGAATAAATAATGTTTACAAATGAGTAATAAATAAAATAATTTAGTATTATATTATAATGATGATGATATTATTTGTGCAGATTAGTAATGATTTGTTTGTTTATTTGCAGATGTGCAGTTGTTTGGAGCCGCGATGAAGCCAGTCTTCCGTCAAGAGTTTTCACTCAGAGGTTTCCTCTTGATGCTGACAGCGAATGCTGGGGAGACGGGATCAGCGACTTGCCTCTGAACGCCACCAGGTCACTCGTCCAGGCTTTATAACAACATTGTATTCACCAAATAAATAAAACATTGTATTAATAAATACATAAAATAATTGCAATAAACATTGTACTTAGAAATATACAATATAATTGCAATAAAAATTATATTCATAAATAAATCAAACAATTGTAAATAAACATTGTATTCACATAAAATAAAATTATTGTAATTTAATGTGTTTAAAAAACAATAATAAATATGTTTTAAATTGATAATTTACAATTATTCTCTTTAAAACATATTTATTCTTTAAGAATAAGAAATATTGTAGTAAGTTCTTTGCGAAAGCATACCTCTTATTAGAATATTTCTTAATCTTAAAGAATAAATATGTTTTAAAAAGAGTTATTGTAAATAATCAATTTAAAACATAACTTTTTATTGTTTAAATAAATAAATTGTAGTTGTAATAATAATTTCAATATCAAATATTATTATCTGCTGTATACAACTTTGAAATAGTAATAAATACGTTTAAAATTATGTCTTTATTTTATTTAGAAAAATATCCTATAGCATAAATTCGTCCCAAATAAGTTTAAATTTATTAATCTTTAACTCATTTGCGTTCATTTAATACCTGTGCTGCCATCTCTTGATAAATTTGAGAAACTAGAAAAGTTCACACCCCACTCGGTCACATATTCATTTGTAGTTCACACCCCCTTCGGTTTCATATTCATTTGTAGTGCACACCCTCTTCGGTTTCATATTCATTTGTAGTTCACACCCTCCTCGGTCTCATATTCATTTGTAGTTCACACCCTCTTCGGTTTCATATTCATTTGTAGTTCACACCCTCTTCGGTTTCATATTCATTTGTACGTACATATTCATTTGCGTTCATTTAATACTTGTGCTGCCATCTCTTGACAAATTTGAGAAACTAGAAAAGTTCACACCCCCTTCGGTTTCATATTCATTTGTAGTGCACACCCTCTTCGGTTTCATATTCATTTGTAGTTCACACCCTCCTCGGTCTCATATTCATTTGTAGTTCACACCCTCTTCGGTCTCATATTAACACATTAAATTACAATAATTTTATTTTATGTGAATACAATGTTTATTTACAATTGTTTGATTTATTTATGAATATAATTTTTATTGCAATTATATTGTATATTTCTAAGTACAATGTTTATTGCAATTATTTTATGTATTTATTAATACAATGTTTTATTTATTTGGTGAATACAATGTTGTTATAAAGCCTGGACGAGTGACCTGGTGGCGTTCAGAGGCAAGTCGCTGATCCCGTCTCCCCAGCATTCGCTGTCAGCATCAAGAGGAAACCTCTGAGTGAAAACTCTTGACGGAAGACTGGCTTCATCGCGGCTCCAAACAACTGCACATCTGCAAATAAACAAACAAATCATTACTAATCTGCACAAATAATATCATCATCATTATAATATAATACTAAATTATTTTATTTATTACTCATTTGTAAACATTATTTATTCAAATAGATTTATTTTCCATCTCAACTGTCAATTTTAAATAAATATAAATATATTACAACACCTTTTACCCATTATTGGGTGTGGCAGCACTCTGCTATAGCAGATCTTGATAAGTGATATATTTATGCACGTATCAGCTGTCGAATCACGGCCCCCAAAGATGTTAGTGGAGGATGAGCCATAGCAGTCATTTTAATGTGTAGAAAATTGTGGAAATCGAACCCGGTTCTCAAATCCAATGAGCCATTTACTCCATTTGTAAATTTTACAAGTTTGTAGATGATTTAGTTGTCAGATTTCGGATTTAAGATGCTGGGTTCGATTCCCACAGCCGACAAACAATTTTCATCACATTAAAATTACCTTTGCGACTTCCCTCGCAACTAACATCTTTGGGGGCCGTGATTTGACAGCTGGTACGTACATAAATATATCACTTACTAAGATCTGCTAGGGCAGAGTGCTGCCACACCCAGTAATAGGTAAAAGGCGTGATGATATATTTAAATTTATTTACTCTACAAGTTAGTTATACTTGAAAATAATTTAATACAATTTTTAACTCAACTGACAGGATTTAATTATTATGTTTAAATTTGTTTACTAATGAGAAACAAATAAAATATTGTACAATACACACACGCAAAGTAACTGTTTTTACTGTCTCTTAAGGAGTACATGTCTCCTTTCAATAGTAAACACTGTTTTACTCTTATAAATAATCATTACTATTATTTATTATTCATTTGTAAACATTATTTATTCAAACCGCGCTCAACTGTCAATTTTAAAAATAAACACCTTTCACCAATTATTAGGTGTGGCAGCACACTGCCGTCGCAGATCTTGATAAGTGATATAATTACACGCGTACCATCCGACGAATCAAAGCACCCAAATATGATAGTGGAGAGCAATGCCACGAAGGTAATTTAAAATATAAATAAATAAATACAACAGAGTGCCACACCCAGTAATGGGTGAAAGACATGGTGATGTATCTATTTTACTTATTTAAAATTACTCATCTGGTACGCACATAAACAAATTACTTCAAGATCTACGAAGGCAGTGTGCTGCCACACCCAATATAGGTACAAGGCGTAATTTTATATTTACTTTATTTATTTAAAATTATCGTTTGTGACTTTTCCGTAACTAACATCTTTAGGGCCATGATTTGCCGGCTGGTACACACATAAATATATCACTTACTGAGATCTGCTAGGGCAGAGTGCCACACCCAATAATAGGTAAAAGGCGTGATGATATAGTTATATTTATCTACTTTACAAGTTAGTTACTTTCAACTAATTTAATACAATTTTTAATTCAACTGACAGGATTTAATTATTATTTTTAAATTTGTTTACTAATGAAGAACAAATAAAATATTGTACAATACACACTGCAAAGTAACTGTTTTTACTGTCGTGAGAAGTAAATTCCTCCTTTCAACAGTAACAACTGTTTTACTCTGCTAGTAATGTAAACAACTATAAAAAGGGAAATATTAAATGAGCACCGAAATAATTTTATCAGTAAATAATAAATTACTTGTAATAATAATTGAGCACAAAACATACTAAACAATCTTTAAAAGTAATTGTTGAAACTCAAGAATAGTAAATAAGAATGGCAATACAGGGTTCAAAATAAGTAAAGAATATTGAAATTATCTCCGGAAATAATTATTTAGATTAATGGATTATTTCAGGAAATTAATTTTCATAATTTCAAAAACTACCCCTGTGTCTCTTCCACCACTAACATCTTTGGGGGCCGTGATTTGACGACTGGTAATCGCACTTCACGCGCAAAATATATCACTTTCCGAGATCTGCTAGGGCAGAGTGCCACACCCAGGAATGGGTAGAAGGCGTGATTGATATATTTATATATTTTATTTTAATTTCAATATTTCTTACATATTTTACACGCTGTATATTGTGTGCTGAATATACATTTTTGCAAATATTTAGTGTCTAAATTGATAAACAAGCTGGCAAACTTTAATATTTTAATGCTCGGTTAAATACAACCCATTTAAAAATAATAATGTTCTTACATGGTTGCTGCGAGCTGCGGACGACATTCTGCGATGACTGTTGACTCAGATGATGTTGTCCACGATGATATAGACTCTGGTGACACTGGTTACATCTCCAGCTGCCCCAAGATGATGATATAGACTCTGGTGACACTGGTTACATCTCCAGCTGCCCCAAGATGATGATATAGACTCTGGTGACACTGGTTACATCTCCAGCTGCCCCAAGATGATGATATAGACTCTGGTGACACTGGTTACATCTCCAGCTGCCCCAAGATGATGATATAGACTCTGGTGACACTGGTTACATCTCCAGCTGCCCCAAGATGAAGATATAGACTCTGGTGACACTGGTTACATCTCTAGCTGCCCCAAGATGAAGATATAGACTCTGGTGACACTGGTTACATCTCCAGCTGCCCCAAGATGAAGATATAGACTCTGGTGACACTGGTTACATCTCCAGCTGCCCCAAGATGCTGATATAGACTCCGGTGATGCTGATTAGAACTCCAGCTGCTCCAGGATGATGGCGACAGCTCCGGTGATGCTGATTAGAACACCAGCTGCTCCAAGATGATGATACGTACTTCGCTGACGCTGATTAGAACTCCAGCTGCTCCAGGATGATGGCGGCAGCTCCGTTGACGCTGATTAGAACACCAGGTGCTTCAGGATGATGCTGAGGCCGCAGGAAATGCTTGCAGGTCCCGTCATGTCCCTAGAAACATAAAAACAATGTATTAGTAAAACAGAAGAGCTGGAAACATTAGAAAAAAACATACATAAAGACATTTGATGATTGTTGAACCTGAAACAGAAACTCAGAACAAAATGCAATAAAATAGAATAATAGACAAGTTATGACAAATCAATATGCAGCATACAGCATTCATACCACACACACCATTCATCCCATAACATCCCATTTATACACTTCTTCATCTTCAACGTTGTCTTCAATGTTGATTTCTTTGTTCTATCTTCACTTCTGTTCTTGCCTGTACCCTACCTAAGTTTTTGTGTACGAATAGCTAATTTTAAGTGTCGCAATGGCGCAATGAATCTACGACAAGCAGCCGATTTGTGCTTGTACTTAATACAAAGACGTGGACTATATTCCGTAGCCCCGACCTCTCGGTTTACGCCTACAAAACCTACCCGAGTCGTAGGGAGAGTATTCCACAGTGCTCGTGGCAAGAGAAGCCTCTATGTACTTGCCCGGAAATCCAAAGGCCACCTCTAACGAGGGGATTTGGCGACCCCGGCCACGCAGTCATCGGCAGAGATACTCTCTAGCTGGGCGACCCGCCTACATCACCAAACTACGACCTTGGTCTCGAGGGACTCGCCCCACCCGCCAGCGATACGCTTATTAAAACTTGCCTAATATGTAGAAAGTATGTAGAAAGTATGTTGGGCCTCCACGTGAAGGCACTAGCGTGTTCGGAGGACAATTGTTTAGATATTATGGCCTTCTACAAGGCAGAAATGCAAGAAAAAGTACGCAGCGCGATTCTACGTCTGTACACTTCAACGAATTCGAGGCAATTGAACGAGAGCTTGCGCAACCATTCCACTGATTACAATGTGCTAGAGAGAGACAGACTTATGGCTAGAATGTACACAGCGAGCAGTAGCCAAGTGCCGGGTTTGCAGGTTTCGTCCGGATTCATTAGTGAACGGCGCGTTCTAACTACAATTTATAAATGTTACCTTGAACGATAAAGAATAAAAATATACACTGTGCTAATACAATATACATCATTTTACTTTTGATATTATTATAAATCATAATTTTATTATTACTATTGTTTGTTACAAACACATATGTGTGTAGAATAATTGCAATATATGTATTGTTTGTTTTTTTAAACAAATTGCTAATAAAAAGTTTGAATTATAACGTCTCAATAATTAGCATTTACTTTAAAAACGTGAAATAAATATTTATCATATCAAAAATACTCAATATAAAAGAATATTTCATCATTTAGACCAAATTATTATTGAGTAAATTAAATGGCTTTTACGTAAGACACGGATGTACGCAAGATATGCCGTGACCGTCTATCACAAAAATAAATGTATATATTTAAAACCAACTGCAAATATTAAGCATAAAATAATTACATATGTGTTGCTTCTATTTAACAAATTAGATTTAAAAGTAAAAGATACAAATTATTTATTTAAACCAAGTTAAACATTTAATTGAAAATATACCAAGTAAATAAACTATAATATAATAGCAAATAATATCTAAAATATGATGTCGTGAACTGGGGCCTTAATAAAAAATACCCTATTTAAATTGACCAGAAGATAATGAAATTATTTGAAATCATTTCTTGGTTTAGTATATGGATACGTTTCACCGCTAAAACTATGTTTGTTTAACGCGTCGTTGATTTAGAAGTGTTTTTGGGAAGCTGATTGTCTTCTAACAACATTTTTCTCAATCTCACACTCATCATACATCAAAGTATTCTCTTCTACACCCAACATTCACTAACACCATACATCAATGTAGCCACCAAAACACCATTATAATAAACACAATATCTACACAAATAAAGTAACCAGTCAAATAATCATCTCTCGCCGCCAAACATCAACATCGTCACACGCGCATCAATCAATCACCTCTCATCTGTATGTCCACTACAACCATTCGCTCCATTTCCGCTACCATACATAAAACCCTCAACTACTCACACCATCCATTCATTCCTAACATCTGATTCATTCCTCAATCACTCACCAGCCGCACTCTTCATCGCTCAATCACTTCACACACTCAACCAACACATGCTTCTATTCATACTCAAATCATTACGTCATCAAATCATCAAATCGCGCCTCAACTACATGGCACGTAACATGCAATCATATCGGATGCAACTCAGCGCCGCAGATGCCAACATCACACTTTCTACACATTATTTTAAAATTTAAACGTTATTTCATAAAATGTTTCAAATAAAACATCTTTACATTATTATCCTGTACAGAACAACCCCTAACTTCGGAGATACGAACAACCACCCTTAAAGTGAAATATCTTTTGTATTAAGAGGAATTTTGTGGTTGTTTGTAAATTTCACACTCAGTATTAAGTCCTGGAAGCTGCAAAATTTCAGCGCAAACAGAGAAAGTTTAATTTTGACCACAAAAAAATATTTACTTCTGAAACTGTTAATTAATGACGCTATAATCGATTTTGTTGAAATTGTGCATACAGCTTAAAGATACTTCACTTTAACAGTGGTTGTTCGTATCTCCGAAATTAGGGGTTATACAGAAAAAAGTTTGAATCAAAAGTTGTTAAAAATAATAATATAAAAATAATTTATTCGAAACATTTTTTGATTCAATCCTTAGATAAAGAAATATTTGATTCGGTGTAACAAAATGGTACTCACCATATCGACCATTGACGCTCCGGTCGCCGACATTTGACGGCTGGAATCTGCGGCGTCCAGCACTGCTTACAAGACACGCGATCAATAGTTTCGGACATCCGTATTAGCGCCACTTCACTGTTTTTGTTCTTTCTTCTAATATTTCTAAAACATAGATAATAATATAAATAAATGTAACACATTTTAATACTAAATATACCGCAGCAGAGCCCAAATATTCAACATTTGAGTCGATGGTATAAATAGTTTTTGAGACAACAACAGATTAAAATATCCCCCCCCCCCCCCGGTGTGACTGGCATGGCGTGACATTTTCCATATGTTATTAAACTAATAAATATTAACATAATATGAATAAATCTAACATTTCCTAATGTTAAATATGCTACAGGGGCCATATTTACGTCATTTAAAGCAATAACATAAATATATATTTAGCTTTCAGCCAAATTAGAACCTCCAATTTAATAGCTTGGCGTGCAATTTAATTTATGTCATCAAACCAATTAATATTTAGAAAATATTAGAATATTTAGAAAGAAGCAGGTCTTGAAATTGATTGTGAAAAACTTTTAGTGGAGATGACTACATTTAAAATTATTTGGGAGGCATTTAGGAATATTTTTATCATGGTATTAATTGGAGAGTACTTTTTAGGTAAACGATTGTGTTGGAATTAATTCTAAAGAACTTTTAAAAAAGATGGTGGTTTTAAAAATAATTGGGAGGAACTTTGAGGAAAGATGATTTGAGATGCTGTTTAGGAAGATGATCGTCTTGGAATTGATTGTTGAAACGTTTCTGGAAGATGGCAGTCATAAAAATGATTTGTGATATTATTTGGAAGCTGACTACCGCGTAGCCGTGGAATAAAAAGAGCTTGTACGACAGGAAATAAAAATATGGACAAACCAAATTTAATTTGATATGTTATGTTTGTAATTAAATATTTTATCCTAATTTGTACTAAAAATGCTGTTTTGTTTTTTCTTTTACCAAGTTCTTAATATCATAGTAGGTCTTAGAGCACTCAGCAAACTTTTAGGACAGTTTAAAAGACTTTAATATGATTTTAAAGGATTTAAAACTGTTTAAAGAAGTATTTGACAGCTAACCTTTATTTCTGAAACCGTTAATTAATGATAATATATTCTATTTTGTTGGAATGCAGCTTCTAGGACTTAATACTAAGTGCGGAATTTACAGACAATCCCACTTTGAGGCTGATTGTTCATATCTCCGAAACTAGGGGTTGTACAGAAAAAAGTTTGAATCAAAAGTTGTTGAAAATAATAATATAAAAATAATTTATTTGAAACATTTTCTGATTCAACCCTTACATAAAGTGTGTGCGTTTGAGTGTCCGTATGTGTTCCGAGTGTCTACGTACTACGGACAATTGAATGCCAACCTCTGCAAATGTCTCTTTTTTTCAAAAAATCATAACTTTTTTTAAAATCATCCGATTTTGATGCAGTTTTGCGTTCGAGTAACAAAAATGTCCATATTTTCATTGTCTATAAACAGATTTGTCAATTGACGGCTGATGATTCCCATAGAAAGCTTGGAAAATAACTTTTTTTTTCAGGAAAAAAGTGGTTCTCGTTTGGTGGTGGCGGGGGGAAGAGAAAGGGAGGTTAGTCAAAATCAATTCACAGCTTTTCAGAGACTAGACTTTGGGCGACTTCGGATAAAAAATTGCTTCCAATTTGTTTCAAAACTGACAGGTGTTTGAAAAGTGACGTTTTTTTTGGGATATTTTGGGTGACAGGTTTTTTTTTTTGAGCAGTGTATTTATTGAATCGGTGTAAAAAAATGGTCTCACCATATCGGCCATCGAAGCTCCGGTTGCCGGCATTTGTCTCATCACTGCTTACAGGACACGCGATCAGTACTTTCGGACATCCGCATTAGCGCCACTTCACTGTTTTTGTTCTTTCTTCTAATATTTCTAAAATATAGATAATAATATAAATAAATGTAACATATTTTAATACTAAATATACCGCAGCAGAGCCCAAATATTCAACATTTGAGTCGATGGCGTAAATAGTTTTTGAGACAACAACAAATTTAAATATTCCCCCCCGTGTGACATTTTCCATATGTTATTAAACTAATAAATATTAACATAATATGAATAACTCTAACATTTCCTAATGTTAAATATGCTACAGGAACCATATTTACGTCATTTGAGGCAATAACAAATATATATTTAGCTTTTTGCCAAATTAAAAGTGCCAATTTGACAGTTTGGCGTGCAATTTGATTTATGTCATCAAACCAATAAATATTTATAGAATATTAAAATATTTCAGAAAAAGTAGGTTTTGAAATTGATTGAGGAGAACTTTTAGGAAAGATGACAGCATTTAAAATGATTTGAGAGATGTTTTAAAAAGATGATTAATTTGGTATTGATTGGGGAAAACTTATAGAGCAGACTATTGTCTTAAAAATGATTTAGAAGGCCTTTTGGAAAGATGATTGATTTGAGATGGATTGTAAAAATAAAAAATTACATAAATGCACGATTATTTTCAATATGAGGACCTTAATAAAAAAATACCTTAATTAAATTGACCAAAAAATCATGAAATGTAACTCTTTTAATTGAAACATTTCTTGATTTGGTGTAAAATAAGTTTCACCGTAAAAATTGTGTTTGTTTTTGCTCGGGGGGATTGAAGGTGCCGGTGTCCCACATTTATCGCCGTGAATTTGTGGAGTCCACAAAAAATAATAATTTTTCATCTAATCAAAAAAAGTTTAATTTTGTTATTTTCTTGACAGTTTAATTAAAGTATTTTTTGATTAAGGCTCCTCTTACATTCAAAATAATCGCACATTTACATGATATACAAAGTAGCTAATATTTTTTAAACTAAGGGATGAATAAAAAAGTTTTAAACAAAACTTTTTAGGTTTTAGAATCTCTGTCATATTTATAATATTATTATATACCTCTAATAGTGAGCTACAAAATCAGCCTGAGCTTTGCTCTGGTGACGTTGTCCTGGAACACCAGCTGCTCCCAGATGATGCCGAGGCCGCACAAGATGATTCCAAGGCCAGAGCTGCTGCAAAACAGCTGTCCGGATTGAATTTGAAGGTTCCTAAATAAACACATAGAGAATTTGCATTAGAATCTGATTTGATATGAAAGTGAACCTTAAATACAACACTATAAATGCATCTCAGATCGAGTAAACAGTTTTCAATTTTATTTCAAAATCAAGACGTTATGTAATAAAATGTCTCAAATAAAATATCCTTATTTTATTACCCTCTACAACTTTTGGTTGAAACTTTTTCCTGTACAACCCCTATCTTCAGAGATACGAACAACCACCCTTAAAGTGGAATAACTTTTGTACTAATTGAAATTTTGGGGTAGTTCCTGAGTTCCGCACTAAGTTTTAAGCCCTAGAAGATGCATGCAACAGTTCAGTGCGATCGAAGAATATTTAATTGTAACCATTGTTTTTGAAACTGCTAATTACCTAATGAAGATATGTTCGATTTCGCTGAAATTTTGCATGAAGCTTCTGGGACTTAATACTTTGTGCGGAATTCACGGATGACCCCCAAATATTAATTAGTACAAGAGATATTTCACTTTAACGGTGGTTGTTCGGTATCTCCGAAATTAGGAGTTATAAAGAAGAAAGTTTCAAACTAAATATAAATTAAATAAATATATCATCACGCCTTCTACCCATTACTGGGTGTGGCATCTGCCGAAGCAGATCTCGGTAAGTGAAATATTTATGCGCGTGAAGTGCGGTTACCAGTCGTCAAATCACGGCTCCCAAAGATGTTAGTGGTGGAGGAGCCACAGGGGTAGTTTTAGAAATTATGAAAATTGTTTGTCGCCTGTGGGAATCGAACCAGGGTTCTCAGGATCCACAAGCCGACTTCATACCACTGAGCTAGCCACCACATAAACTAAAGTAGTGGAAAATAATAATATAAAGATATTTTATTTGAAACTTTCTTCGATTCAACTCTTAGATGAAGAAATATTTATTTGATTCAGAGTAAAAAAATGATACTTACTTTGACAGATCTTTCGAAAACTTGTTGCCAGGCAATAGATACGAAAGCCCGTAGGGCTTGAGTGGCTATTGCCAAATGGCAACAAGTTTGAGAAACATACTGGAGAATTATTTTCTAATTCATCCAACTCTCGACTTATATTCAATTAGATTATTTTTTGACTTAACTGTTGAGGTCGATTCATCCAACTTAAAAGATTTTAAACTGGGTTCATATCGATTGATTACTTATTATTGTATTCTTGGAAGTTGTTTCCAAAATTTGTTGGTGTATTTCTGTATCTAAAATACAACTAAATCGATTTTTTTCACACATTTTACTTGACGCGTTGATAGTTTTAAATAATTGACAACTACCTATCATTTGTAAAAAAATATAATAAATATATCATCACGCCTTCTACCCATTACTGGGTGTGGCACTCTGCCGAAGCAGATCTCGGTAAGTGATATATTTTTGCGCGTGAAGTACGGTTACCAATCGTCAAATAACGGCCCCCAAAGATGTTAGTGGTGGAGGAGCCACAGGGGTAGTTTTATCACAAACAAAAAAGCACCTAGAGATAATTCCCGGGAATAATCACAACAGCTTTATTCTCAGTATAATAATGATAGGATTGGTTAAAACGCAGACACGTGATATACAATGAAGCATTTCATCGGTTTTGAGAAACGTCAAAAAATAATCTAATTAATAAACTCTGTTTTGAGAAATATTCTTTACAAATACACCCTGTAGCTTAGGTTCTAGATGACTGAAGCAATTTCATCACTAACTAGAATGAATTACCCCATTTATGGGGTAATGGCTCAGTGGTATCAAGTCGGCCTGTGGATTCTAAGAACCCTGGAACCCTGGTTCGATCCCCACAGCCGACAAAGCATTTTCACCAATTTAAAACTACCCCTGTAGCTCCTCCACCACTAATATCTTTAGGGGTCGTGATTTGATGACTGGTAACCGCACTTCAAGCGCATAAATATATCACTTACCGAGATCTGCTTCGGCAGAGTGCCACACCCAGTAATAGGTAAAAGGCGTGATGATATATTTATTTTTTTTACTAAAATGAATATTCTATCCTCTCATATTATGACTTTCTGATATCCCTCATTGCACGACTCAATATTCGTTTATAAAACTAAAATATAAATATATCATCACGCCTTTTACCCATTATTGGGTGTGGCACTCTGCTGAAGCAGATCTCGATAAGAGATATATTTATGCGCATGAAGTGCGGTTACCAGCCGTCAAATCACGGCTTCCAAAGATGTTAGTGGTGGAGGAGCCACAGGGGTAATTTTTAAATTGGTGAAAATGTTTTGTCGGCTGTGGGGATCGAACCAGGGTTCTTAGGATCCACAGGCCGACTCGGATACCACTGAGCCATTACCCTATATATAATACCAACATTCGTTTATGTAATAATTATATTTAATTATTATCCATCTACTTCCCTGACGTGCATACGTACATATTTAATTATGTCTTTTTATAAAAGTTTCCATTTCTGAATAGTGCTACAATATTTAAATATAAATAAACGCGCATGTATGACGTTGATTTTCAAGTGTTTTGATCACAATACTTTATCTGATCAAGAAGAATACTATATAAAGCAACAAAATTGCCATCACTCACAAACATGAAGTCTTCTATCATTCTCTTCGTAGCTGTGCTTGCCCTGGCTCAGGTTCGTAACATTTTGTTTCCAGTTTTTGCAATGGTTTTATGTTAATATGTTGTGATTTTAGGGACAAGAAATGTTCATGAACCGTCGTGGGCCGCCCCCTGTTGGTCCCCCAGACGCACGTGCTAGAGCTCCAGTTTGGGGAAACATTACACAACGGCTAGATAATTTTGATGCCTTAAATCAAAACACCTGGAATATGGTAAGTCGTTATGAATTAAAGTTAATTAAAAAACGAGCCACGCAAACATACTTGTCTTTTGTCTTTTACATATTTAAAGATATGCGTTACTTATTCCATTTTCTAATTTGAAGGCACTCATTCATCGTGTTATCAATAGTTATCTGCTTGACGCAGCTCTGCAACTTGTTCTATTCATTCTTCATTTCTACATAATTTATTGCTTCCTCCTTCTTCCACTACTGTCCCTTCATTAGAGGATCTCTTCTCAACGTATGTACTTCTTTTTCCTCCGACTTGTTCGTTGCTAACTTTATCAAACCACTTTTCTACATTACACTTCTTTTTTTTTAAACTGTCCATGTCTTGTAATGTAACTCGCTTGGAGTTTTATTTTTAATAATCAATCAATTAACAATAGTTTCCACAACGTATTTTACTGCTTATCTTTAGACGTCAACCATCGCCATCTTGTCTCCTCTATCCCCTCTGCCACTCATCAAAACCTGCCAGCAAAGCCTTGTTCACAAGCATATAATCTAAAGCGCGTTTTACATTCAGTAACATTTACAGCAACTTATTGCGCAACTACATAGTTCAGCAAGTTGAAGTTGTGCAATATGTAGCTGGTGTTCAGTTTTCTTGTATTACATTTAGCAAAATATTTCTGCAACTTACTAGTTCTTTTATGTAATATACCAACATAAATCTCAGGAAAGTTGGTAGTCCGTGACAGTTGCCAGTTATTAGATATGTTCATGTTTCTTTGTAACCTCTAATTTTTATAATCATATGTTTATCGTTTGATTTTGAGAACAAGAATGGATTGCAAAAAAAAAACAAAACAAAACTTGCAAGTATTTAGATTGGCAAAACAAAAAGTAACCAAAAAAATCACTAAATCTGGGAGAAATTTACGAGTTGCCCACAACCAAAATAGAATATGTTCTAATTTGCGCAACTAGTTCAGGAACAAATGTTGCACGCAACTTTAGTTTTACATTTGGCAACTCGTGTTGCGGAACTACAGGGTGATCAAAAGGAATTGTTATAGTTGGCAATACAATTCCAGAGATCTTTTTATTCCACAGTTGGCACAACGTCAGATAAAGGCGGAAATACTATTTGACATTTCTAATAAATACAAATAGGTTATGTTAAGAGTCTGACAGCTAATATAATTTTGACTTTTAAGAAGTAATAGAAATACTTTAGAAATAAATGTAATAATAAATGTACTCAAATTTAAATTTTAAATGTCACTGTGAAGAACAGGAAATGAATTTATGTATCAGGTTTACCAATTTCAAGTAGTTTTTTTTATTGCCAACTGTAACAATCCCTTTTGATTACCCTGTAGTTGCGCAACATGTTGCTGTAAATGTTGCTGAATGTAAAACGGGCTCACCCGAATTCAGCTCGTTGCGTTGAATTGTGTTCACTAAAATCAAATATTTGTACGAATGAAAGTAATTTTTTTCACAAATTTTGAAATTTCAAACGTATGAATAAAAAATGCTTACATTACGTATGGTGCATATATTTTTTTTACATATTGTTATTAGATTGATTTTACAGAGATAAAAATTTTAAATTATTTTGATAGATATCAACATTTCGATAGCATGTTCTTAATTTTGAAATGATATCCAAGAATATAAATAGATAAGATTAAACCAATAAAAATGTATTATTTACTTTTTTCAATATTTTTACGTTTTTAAAGAATTTTTTTTCTATATTGGTTCTTTTATGTGTACTTAGACCTAATTCTGTTGGTTGGTAACTTGAGTTCTAGACAACTGACAACTACTATTAATAGGGTGCGAGCACTCACGTGACACTGTGATGTTTTTGTGACGTAAAAACAGCTGTTCGGGCAAAGATCACTGCGCCACCTAGAAAATGAACTATTTTTTTGGGACGAAATTTGAAAAAACCGTTCATTTCAAATTTCGCCACAAAAAATAGTTCATTTTGTAGGTGGCGCAGTGATCTTTGCCCGAACAGCTGTTTTTATGTCACAAAAACGTCACAGTGTCACGTGAGTGCCCGCATCCTACAGGATGATCGAAAGGAATTGTTATAGTTGGCAGTACAATTCCAGAGATCTTTTTATTCCACAGTTGGCACAACGTCAGATAAAGGCGGAAATACTATTTGACATATCTAATAAATACAAATAGGTTATGTTAAGAGTCTGACAGCTAATATAATTTTGACTTTTAAGAAGTAATAGAAATACTTTAGAAATAAATGTAACAATAAATGTACTCAAATTTAAATTTTAAATGTCAAACAGGAAATGAATTTATGTATCAGGAACAATTCCTTTTGATCACTCCGTATTAAGTCTGATATAAAAGTTTAGTTTCGTTGGTGCAAACAAGCATAAGCGATATATTTGCTGTTGGTTCATCTTTGACACACGTCTATCACTTTCGTTATTTCAATTTTGTTCCTAAAATAATAATAATTGCAGAGATATGCGAGTAACAACCAGTTTGCAAAGCCTGGTTCACCTATTTTCATATTTTTGGGTGGTGAATGGACCATTAATACAGGACAGCTTCAAAGTGGCCACATGTACGAGATGGCTCAAATACATAGTGCTTACATGTATTACACGGAGCACAGATTCTACGGGCAGAGTCAACCAAACCGCGTAATGTTTCCAACATACATTTCTATAAGATTTCACATTATTTACTTATTATAATTTGCAGGAATATGAGTGTAAACAGTTTAAAATATCTGTCATCTGACCAGTCGTTGGAAGATATTGCGCAATTTATTATTAAGATAAAAAAAGACCTGATCGCTCCTGATAACACCAAAGTAGTGGTGTTTGGTTGTTCTTACGCTGGTAACTTGGCTACTTGGATGAGGCTGAAGTATCCTGATTTGGTGTACGCTGCCGCGAGTTCCAGTGGACCTGTCCTTGCTAAAGTCGATTTCCATGGTAAGTTAATGATCACTTTTATTTTTCATGATTTATTTATACAAATGTAAACGTGATGTTGGCATCATAGAGTCATTTCCCGACCATAAGGTTCGATAATTTCAACAAATTTAAGAAACATGATTGACAATCGTTTATAAATAACACTATGTAACAAAGTTTTCTGCCTAACTTTCTTAGTACTTCAACTCGGTTTCTGATACAAAATCATTCAGGAAAATCATAGTCGCAAGCCGAAAAGTTTGTTTTTGCGCTCAGGACGAATTTTTTTTTAAACAAAAATGTTTCCACGAATATGCTGAATTAACTCTATATAACCATAACTTAGTACTTGTTGTTTCTGACTAAACTTATAGAGAAATGTATGGAGAAGTCAGCCAAAGTGCCAAAAGTAGCATACAAGCGGATTTCCGAAAGTTATAGGCCAAAAACTTGATAAAAACCCTCAAATGAAATTACACTTAAATATCGGCAAATAAAAAATCGTAACTCAAATTTTGCAAGTTGCAATTTCAGGTTGCGCTTGCTCAGTGTAAAACAGGCATAACACTTAAAATTACTAGTAATTACTAACAGTGGCCTTGCAAGTCTTGCAAAAATTAGAACATGTTCTAATTCGTGCAAGAGGTTGATGCAAGATTGCTTCTGTCTCTTGCACTTGCAATTTCTATATTACACTCATTCAATATTGCTTCAACTTGTTGAAACTTGCAGTTATACTTGCAATATTGCTCAGTGTAAAACAGGCTTAATACAGAAATTGCAAGTGCAAGAGGCAGAAGTAATCTTGCATCAACCTCTTGCACGAATTATGCCTGTTTTACACTGAGCAATATTGCAAGTGCACGTGCAAGTTTCAACAAGTTGAAGCAATATTGTATGAGTGTAATACAGAAATTGCAAGTGCAAGAGGCAGAAGCAATCTTGCATCAACCTCTTGCACGAATTAGAACGTGTTCTAATTTTTGCAAAACTTGCAGAGACCACTGTTAGTCATTTCTAAAATTAATATTATATTGCAGTTGCAAGTGGCTCAATGTATAGTGAAAAAAATATATCTGTAACATTTTGGTGCAACTAGTTGAACGTAAAACTTGCAAGTTGCAATAGACCATATTACTATCTCAATACGCATGCTCATAATGAACCAATCATATGCTAGGAAGTACAGCTAAAATGAAACCAATGTATTCTTATGGAAAAAATTGTATTTTTAAAGTAAAATACGAGTATCATTTTATCTAAACGTAAATGAATGATAATTTTTTTATGCAAGTTATATTTCATTTTTTACTATCGGATTCTGCCCTTATAATATATAAATAATCAATACATTAATATTAAAATAAATATTAAAATTTGAAAATTTTAAGCGCTAATTTGCTCTTCTGTCATCTGTCACAGGCTGATAACCTCAAACTTACGTTTTGTTGTGCTTGTTTTGCGAAGTATGAAATTTGTTTGAAAAATGCCTGGTTACAATTGTTACGTCCCGGATTGTAATTTGAATTCATTAATTAATGAGGGAATATCTTTTCATTTCTTTCTCAAGAATAGTAAACAGACTAACATTTCAAATTAAAGATTTCATATCAAGTTCAACCTGGCGGCAATAAAACTGTCACAATTTATACGCACATGCGCATATGCATCACCGTTCGAGTCACTTGTAGTATATTCCGAAAATGAACCACAGTGCGGTTCAATTATACCACGGTTACGGTTAGAATGACGTCATAACGGAACACTTTCACGATGACAGTTGTCACTTGACAGATGAGTTTCGAAATGTGAAATTTATTTAATATGGAAAAATGTTTATATTATAAAAATATTGTATTCTGTATCACACCGGTTTTAACTTAAATATAGGGATAAAAAAATAACGCAAAGCAAAAAGTAAATACGAGCTTCAGAACAAATAATAAATTCATCTAATATGAATATATACTTTTAAATAATAAAAATACATTTTGTATCACCTGTTTATTTATCAGTCATCATAAAAATATAGTTTTATAAGACAAAAATCCACAAACACTGCAAAAGCCGCCAAACACGTTTCAAACTTGTCAACAACAGCTGTGAAGTAACCAAACTAACCGCCGATCGAGCACGGTTAGTTTGGTTATTAAAAACTAACCACAATTTTCAAAAACCGTGTTCCGTAATGAAACCGGTTACTGAAAAAACTAACCGGTTCATTTTCGGAATACACTATTGTAGTGTATTCCGAAAATGAACCGGTTAGTTTTTTCAATAACCGGTTTCATTACGGAACACGGTTTTTTAAAATTGTGGTTAGTTTTTAATAACCAAACTAACCGTGCTCGAGCGGCGGTTAGTTTGGTTATTTCACAGCTGTTGTTGACAAGTTTGAAACGTGTTTGGCGGCTTTTGCAGTGTTTGTGGATTTTTGTCTTATAAAACTATATTTTTATGATGACTGATAAATAAACATGTGATACAAAATGTATTTTTATTATTTAACAGTATATATTCATATTAGATGAATTTATTACTTGTTCTGAAGCTCATATTTACTTTTTTCTTTGTGTTATTTTTATATCCCTATATTTAACTTAAAGCAGGTGTGATGCAGAATACAATATTTTTATATTATAAACATTTTTCCATATTAAATAAATTTCACATTTCGAAACTCATCTGTCAAGTAACAACTGTCATCGTGAAAGTGTTCCGTTATGACGTCATTCTAACCGTAACCGTGGTAAAATTGAACCGCATCGTAGTTCATTTTCGGAATATACTATTGGCGTCACTGGGCGTCACCACTGATCTCTATTTATTACTGGATTGCGTATGGAGTAGGCCGTAGTGTGACTAATTGGGCGTCGCCATATTGGGAAATTATATATATTTATTTATTCGATACTCTAATAAATAGAATTGCAGTGTAATAATTGTTTTGTATTTTTCATTTTCATCAAATTAATTTCACTATTAATGTACTACAATGTTTTCCAAAAACATTTTTTATAACGCTTTTGTACCATTTCCAACTACGACTATTTTGAACTTCCCGCTGAAAGTAGGCCGAGAGACTACACTTTTTCCAATATGGCAACTTACTGCCCGTCACACGCTTCTAACACGGGATACGCAATCCAGTAATAAATAGAGATCAGTGGGCGTCACAAACATTAGTATTGCCAACATAATTAGAAAAAATAGAAAAAAAGTTTGTCACCCTGGCACGCTTTTTTAATTTCACAAATTTGCCGGCAGAGGCTCTATAGAAAGTAATATGGTCTATTGCAGCTTGCGCTTGCACAGTGTAAGGCACTGGCCGTATTTATTTGGGATTTTTAAAGTAACCTGCAGGTTACTTGGCACACTTTAAGTAACCTGGAACTAACCTTAAACTGACCCTACTGCCCCAGCTATTTTAGCGGGTTGGTAGATTCAACCCGTTTACTATCTCTATCTAATCAACTTGTGTTCCTTGTTATTCGTGGCGGCATCGCGATTTGTAATAGTATAGAGAGGTTAGGAGTTATTTTTATGAAAAACGTAAGTAATTTTATAATAATATTTTGAAAAAATATACTAAACTATTATTTATGCAGATGATGGAAGAGCAATATGCATTATGTGCTTCTTGCAATATGTCACAGATGATATTATTACGACACATTATTACGACTCCGAAATTCATTATTTTGATAGTGCTGATGACAAAATTATTAAAAAAAACCGACCCTGACGTTATTTGCTTTTTGACTACATATAAAAAATATAAAGATGACTCAAAACATCCAATTAAAAGCGCAATTTAACACACAAACAAAACTAAGCAGATGTCGCTTCGAACATGCATTCCGATTTTAAATTTACCGCTAATATTTACAACTGACACTTGAGATGCATCATTTATTTGGAAGTAACACGAGTTAGTTCTAGGTCAGTTCAGGGTTGGATCAAAATTTCCCAAACAAATACGGCCATTATGAATCAGTTTTTAAGCTTATTTTGAGGTTAGGAAAGAGCTAAGACCCAAAATCGAAATTCAGATGCTGGATTTGGATTTAATGTAGCAAAATACATAGGAATATCTTATTCTGTACTCTTTCACTCGGAGACTTTATTCTCTTTTGTGTGGCAGTGTAATCAATAATTTGATTGTGTTTTATATTTTTATAGAATACTACGATTCTGTTCAAACAAGCTTGGGTCCCGCCTGCGCTTCAGTTATCAGCAATGGTGTTTTCGAAATTCAACGTCTTTTGGCGGCGGGCAATGCAGCAAAAGTCAAAACAGATTTCAAGTATAACAAACACATTTTGTTTTTAGAAACGTCTTAATTAATTATTTCTTGTGTTTAGTTGGTGCTATTCGCTTAATGTTACAAACTGGTTTGAAATTGAAGGCTTCTTCAGAAGCTTGGCGTCAAAATTTGGCGCGGTAATTCAATATGCTAGTCCATCAGCCATTCCTACTCTTTGCAAAGCTTTGCAAAATCCCGTTTCATTGACAGATTACGAGAGACTCGCACTTTATTCAAAAGGGCCAGCTTGCAAACTAAACGACAAATCTTTGAATGCGACCACCACTGCTTTATACATAGACAATGGTAAGTTTCAAACATTTTTCAATATTTTTCAATTTCTTAAACAAAAAATATCACATCGAAGTAATTGCCCACAAAATTAACTTTGCATGCTACAAAGCATTATTGGCTTAGATGCAGAATTTTATGCCCTAAAACTTTAATTCGAAGCTTTTTTGCTTAAAATAATTAGGGAAGCAGGAAATTACAAAATTGTAATTTTACATGTTATATCCCTATGTTCGAGAGTTGCGTTCACCACCCTGTATATCACCACGCCTCCTACCCATTACTGGGTGTGGCACTCTGCCGAAGCAGATCTCGGTAAATGATATATTTTGCGCGTGAAGTGCGATTATCAGTCGTCAAATCACGGCCCCCAAAGATGGTGGAGGAGCCACAGGGGTAGCTTTTGAAATTATGAAAATTGTTTGTCGCCTCTGGGAATCGAACCAGGGTTCTCAGGATCCACAGGCCGACTTCATACCACTGAGCTTGCTACCCCAACGTAAAATAAAGTAGTGTTGCATAAAATTTCAACTTTGTCGATAGAATAGAAAGAAACTGCAAAAAAAATCTTGTAAAATTGCTTTTTTAACCTTCTAATAGCTACTACAGAGTGATCAAAAGGAATTGTTACAGTTGGCAATAAAAAAAACTACTTGAAATTGGTAAGCCTGATACATAAATTCATTTCCTGTTGTTGACAGTGACATTTAAAATTTAAATTTGAGTACATTTATTATTACATTTATTTCTAAAGTATTTCTATTACTTAAAAAGTCAAAATCCTATTAGCTGCCCGACTCCTGACATAACCTATTTGTATTTATTAGAAATGTCAAATAGCATTTCCGCCTTTATCTGACGTTCTGCCAACTGTGGAACAAAAAGATCTCTGGAATTGTATTGCCAACTATAACAATTTCTTTTGATCATCCTGTAGTACACCATAAGTTAATACTTATTAAAACAATTATTGTTTCTAATAATTGTTGTCTAGAATAATAATAAAAATGATTGTTATTTGAAGCGCGTGCGTGGTGGTACCAAGACTGCACTCAATTCGCGTGCTTCCAAATATCTCCGGATACAACATCTCTATTCCGTAATACTATGACTGTCAACTCGTTCCAACAATCGTGCATGAATTCCTTTGGAGCACAGTAAGTGTATTTAGTCCTCTTACTACTTGTAGTAAACACCTGGTTATTAATTTGTTGTGTTCAGATTCACAGCCGCTGTGACTGCTGCTGGTGTGGCAGCAACTAATGCGAAATATGGTGGACTGCATCCCAATGTCACGCGTGTTGTCACCGTGCATGGAAGTATTGATCCATGGCGTCCCCTTGGTTTGATTGGAGATTTGAATCCGGAAACTCCAGTCATTATTGCAGAGGGTAAATGATTCAGACAAATTTCTTATTTTATTTGTGTGTTTATTTTTGTTGTTTTTTCCTTTTTAGGAGCTGCGCATTGTCCTGATACGCCTGGATTGTCTGTAAGCGATTCTGCTAGTTTGAACAACGCTAAACTGGCCGTTAGACGGTATATTGCAGGTTGGCTTCAACAGCCTTAAACTATAAAATTAATTTAAATTTTAAGACAAAGTTAGATTTTAACTGGTTTGTTAATTTTATTTTTTATGTAATAAAGTTTGACATGTTTTAATTATTTTTGTCTGTTTTAAATTAATTGTGAACAATAAAATATTTGCTAAAATAAAATAAATCTGTTTAATTTTTGATGTTCCTTAAAAATCAATGAATTGTTTACTTCATTATCTCGTTTATGCTTTTTAACAAATCATCTTATTAATCCAGGCCTGTGGATCCTGAGAACCCTGGTTCGATTCCCACAGACGACAAACAATTTTTATAATTTCAAAAACTATCCCTGTGGCTCCTCCACCACTAACATCTTTGGGGACCGTGATTTGACTTCTGGTAACCGCACTCCACGCGCAAAATATATCACTTACCGAGATCTGTTTCGGCAGAGTGCCACACCCAGTAATAGGTAGAAGGCGTGATGATATATTTATATTTTTAATCCAGGTAGATTCATAAAGTGAATTAGTGCTAACACCATTTTTTATTTCGTTTTTAACTATCTTTTCAATGTACGAAACAAGTTTATTTTAACTTGAGTTAAAAAGAGAGTTAATTAGTATCAAATTTAGTTCATTTCTTTAATCTGTTTTAATTTGCAACAGAAAAAATAAAATGAATATATATCATCACGCCTTCTACCCATTACTGGGTGTGGCACTCTGCCGAAACAAATCTCGGTAAGTGATATATTTTGCGCGTGAAGTGCGGTTACCAGTCGTCAAATCACGGCCTCCAAAGATGTTAGGGGTAGAGGAACCATAGGGGTAATTTTAAATTGATGAAAATATCTTGTCGGCTGTGGGGATTGAATCAGGGTTCTCAGGAACCACAGACCGACTTGATACCACTGAGCTAGCTACTCCATTTTAATAAAACGTAAAATAAAAATAAATATATCACATTTTCTACCCATTACTGGGTGTGGCACTCTGCCGAAACAGATCGGTAAGTGATATATTTTGCGTGTGAAGTGCAGTTACCAGTCGTCAAATCACGGCCCCCCCGATTTTTTTTAGTGATGGAGCCACAGGGGTAATTTTAATTTGGTAAAAATGTCTTGTCGGCTGTGCTGTTACCAGCCGTCAAATCACGGCCCTCAAAGATGTTAGTGGTGGGGGAGCCACATGGATAGTTTTTTTTAAATTGTGAAAATGGTTTGTCGCCTGTGGGAATCGAACCAGGGTTCTCAGGATCCACAGGCCGACTTGATACCACTGAGCTATGTACAGAGTTATAGATAATATTAAAAACGGTGTTAGCGCTAATCCCTTTTATGAATCTGCCTGTGAGTGGCTGTCAAATATATTCAAATTCATATCAATACAATATTCTACCACAAAGTCCTAAAAACGTAACAAAATCTCCAAATTGGCAACAGTGATGGCAATGTGAAGTAAAAACAGCTGTTTGGGCTGCGATCACTCCGCCACCTACAAAATGAACTATTTTTTTGGGACGAGATTTGAAAAGAACGGTTCTTTTCAAATATTGTTGGGCTGCGATCACTACGCCACCTACAATATGAACTATTTTTTTTTTGTGACGAGATTTGAAAAGATCGGTTCTTTTCAAATCTCTCAAATAAAATATTTTATTTTGTAGGTGACGCAGTGACCGTAGGCCAAACAGCTGTTTTTACGTCACATTGTCAAGTGAGTGCCCGCATTCTATTCAACTTCAGAAAAAATATCCCCAAAAACAGTTCTACCAATTCACTTTGTAAACGCGATACAGAAAAATATATTTATCGTTTATAATGCCAATGGCACACTGGTCGAGGAGCATGAATGAGCGTCGAGGAACTCATCGATGAAACAACAGAACGCACTCTGATTGATAAAATAAACAAACACGAAAAAATAGCACAAAGCAAAACCAAAATGACAGCCCATGCTAACATGAAATGAGACACAATCGTTTCATCGAGGAACTCCTCGATGGAAATAGAGGCGCCTCTATTTTTCATCAATGACGGGTGCGTTCTATTGTTTTATCGATGAATTCCTCGACGATCATTCATGCTCCTCGACCAGTTGACATAAAAGCGGCCATTAATAATTTAATTTAATACCTGTAGATTATTAATTTATATTTGATGTAATGTAAATATTAGAACTTTTTTACAAAGTATATAAAATAATATTAATAAGACAAATCATGTAAAGAATCATTAAAATAATCATTATCAATAACATTTGGGTCTTTTCTATCAACTAAAGCCTTAAATAGTATAATAATACACCAACAAATCAGTATAAAAAATATAAAACTAATAGTACCATAACCAAGAAACCTGGCCAATAAGAAACCAAGAATAATATAAGTAAGAAACGAATGGCTGGCAAATGATCGTAAACTCAATCTTGGTGGTAACATTCTTTGAATCCTTGGGGAATATCCTGGAATAGATTTGTCATAACTGTGAGTTATTAATGGTCCGTTTAAAATTTGTCGAGATATTTTGCCGATGTAATCGTCTCGGAAGTAAATGTCTCGAAGTTTGAGCGCGTACTGAAAAAAAGAATTAATAAAGAAACTCGGTATCTTAGAACAGATCTGTCTGCATTACTAAAATACAAAGTGATCAAAAGGAATTGTTTCAGTTGGTAATACAATTCCGGAGATCTTTTTATTGCACAGTTGGCAAAGGCGGAAATACTATTTAACATGTCATTTTTAGAATAAATACAAATAGGTTATGTCAGGAGTCTGACAGTTAAGAGGATTTTGACTTTTTGAATATTAGAAAACATACATACATACATACATATTTTCACGCTATATTCGAACAAATGGGGTAGCACGAACCCTAAAATAACTCATAAAACATTTACTCATCACACTCATCAAACATTCTCATCCAAACACACCACCCTCACTTCAACCACATTCATAGATCACTCCATATAAACTCATTCATTTATTACACTCGAAATCATTTATCACACAACAAACCTTCAATCATATCATTCCTATTCACTTATCATTCATCTTCTTTCTTCGACGTACATAACATATGCATAAAACATCTCAAATTACGAATCTACAAAAGCTGTATTCCATTTGCCACTTGGTTCACTTAAATCAGTTCAGATAAATTAAACAACATGATTAACTGAACTGAATTAAGCAAACTGATAAACTTATTGAGGCGAATTACTTCAAAGATTAAGTAATTCAAGTACAAAAAATAAAAGTCAGCGAAGTAATCCAGCGAAATAAATAAGTGATTTGGTTCAGTAAAGGTAAGTTAGATCTGATCCAAATGACAAATGGAATACGCCTTAAGATTAGAAAAGATAAAAGTGATAGCCCTGCACTTGTATATGAAAGAAAAGTCCACATAATGCAGTCACCGAAAATGAAACAAAAAGATAAGAAAGGAAAGGAGTGTCGCCCTGCGCTTGTTTTTGAAAGTGAATTTCACACAATTGCAGGTAAATACTCAATGTAAGATCAGAAAACGAACAAAAAAAAGATAAGAGACGAAGGGAGTGTCGTCCCTGCGCTTGTTTTTGAAACTGAATTTCACACAATTGCAGGTAAACACTCTAATGAAATTACTAAATAACAAAACTAAAATAAAAATCCTGGCACTTTTCTTAAATCATCAAATTCATTAATCTTCGCCAAACGTTCCTATTAGAAAGTATTAAAAATTGTTATGTTAAGTAATAAAAGGAATGGTAAGGGAAACAATAATTTAATTTACGGATATTTAAGAAAAATATAACTAAAAACGAATAAGAACTAAATGTACTCAAATTTAATTTCAAATTTTCAAATGTCACTGTTAACAACAGGAAACGAATTTATGTATCAGGCTCACCAATTTCAAGTATTTTTTTTTATTGCCAAACGAAATAATTCCTTCTTATTACTCTGTAGTATAAACTGGATTTATAATGAAGCAACGCAAGAGGCAACGCAAAAGTAATAGGTAAGAGAATAAGTTAAAACTTGTGATTTAAGTAGAACCATTTATATTGAAAAGCAATGGGCCTTTCAAGACTTTTTTGAATTTTTTATATATTAATCTACGTAATAAAATAATTATACCCAATTTGTTATTTTCTAAAAAAACTTATATTAAGCATGATAAAAATATTTAAACTTTTGAAACAAATGAATATGACGTAGTTGCATCTTAGCTTAAAGAGAGACAGATAAGACAGAGATAAATAGCACGTAACTTGTCGTTGTCAGTAGAATCCTCAGACAAAACATAACTAGACGGATAACATCGGCGTTTGTTGTGAGTCAGAAAGGGATAGAATAACTGGTTGGTGAGGCGGATGCGCGGCAATGAGCAACTTGCATAACATCAAAGTGTACTCGCTCCTTGCCGCGCACCCGGCGGACCATCAAGTTATTCCATTCCTCTCTGCTTCACAACACTGAATTGACTTGAATACGGCATAATTCGTCTAGTATTATACGTCATTGATAGAATCGTAGAATGCTTATTTCTTCTTCGTCTTCTTGAGCACGGACAAACGTTTTAGACAAAGCTCTATGATTGGCTTAATGCAACTACGTCATTGCAATATGGCAGTGCGAACGTTTTAAATTATTCAACTTTAACTTTCATATTTCAGCAATAAAGATATCATTTATGGTATGATTTTATATTGCATTAAATATGATGTACGGTCAAGAATTTATTTTAATAAATATATATTAAAAAGCTCTACCACTTGAATCCCCCATTAGTAATGTAAAATAAGCAATGCAAAAGATGATCAACTTTCATCTTTCTACAGTTTTATAAAATGAATTATTTATATTATTTTTCCTATTTCCTATCAATATTTTAACCGAATCAATTTAGGAAAATTTATATAAAAATTTTGTGGTTGGTAACTATTTTTGACTTTTATGCAATGGGTTCCTGTACCTATTCTATATTATTTTTTTTTATGAAACTACATGATAAACTATGACCATCAGTGAAAATACTGGATGAAAATTATTTATATTACAAGAGATATGATTTTCTCAAGTTTAAGTTGACGTTGTTTTATTAGTGACACTTGACTTGTTTCGTTCAAAGAGTGCAAATAATATCCGATTTAATTCTTAGAAAATAATCTTACTATGTTGAAAATCAAATTAGGAGCAAAATACGATAAAAAAAACTACTTACAGTTTGGTTGATTTTTTGAGAAAGTTGATACAAAATTCTGACCAAAAAAGCGTTTTCATTGGATCGAATTGGATGCAGATCTGGATCTCCTTGGTATTTGATATTTTTGGCACGATTTCTTGACCCATTTGGGGTTAGGTCAAAATTTTGTGGATTATTTAACGACGTACTAGTGTTATATGATCTGTTTTTTGTATTTTCGAAAGTCATCTCTGGTAAATCTTCGATTTCTAACTGTTATTTCAACAAAATAAAATTAATTTTTAACTGGTATGAATTTAAACTGTGTATTTGAACAAGATAAGAATACAAAATAAATATATCATCACGCCTTCTACCTATTACTGGGTGTGGCACTCTGCAGTTGCAGATCTCGGTAAGTGATATATTTATGCGCGTGAAGGGCGGTTATCAGCCTTCAAAACACGGTCCCCAAAGATGTTAATGAAGGGGGAGCCAGGGGTGTAAGTTTAATGTTTATTTTTGTACTCTAATTTATAATTAGCTCTGTGGTATGAAGTCGGCCTGTGGATCCTGAGAACCCTGTTTCGATTCCCGCAGGCGACAAACAATTTTCATAATTTCAAAAAACTACCCCTGTGGCTCCTCCGCCACTAACATCTTTGGAAGCCGTGATTTGACGACTAGTAACCGCACTTCACGCGCAAAAATATATCACTTACCGATATCTGTTTCGGCAGAGTGCCACACCCAGTAATGAGTAAAATGCGTGATGATATATTTATTTTTATATTTTTTAACTAATGTTAAATAAAAGCTGTCGAAAATTAAATAATAAACAACTTTTGATTGAAATAAACAAATAATATTTATTTTGAAAATATACTGAAAACATTGTACGACTGGACTGACGTCATAAAAAAATATGGATGACTTAGAGTGTTGCTACGTTTACATAGTATATATGTAATCGGTTTTAAATTGTATTACGCGTTGGAGATGACAAGATTTCATAGACTTCGAAAAATAATTATTATCAATAATAATATAACAAGAGAGTGACAATAAATTGAGAATAATTTGACAGATCTTTCGACAACTTGTTGCCAGGCAATAGTGACGAAAGCCCGTAGGGCTTGAGTGGCTATTGCCAAATGCCAACAAGTTTGAGAAAGATACTGGAGAATTATTTTCTAATTTATCCAACTCTCGACTTATATTTAATTAGATTATTTGTTGACTTAGCTGTTGAGGTCGATTCATCCAACTTAAAAGATTTTGAACTGAGTTCATATCGTTTGATTACTTATTAATGTATTCTTGGAAGTTGTTTCCAAAATTTATTGGTGTATTTCTGTATCTGAAATGGAACTAAATCGATTTTTTTCACACATTTTACTTGACGCGGTGACAGTTTTAAATAATTGACAACTACCTATCATTTGTCACAAACAAAAAAGTATCTACAGAGATTATTTCCGGGAATAATCACAAGAGCTTTATTCTCAGTATAATAATGACAGGATTGGTTAAAACGCAGACACGTGACACATTAGGTACATTCTTTTTACATCAAATCTCACTTAATCTCAGCTCACTTTAGTTGAACTGAGTGTCTCAGCTAAATATGGCTGTTCTATTTATCTAACTGATATGAGTTTGAAGTGAGCAGTCATACCTCCCCTCTTACCGATCTGAGCTTACTAAAAAGCAAGCTCAGTTCCAACTGAGTCACTCAGTTGATGTTGACAGCTAAAATACGATTAACATTAGTTAATTTTATTTGTTATTTGTAGTAATTTGATAACAAAATTTAATAAAATGAGTAAATCATTGGAAAACAGATCTTCCAAATATTGATTATCATCACCTGCTTCGAACAATGCATCCTAAAATAATTTGATATATTTATTTTAAGACAATTTAATAACATTAAACACGAATACTTAATATTATCACAGACATAGTAAAATTTTAGGTTATATTGTCCAAACAAATGAAACTTTAGCAAAATAATAAAACAACTGTTCTATTTAACAAACACTTATCTCAGTTCGGCTTAGCTCAGCTCAGCTAATTTCAGCTCAGATCAGTTATAAGTGAGGTGAGCGAAGAAGTAAAAAGAATGTAGCTAATGAAGCATTTCATAGGATGCGGGCACTCACGTGATATTGTGACGTAAAAACAGCTGTCCCGTGAAAGATCACTGCGCCACCTTCAAAAATGAACTATTTTTTGGGACGAGATTTGAAAACAACCCGGTTCTTTTCAAATCTCGTCCCAAAAAATAGTTCATTTTTGAAGGTGGCGCAGTGATCTTTCACGGGACAGCTGTTTTTACGTCACAATATCACGTGAGTGCCCGCATCCTATTGGTTCTGAGAAACGTCAAAAAATAATTTCAATATTGACCCAATTTTTTAATGGTTTTATTAAGTTTTATCAGGGTGGACGACGTCAGTTTATGTCAGTCCATCCTTATAACGTTTTCAGTATACTAATTTGCAAAAATAATTTAGGGACATAAAATTCTTACCCTAAAAATATCAATCAAATTTCCTCTCGCGTTGCTTAAAAGTGTTGGTACTCTCATACGTTCTTCCAGAGTAAATTCATCGTAAATAAAATCCTCATTTTCAAATAAACTTTTAAAAAAACTGGCAAATAAATTTCCGTATTGTAAATTACTTTCTCTCGCGCGCTGTTGAACAATTTCTTTCGCAGTGACTTCAGCAGTTTGCATCTGCATTAAAAGTTGAAAAACTTCCGGAGCAATAGTTCTTGTAAACATCGGTTTATAACAAAACTCTGGCCCCTCCCATTCGTAGATACGATGTCGAACAATGGCGGCCCATTTATTCGTTAATAAATTATTTCTTGAAGGTTGGAAACTTAAAGAATCGTTGCTTGATGAATTTTTTATTGGACTGTTTGTGTCTGAATGGTAAGAAAGATTGTTGCTGGTGTTTGTTGACCAGCATGTTGTTGGTGATAATGGTGGTAGCACTGTTGCTTGGTTGTTGTATGAATGTGTAGGAGAATGGTTGAGATTTTCGACACAGCTTTCGATTTCTCGAATCATTTGGATTAAATTTGGTTGACTGAAAACCTAAAAGAAGATAGAATTGTAAAATAGGGAAGTATATTGAATTAAGTTAAGCTGTATTCAATTTGCCACTTAAATCAGTTCAGATAAATTAGACAAAATGACTAAATGAACTGAATTAAGTAAACTGATGCACTTATTGGGGTGAATTACTTCAAAGTAAATTAGAATAAGTAATTCTAGTACTGAATATAAAGTCAGCAAAGTTATCTAGTGAAATAAATAAGTGATCTGGTTCAGTAAATGTAAGATCTGATCCAAATAGCAAATGGAATATGCCTTTAATTGATATTATTTGGGTTTGAGGCATGGATAGAGAGTGAAAGATTGGTGAAATTGAGAGTGAGAGATTGTTTCGATGATTTAAGGCCAAATTCATAATCATGACTCACCCTTACCTCACAAGCTATATTCCATTTGCCACTTGGTTCACTTAAATCAGTTCAGATAAATTAGACAACATGACTGAACTAAGAAAACTAATGCACTTATTGGGATGAGTTATTTCAAAGTAAATTAGAATAAGTAATTCTAGTACTGAAAATAAAGTCTGTGAAGAAAGCCAGCGAAATAAATAAGTGATCTGGATCAGTAAATGCAAGTTAGATCTGATCCAAATGGCAAATGGAATACAACTATTCTCACCTCATACTCAAAGTAACTAAAGCAACTAACTAAAATTGTACACATTTTTTAGTTAGTAGCCTTAGTTACTTCGACTTTAGGCGTATTCCATTTGCCATTTGGATCAGATCTAACTTACATTTACTGAATCAGATCACTTATTTATTTCCCTGGATTACTTCGCTGACATTATTTTCATTATTAAAATTATAGATTATAATTTACTTTGAAGTAATGCACTCCAATAAGTGCATCAGTTTGCTTAATTCAGTTCGTTTAGTCATTTTGTCTAATTTATCTGAACTGATTTAAGTGAACCAAGTGGCAAATGGAATACAGCTTTTGAGTGTGAGTTGACAATAAACTGAGGATGAGTCACGACTATGAATTTGGCCCTTAGAGATCCTAGGATCTCTAGGAATAAATGAATGGAATGATTGAAGGAAAGATGAGATGAGCTTTGGAAATAAAGGTTTAAAAATAAAGTAGATTTAAAAAAAATATATTGCCTTTGAAATTATTTTGAGAGACATTTTGGCAAGATAGTATTAAAAATAATTTAAAACATTACAAAAAAAAATTACAGACTTCAAAATAATTTAGAAGTTTTTAAAAAAACGGGTAATCTTAGAAATTATTTTAAAAGACTTGCTTGGAAAATAACAATCTTAAAGACAATGACATTCTTAAAAATGATGTAGTAGATTTTTTAAGAAAATGACAGTTTTAAAAATAATTTAGAACATAAAATAAATAAATATAAAATATATCATCACGCCTTCTATTCATTACTGGGTGTGGCACTCTGCCGAAGCAGATTTCGGTAAGTGATATATTTTGCGCATGAAGTGCGGTTACCAGTCGTCAAATCACGGCTCCCAAAAATGTAAGGAGAGAAAGAGCCACGGGGGTATTTTTAATGTGCTGAAAATTGTTTATAGGCTGTGGGAATAGGATATAAATAAATAAATAAATATAAATATGTCATCACGCCTTTAACCCATTACTAGATGTGGCACTCTGCCGAAGCAGATTTAAGTAAGTGATATATTTATGCGCGTGAAGTGTGGTTACCAGCCGTCAAATCACGCCCCCGAAAGATGTTAATGATGAGAGAGCCATAGGGGTAGTTTTTTAAAATGGTGAAAATTGTTTGTCGCCTGTGGGAGTCGAACCAGGGTTCTCAGAATCCACATGCCGACTTGATACCACTGCGCTAGCTACCCCATAAAAATAAATAAATAATAAAAGGAAAATAGATTTAAAAATGATTTAGGAATCTTTTAAGAAGCGGACAATCTGAAAATTTATTTAGGAATATTTTTAAGAATTTGATAATTATTGAAATTATTGTGAATTTTTTTGAAAGATAACGATGTTAATAATTATTTTAAAGATTTTTTAATGAAAATTTACAATAATTTTGAGACTTTCTGGAAAGATCTTGAAAATAATTTAATTTTTTTTAAAGAAAATGATAGCTTTAAAATTGATTTATGAGACTTTTTAAGAAATTTATAGTTTTAAAAATAATCTAGGAGATTTTTAAAGAAGCTGAGAACACTTAAAAAGATTTAGGAATTATTTTTAAGAAGCTGACTGTCTTTGATATTATTTTAAGAGACTACAAATAACTTTGAATTTTTGTAAGAAGCTGTCTGTTTTTGAAATGATTTTAATTGACTTTCTGAAAAGGTAACAGTCTTAAAAATGATTCAGGAGATTATTAAGAAGCTGATTGTCTTTAAAATAATTTCGAGTTACTTTCTGGAAAATAATTTCGGATTTTTTTTAAGATCACAATCTTTTAATTTACTTTACGAGATTTTCTAAAAATATAACTTTCTTTAAAATGTTTTGGGGTAAAATTGAGGATGAAAAATAGTATAAACAACTTAAAATCTTAGAAATAAATGGATAAATATGACTGAAGATTTGTTTGAACAAATAATGAAATAAGCTTGCTTAAAAAAATGAATTTAATTAGTGCAATTTGTTGGTTTAGAATATTTTGTCAAAGATTAATCGCAAAATAAATCTAATTAATAAATGTACAGTGGATATGTTTACGGCATATGTTACCCCATTTAATGGGAATTACTTTATTTTACATATTCATTTATGCTAATTTATACCACCGGAGATTAATCCCAATTACAGTACAGGGTCCGAATTCCTCAAATCGTAGTGTAATAGTTCATTAGCGAAAATAAAGGTTTTGGTTTGTGATACAGGGTGTTGCGAACATAATAATAATCTTACCTTTAAGACTCGAAACACCATTAAAGAAATTTTAGGACTAGATAAATCAATTCTAGAAAATCTTGGAATTAACTGCTGCAAAATCACAGTATAAGCCAATAGATTATCAGCTATAAATCCAACTGAATTTTGATCCACAAATTTAGTATGTGGTGCATTCGGATCATCAATCTCTACATCCCTAAAAAGTTTTAATATAAATCTTTGCTAGCATACAAGGTGAGTTAAAAATTTCAATGTACGAATTTTAAATATTTTTATATATTTGTTTAACATGATATTAAAACGTAAATCGAAATAATATTCTGCAAACTATACAGAGTGGTGCGTTGGAAAACACACATTAGGAATTTCAATTTTACTTTTGAAATATTCAATTATTTGCTCTCCTAACTGTTTCTTAGCAAAACAGCAATAGCTATTTTCAGACGACCCCGTATGAAAGTAACCATAACAACATCATAAACTACTACGGAAAGTTCAAAATAACATACACTGATATGTTAGTATAACTCACACTTCTAACATATCAGGTGAAGTTCCACTGATTGACAACAGATGGCGTTACGATGAAAGAAAATAATCAAATAAATGAAAAGAATTTGTATTATTATTTAGATTGAAGTTTTTGCAGATTTTTCCACACATTTGTACAGATAAATTTTATTTTTTTAAATTAATAATTACTTATTTACTACTATTTTAGCATTATTTAATATTTTGACATTACGGTTAGTACACTTGGTATCACAATACCTAACCTCAAACGTCAAAAGTCAACGCTTACTCGCTTACCTACAAAAACTCATCAGCTGTCAAAGTGTAACAACATTGCTCTTGTAAACATTTTTTAGAAATATTTTGTGGTCGTCTGAAAAATTGTGTACATAACTTGCTCGAAAGTGTGATAACTGTGTTCGTGTACTTAAATCACTCGGTGCTGCGCGCTTCGTTTTTCAATTTGTACACTCGCACGTTATCTTACACTTTCGATGCTTGTTATGTAATATACTATAGGGTGATCAAAAGGAATTGTTATAGTTGGCAATACAATTCCAGAGATCTTTTTATTCCACAGTTGGCACAACGTCAGGTAAAGGCGGAAATGCTATTTGACATTTCTAATAAATACAAATAGGTTATGTCAGGAGTCTGACAGCTAATAGAATTTTGACTTTTTAAGTAATAGAAATACTTTAGAAATAAATGTTATAATAAATGTACTCAAATTTAAATTTTAAATGTCACTGTCAACAACAGGAAATGAATTTATGTATCAGGCTTACCAATTTCAAGTAGTTTTTTTTATTGCCAACTGTAACAATCCCTTTTGATCACCCTGTATTACATAACAAGTGCGCGAATGCATACTTTTCACATGAGCGCAATTTTAAAAACACGAGCGAAGCGAGTGCTTCAATTTGTGCGAATGGTGGCAAATGATGTCTTCGTGCACGAGTTTTGTACAATGCTTTTTGTAACGAGCAAAAATTATATATCTGACAATAGGGAAACTTATTAAATTTGAAGCGTGAATTTACATTGACAGTTTAGTATGCCATGAATAGGACGTAAAAAACAGCTGTTTGAGCTGCGATCACTGCGCCACCTACAAAATTAACTATTTTTTTGGAACGAGATTTGAAAAGAACCATTCTTTTCAAATATCGCCATAAAAAAAATAGTTCATTTTGTAGGTGGCGCAGTGATCGCAGCCCAACAAGATTTGAAAAGAACCGATCGTTTTAAATATCGCCATAAAAAAATAGTTCATTTGTAGATGGCGCAGTGATCGCAAGCCCAAACAACTGTTTTTACGTCAGAAAACGTCACATTGTCACGTGTGTGCCCACATCCTATTGACATTTATTTGAAAACAAATTGTTTATTTTTCTCGTATACTTTGTTAAAATATGTTTGATTGTTGGTGTTACTCTGTATTAGAATATATTTAACCTTTTTTTGAGAATCTGCTTTAGCTTAATTTGATTGCTCCAAAATGTTGCCTTATGCCAATGGCACACTGGTCGAGGACTATGACTGGGCGTCGAGGAATTCATCGATGAAACAACAGAACGCACCCGTCATCGATGAAAAATAGAGGCGCCTCTATTTCCATCGAGGAGTTCCTCGATGAAACGATTGTGTCTCATTTCACACGTATTATTGTGTCTCATTTCATGTTAGCGTTGGCTGTCATTTTGGTTTTGCTTTGTGCTAATATTTCGTGTTTATTTATTTTATCAATCAGGGTGCGTTCTGTTGTTTCATCGATGAGTTCCTCGACGCTCATTCATGCTCCTCGACCAGTGTGCCATTGGCTTTAGCTAACTCTGTTAAAAAATTTCTAGTTAAAATCCATGACTTACTGTTGTCTCGCTTGACTTTCCCCAGAATATCTCCAAGGTTGAATAAAACTTAACCACAGTTCAAGAACTAATCGGAAAGAACCATCCGTTGGCCATCGATGGACCAAATGGCGAATAAAAGCGTACATAGGCCCTTGGATCATTGGCTGCACTATTTTTTTAAGTTCCCCTAGAGGGGAAGTGTCATGTCGTCCGCTATTTGCGAACGCGTGCAATTGTTTCACAAATACACGAATTATTCTGATGTATTCACCATTTGGAAGACGATTTACCTGAATAAATTTATTTATTTATTACTTCGCTCAACAGGAAATAATACTGGATGACTACAAATGATTGACATTACTTTTTAATGATAGCTAAATGTTTTATGTTGGTATACCTGATTGTCAAATTCAAATATAATATAATTGTAATTGATTACCTATCATTGTCAAACTGTATTTCACCTTTATTTATAAAAATAAATAATAGTATATTACATAATAAGTCAGGAAAGTGATATTTCACTTGACAAAGCGGTTGTTTAAGATCTAAGGCTGCAGGCCGAGTATTTTAATCCGCTGAGTCAAGTAAAAACACTTTCCTGACATATTATGCATACTATTTTTTTTTAAGTCATTTAATTTAATAAATACTTATTACAAATAACTCAAAATGTTAAAATATCTTGATATGAATTGTATTCACAGCGGTTGTTTAAGATACGAGGCTGCGGGCCGAGTATTTTAATCCGCTAAGTGTATACTATTTTTCTGAAACCGTTTAATATAATCAAAATTTAATCATAAATAATTCATAGCCGGTTTCACCAACAGAAGTTAAATTTTAATCATGGTTTAAATAAATAAAAAGAAATCGGATGTGTGACAAGCAATGTTAATAATTTTATTTAACATGTAATTTTAATTTGCTTTTATTTATTTAATCCAAATTAAAAATTTAACTTTAGTTGATGAAACCGGCCATCAAAATGTTTAAATGATTTGATATGAATTGTACTGACAGCAGACTACGTATCCAAGGTAACAACAAAAATAACAGTCAGATAAAATCTTTACCAGATAGTTTTGTACTTTACTAGATTGTTATTTTTGTTGCAGCCTTGGATACGTACTTTACTTGACTGTTTTGGTAAAAATCTACTTTCCATACTAAAATTGATCTGGAAAATAGGCATCAGAATATGGTTATTTACAATAATACAAAATTGGGAAAATTTTAATAAAAAAAATAATAATCAATAGATGTGATGTTGAGAGTGACGAGGCTTACCAACTTTAAATTTTTATCAATCAATTATAGTCACCCGGTATAGTTCCACTAAAGTGTGAACCCACAACCATAGAATGTTTTAAACGGCAACTTTCATTCTCTATTGGAACTATACTAATTGTACATACATACATACATATCTTCACGCTATATCCCATCAAATAGGGAATCACTCATCACACTCATCAAACAATCAGCCCTTGTCAAACATTTTCATCCAACTAAACCACCCTCACCTCAACCACATTCATAGATCACTCCATTTTAACCACATTCATTTATTACACTCGAAATCATTTATCACACAACAAACCTTCAATCACATCATTCCTATTCACTTATCATTCATCTTCTTTCTTCAACGTACATAACGTATGCATAAAACATCTCAAATTACTCACGTTTACTCCTAACAACGAATCTAATAACGAAACTAACAACGAATCTACAAAGATTAGAAAAGATGAAAGCGATACCTGCACTTGTATATGAAAGAAAAGTCCACACAATGCAGTCACTGAAAATGAAACAAAAACATAAGAAAGGAAGAGAGTGCCGTCCTTGCGCTTGTTTTTGAAAGTGAATTTCACACAATTGCAGTTACTCTTCGTAAGAACTGAAAACGAATTAAAAGATAAGAAAGAAAGGGAGTGTCGCCCTGCGCTTGTTTTTGAAAGTGAATTCCACACAATTGCATTTAAACACTCAATGTAAGATCAGAAAACAAATAAAAAAGATAAGAAACGAAGGGTGTGTCGTCCCTGCGCTTGTTTTCGAAAGTGAATTCCACACAATTGCTAATGAAATTACTAAATAACAAAACTAAAATTAAAAATCCTGCACTTTTCTGAAATCATCAGATTCATTCCGCAATTAATCTTCATCTTCATCCACATTCATAATTCCTTTCATACAAGCACGTTTATTCCTCGTACTCGGAAACTTTCGTTCACACAACAATTCTTCAATCATATTCATCCATTTATTCATAGGTCGCCCACGCAATCTTTCACCCTCAATTTCACCAACATATACCTGTTTCACCAATCTCTCATTCGACATACATTCTACTAATCTACTAATTATAGTCACTGATATATTTAATTTACAAAATATAGCTCTAATTTCGTAACATACCTTATTATCATACTGAAGATTAAACGACGAATCATTATTACTAATAATATTATTATTCAACCACATGTCAATAAAAATTTGCACAACAGCTTCGCTTCGCCAAATTTCCCCTCTAGGATGTTGCTGCATCGGCTGATGCAATGTGCTTATATCAGCCGATGTCTGTTGCAAAACATGGTTTCGGAATAATTTTGAAGTACACTGGGGCCTAAAACGAAGTTTCAATAACAGAAAATATGTACTCAATATTAGTTGTATTCCATTTGCCACCTGGTTCACTTAAATCAGTTCAGATAAATTCGACAAATGATTAAATGAACTGAATTAAGCAAACTGATGCACTTATTGGGGTGAATTACTTCAAAGTAAATTAGAATCTGTAATTCTAGTACTGCAAAAAGTCAGCGAAGTAATCTAGCGAATTAAATAAGTGATCTGATTCAGTAAATGTAAGTTAGATCTGATCCAAATGGCAAATGGAATACGGATATTGTGTTTAACTTTACCGATTCGTAACAGATTGTGGCGGAATGATTGTTGGGTTTTTTCCTGTAAAGTTGATCAGCTGAGGTAAGATGACGACATTCGGATCGGTTGGTAAGAAATGAAGCATGTAGTCGCAACTTAGGACGTAGTAAACGGTGTTCCAAACGGACCATTCGTTGCTGACGTTGTATTGTTGGTATGGATTTACTAAATAATATGCGAAGTGGAACATGTAGAAATCGAACGCATCTAGAGGGTTTTGTTAAGGAATAATTTAGGAAGAAATAAAAATAATAAAATATATCATCACGCCTTCTACCCATTACTGGGTGTGGCATTCTGCCGAAGCAGATGTCGGTAAGTGATATATTTTGCGCGTGAAGTGCGGTTATTAGATGTCAAATCGAAGGGTTCTTAGGATCCACAGGCCGACTTGATAACCACTGAGCCATTACCCCATTAAATTAATAAACATAAATAAATAATTGTAATTGAGACAAACTATAGGTGGGGAACTTTTTTACCATTGGATGGCATATTTAAATTAGGCAGTAATAAAGGAATTTTTCGAGATAATATTTTCAACCCTACATTGACTTGACGATGAAGAAAAATATTCGAAATCATATAGTCATTCATAATTCGTAGAAACCGAATAGTAAACTTATGAAGTGAACAAGTTGTTTTTTACAACTAAAACTTAATATAAAAAATGCCGCTCTAAAATATGTGCCGCCCGGTGCGGACCGCACCCACCGTCCCCCCTATAAAACATGGTTTCGGAATAATTTTGAAGTACACTGGGGCCTAAAACGAATTTTCAGTAACAGAAAATAAAAAAAATATAAATAAATAAATATACCATTACGCCTTCTACCCATTACTGGGTGTGGCACTCTGCTAAGCAGATCTCGGTAAGTGATATATTTTGCGCGTGAAGTGCGGTTACCAGTCGTTAAATCACGGCCCCCAAAGATGTTAGTGGTGAGGGAGCCACAGGGGAAGCTTTTGAAATTATGAAAATTGTTTGTCGCCTGTGGGAATCGAACCTAGGGTACCAGGATCCACAGGCCGACTTCATACCACTGAGCTAGCCACCTCATTAGGAAGAAATAAAAGTAAATTAAATGATAAGAACTAATTAGATACACTGAAATAATTTCAAAAACTACCCCTGTGGCTCCTCCACCACTAAAATCTTTGAGGGCCGTGATTTAACCCCTTTCAAGAAAATTAGTCTTTATTCATAGAATAATGCGGTAGCTAGGTCAGTGGTATCAAGTCGACCTGTGGATGTTGAGAACCCTGGTTCGATTCTTACAGTCGAAAAACAATTGTCACCATTTTAAAACTACCCTTGTGGCTTCCTCACCACTAACATCTTTGAGGGCCGTGATTTGACGGCATTTCACGCGCAAAAATATATCACTTACCGAGTTCTGCTTCGGCAGAGTGCCACACCCAGTAATAGGTAGAAGGCGTAATGGTATATTTTATTTATATAAAATAGAACGTATGTAGTTTTTTGATTGTCTTTGTATTTAAATTTATTTTAATCAAATGTTGCAAATAAAAATTAGGCAAAAATTAAATTTAATTTGAATTGAAAAACAAAATGTGAAAAAATAAGTAACAATTTAACTGTCAAATAAATATTTTATAAGTACTCATTATAATTTTTGAATAAAATATGTATTTGCCGAAGCAGATCTCGGTAAGTGATATATTTTCGCACGTGAAATGCGGTTACCAGTCGTCAAATCAAGGCCCGAAATATGTTAGTGGTGGAAGAGCCAAAGGGGTAGTTTTAATCTGGTGAAAATGTTTGTCGATAGTGGGAATCGAACCAAGATTCTTCGGATATGTATTTGACTTCTATTAATTAATTATTAATAATTATTAATGAATTATTTTATAGATATTTATGTATCAAGAGTGAAAATGGATGTTTCTGGACCGTGGCATGGTTATTAGCACGAGGCGCAACGCGCCAAGGGCTAAAATATGCTCAGGATGCACAACCGAGCCAAAAAGCATGTGTTTTAGCCCTAAAAAGCGTGCATATACACTTATTTTTGGCCCTAAGTACATAAATAACTATTATGGCCTCAGGGCCAAAAAGAAGAGTTTAAGTCCGCTTTTTAGGGTTAAAACACATTAATTTCGGCCCGGTTACGCATAAAACTTTTATTATAATAAATTATTTGCTAAAAACAAAACAATCTGCAAATGTCAAAATAAACAAATGCATAAAAATACCTAAATATAATAGATGGCTATGAAAAACAATTGAAGCATAGATTAAAAAAACAAATAAGGCGTAAAATCGACTGTCAACTTTTCTATGGGGTGGCTAGCTCAGTGGTATAAAGTCGGCCTGTGGATTCTGAGAACCCTGGTTCGATTCCCACAGGCGACAATTTTCATAATTTCAAAAACTACCCCTGTGGCTCCTCCACCACTAACATCTTTCGAGGCCGTAATTTGACGACTGATAACCTCACTACAAGCGCATAAATATATCACTTACCGAGATCTGCTTCTGCAGAGTGCCACGCCCATTAATGGGTAAAAGGCGTGATGATTTATTTTCTATTTGTATTTGGTTAATAATTAACTAAAAAGGATACTTAAAGTTAAAGAATGTAACTTTCTGGATTGTGTTTCAATGTTAAGTAAATCGGTATAAAATGGCGGAACTTTACTATTTTCCAAATTTAACCGAACTTTCTCCTAAAATACACCCAAATAATTACACAAAAATGAACTTTACTAACAATTTCAACACTTACTGGTAAATATATAACAGGATATTCATATTTAACTTGAGTTTCAGTCAATAACTTATAAATCAATCTGAAAATTGGACCCAAAGGTCCAAGAAAATGATGTAAAGTATTGAACTCATTTGGCATTTTATTCGATAAAATATTTCTTAATCTCCATGATACGCTTCCAGCCGTGCCAAAGATATTTTCAATAAGTCCAGGAAAAATTGTTTGCAAATCTTTGCTACTGCATCTGTCAATCAAAACTGTCAGTGCAGCACATCTTGTTGTGATTGGACTGCTGAGTGCTTGATTCACTCGATTCTGTAGAGAATTCTAAGAATAAATAATTAATTTGTTGTTTAGAAGCATAAATGTAGATATTTACCATCATATTGTCACTCATTTTCGGTGAACTTAACATAACCAAGCTTTGATATAACCTCTAAAACAGGTGGTTTTGGTTTTTGCATTAAAATTAAACTATTGCACTGTAATTATTATTCGTATGCTCTTATTATAACTATATTTCACATTAATAATTATATTCACAATTGTTTAAAACACAGAATTACTTGAAAAATACAAACTTCAAACTACTTTGACATAAACAAAAAACAGGGATATTTCTTGTCACTGGTGCGGAAAAGTGTTGCCAACTAACGTTAACAAAAAGTCTCTAGATTGCATTTAAAAAGTCTCCAGAATATCTCTAGATTATGTTTTAAAAACCTCCAGATATCTCTATAAAAAATAAAAATTCGCCAGAATATCTCTAGATCATATATATTTTTTAAATTTCATATATCTATAACAAAAACTAAAGTCATATAAATTTACAATATAGGTAAATAAAAAATACTAGACAGGTAAAAATAAAAATAAATTCAAACTGGCATTACTTTTTGACGTTTTACCTCAACAAGTCAATAAACTTGTAAACTTGAAACGAAGTTAGGTTATTAGTTGGAATCACGTAATACCAACAGCAGAAAGATTTCTGTTTGCATTATTTAAATATGTATTCGTATGAAATCACAGTTTGGGGAAGAAATATCTCCAGAAATGTCGCTAGTAATGTATCTAAAACTCTAGATTTGCGACATCTATTACCTTTTCAATGTACCATCTCCCAGCTATTTTCCGATTGGCTTGTTACTGACCACGTGTTAGAGAATTCGTTCAATTTGTACCATCGATGTACTTTATTTGTAGAACGGTCTCTAAATTTGGTAAAAAGTTTGGAGTTTGCAAACTTTTGTAGAAAGTGAAATTTGTGCGCATCAAATTTCAGAGCTGTGAACGGATACATACAAAGCTATATGTCAAACTCTACTAATTTCACCGAAGTTCACCAAATTTCGAGCTTGCCGCATTCACAGCTTAGCTGCATTTACCTCGACAAAATCTCCATATTGGCAACACTGGTGCGGTAGTACAAATAATACTTTTACATTATTTTATTCCAAAAATATATATAATTACTAGTACATAATAATAAAAAGGATGGTTGATAATTATTTACAATAATAATTAAAATATCATTTATTTATTAATAAATGTCATGCAAGTTAGGGAATTTCATCTTTCATCGCTGCTTTCAATCTAGTTTCAAAAAAGTAATGGCGTCTGTTAGTGAAAGTTCAGCACGCGCAAATATAAGAATTGAAATAAAAAATGATTTTACTGAAGAAATGGACGTGGATGATCATGAAGAAAACATCGTATTATCAGATGCAGAAGTAGAAGATGGTGAAATTAGCGACGGTAAAAGTATCGAAGACGTTCAAGAACCGGACGGCCAAACAAGAAAACTATTCACCAATAGGAATGCAGCGTCTAGTAGAACGGAGGTAAATTTAAATATTTGTTAAATACTTACACAAGCTAGACTAAATTCACATTTTAAAATGTAATTTGTTTTCGAAATTTCAAAGATTACTTTATGTCGCCAGGAATATTGACAGCTGTATAAATCTATAAAAATATGTCAACAAAAAAAGTACAGATAACCAAAATGCATGTACATTCCGAGAAACAAATATATGACATAATGTAATTAAAATTATTATTATACAGGGCATTCATTTTAAGTGATGCACTATTGCTATTTCTATTTTATAAGACTATTTAATTAACAAAACAAGAATTTTTTTAGACCAGTGGTTTTTAAGATACGAGTAACAACTTTCTTATTTTAAATGGGAACCTTTCTTGTTATTTACTTATTCAATTCAGTATTTTTTATGAACACAGGCTGTTCAATTTATTTGTGCCACCATTGCTATCTCGTAAACAAAGAGCTACAAGGGTGATTAGCAGAAAAATACCATTTTCTAAGTGTTTTACAAAACTATTAACATTTTTTTTTTCGACCAGTGATTCTCAAAATACGGGTGCAACTTTCTTATTTTAAATGGGAACCTATTATTTTTTTGCTTAGTCGATTTAGTATTTTTTCTGAATTCAACGACTAGAAAGTTCGGTACCCTCATATTACAATTTTTTTGACAAAAAGGCATATTAAATTGACATTAATTCAATTTAAATCGCATAGGAATCAGCGTGCTATAAACAAATAATATTTTTGTTTGTTTGATTCATTATTATACAATACAACTGTTTTGCGAAAATAAATAAATATATTTTTATATTCATTTGTTTCTTTTATAAAACGCAGATTTCTATGTGATTTTAATTAAATTAATACATACATATCATCACGCTATATCCCATCAAATGGGGTAGCACGAACCCTGAAATCACTCATAAAACATTCACACATCGCACTCATCAAACAATCAGCCCTCGTCAAACATTATCATCCAAACACACCACCCTCACTTCAACCACATTCATAGATCCCTCCATATAAACTCATTCATTTATTACACTCGAAATCATTGATCACACAACAAACCTTCAATCACATCATTCCTATTCACTTATCATTCTTCATCTTTCTACGACGTACATAACATATGCATAAAACATCCCAAATTACTCACGCTTACTCCTAACAACGAATCTAATAACGAAACTAACAACGAATCTACAAAGATTAGAAAAGATGAAAGCGATAGCCTGCACTTGTATATGAAAGAAAAGTCCACACAATGCAGTCACTGAAAATCAAACAAAAAGATAAGAAATGGAGGGAGCGTCGCCCTGTACTTGTTTTGGAAGTGAATTCCACACAATTGCAGTAAAACACTCTACGTAAGAACTGAAAACGAATTAAAAGATAAGAAAGGAAGGGAGTGTTGCTCTACGCTTGTTAATAATAATTTAATATGCATTTTTTGTAAAAAAAAATTGTAATGTGAGAGTTCCAAACTTTATAATCGTTGAATTCAGGGAAAAAATACTGAATCGAACAAACAAATACAAAATATAGGTTCCTATTTAAAATAAAAAAGTTCACAACAAATTTTGAGAACCACTGACAAAAAAAAATTGTTAATAGTTTTGTAATAGACTTACAAAATTGCTAATCTTGTAGCTCCTTTCCTTTTGATCACTCTGTAGTATTACAAACAATTATACAGAGTGATCAAAAGGAATTGTTACAGTTGGCAATAAAAAAAACTACTTGAAATTGGTAAGCCTGATACATAAATTCATTTCCTGTTGTTGACAGTGACATTTAAAATTTAAATTTGAGTACATTTATTATTACATTTATTTCTAAAGTATTTCTATTACTTAAAAAGTCAAAATTCTATTAGCTGTCAGACTCCTGACATAACCTATTTGTATTTATTACAAATGTCAAATAGCATTTCTGCCTTTACTTGGCGATGTGCCAACTGTGGAATAAAAAGATCTACGCAATTGTATTGCCAACTATAACAATTCCTTTTGATCATCCTGTAGATATTTTGTTTTAACAAAATAGTGAAAGCTGTCAAATTGAAAGTTTGTCAGTGTAAATCAGTCTTTAACCTATATTTATTATTTTATTTACAGAAGCAGTGGCAACACAACGATGGCGACGTTGATATTTTCGGCAAAGAAGAACAAGAAAAACTTCAAACACGAGCACAACGTTTCGGTTTAAAACCCACTGAACGAAAAGGTTTGACAGATGACCAACTTCAGCAACTTCACGACAGTCTTGGCATCACGGAAGAAGAAGAAATCAACACTCGATTTGAAGCAATTCACATGCATGGAACAAAAGAAATGACAACTCAAGATGTTTTTGACTATTTTGGTAAATATGGTCCTTCTTCAATCGAATGGATAAATGACGTCTCGTGCAACGTAGTCTGGTTGGATAAATCGTCGGCTGCGAGAGCTTTCTTTGCACTTTCCAAAGAGGTCGATGGAATGCCGATGACTAGAAAACTCGACGAAGAAAAAGAAAAAGAAAATTTAGGAAGAAGCATTTTATTAAAAGATGGACAGGAAGTTGATAAAAAAATACACATTTCCGACATAAATGTTGCAATTCCTCCAGGATACTGGCGACTTGGTTATCCACACTTAAAATCAAAATATATCTTATTACGATTTGCCAACAAAACAGACAAAAAACCCCTAAAAGCCGAAAAATTCAGCGAATATTCTCGCAAGTATGGAAACACAAATTTGAGTGGTATCCGCGGTCTAATCAGCGAAAGTAAAAAGAAAAGAATGAAAGGTATAATTCCAGAAGAAAAAGTCCCTAAAGGAAACCCCTGGGGTAATTTAGCGAAAAACTGGAACAATGATCCACTAGAATGTCTTCCAGAAACAGAAGAAACTCATCAACCAAAAAAAGTTAGCAAATCAATCCTGAACCGACTTGGAACAAACAAAAGAACGCACCAATCAGAACCAGAAGAAGAGGAAGAAGAAAAACCAGAACCTAAGAAAAGCAAAGTCCCTAGAATGCGAATGTACGCCGATGAAGAAGAAGCAAGAATAGAAAAAGTCAAACAGATGAAAAAAATCCGCGAATTAGAAAAAATCGAAGAAAAAATGGCAAAAACAATTCCTGACTTACGAAACAGAATCGGGAGACACGTAGTACCAACACAAACTATAAAAAAAGTTCCCCTAGAGCCGGTTAAACTACGACCTGTCAGAATTGAGGTTACGAGGAAAAGAAGCGAAGAAAAAGAAATCTCTTCCGATAATTCCGAAGAAGAAGACGACATACAACTGCAACAAAGAAGCAAAGTAACCGTAATTGTTAAAAAACCACCGATTGTCAAACCAACGGTTGCTTCAACCATTTGGTCGCGGTTAGACCTCGAGAAAAGGCAGCAAAAGAAACCGGAAGAAGGAAAATCTGACTCTGATTCAAAAAGTGACAGTAGCAAATCTGATTCGTCGGATTCTGATAGCGATTCTGATAACTCAGCGGTTAGGAATAAAATCTCGAAGGCTGTTAACTCTCGGCCCGGGTTTAACAGGGATTTAAAATCTAGGTTAGGTTTAAATACGGATCATAAAAGTCCGTTAAGAATAGAAATTAATAATGATCATTATAAGAAAACTTGAATTGGAAATGTTTGTAAGTATTTGTAATATATTTAATATTGTTTTTTTGAATTTAGGTGGTAATAAAATTTGAGTAAAGTTGTTTATTTATAATAATAAATACTTTAAATAAAAGAAATATATTTAAGATTAAATAATAATGTTGTATTTCACTTTTTTGATAATAAATCATTCTTAATATTCTAGTTTTTATTCTCTTTCCTTTTAACACGATTTATGTCATTGAACACTGAAAATATTGTTTTTTCCAGGACCTTGTATAATTAAAAATAAAATAAATATATCATCACGCCTTCTACCCAATACTGGGTGTGGCACTCTGTCGAAGCAGATCTCGGTAAGTGATATATTCGTCAAATCACAGCCCCAAAGATGTTAGTGGTGGAGGAGCCACAGGGGTAGTTTTTGAAATTATGAAAATTGTTTGTCGCCTGTGGGAATCGAACCAGAGTTCTCAGGATCCACAGGCCGCCTTCATACCACTGAGCTAGCCACCCCATAATACAGGATGATCAAAAGGAATTGTTATAGTTGGCAATATAATTCCAGAGATCTTTTTATTCCACAGTTGGCACAACGTCAGATAAAGGCGGAAATGCTATTTGACATTTCTAATAAATACTAATAGGTTATGTCAGGTGTCTGACAGCTAATAGAATTTTGACTTTTTAAGTAATAGAAATACTTTAGAAATAAATGTAATAATAAATGTACTCAAATTTAAATTTTAAATGTCACTGTCAACAACAGGAAATGAATTTATGTATCAGGCTTACCAATTTCAAGTAGTTTTTTTTATTGCCAACTGTAACAATTCCTTTTGATCACTCTGTATAAAGTATAGTTAATTGACAAAAAAGAAATGAGTTGGTAAACCTCATCACTGTCAAAATGATATCTCTAGATTAATTTTTTATGTCAAAGTATTCTCAATTTGATTGGTTTTTTTTTCTGTGGCTTCTTTGGCGGACCAACTACTTAGGTCATATGCCGCCATTCCGCCCTGATCTGCGTTTTAGGTATTATTGTCAACAGCAACGCGGGTTTTCTCTGGACGGTCACCCATCCAAGTACTACCCGCGTGCAACGTTACTTAACTCGCGTTATCGCTTAGATCAGTTCCAACGAGTGCAGCCATCGCCGTTGATTGTTATTGAAAATAACCATTTTTATAAATAAAGGTAAAATAAAGTTTGACAAGGATAGGTAATCAAATTACAATTATATTTTATTTGACATATTTGAATTTAACACTCAGGTATACCAACATAAAACTTCAAATATACCGCATGTTCCATGTAAGTGTGTCACCATTGCTATCTCGAGAACTATAAGAGCTACGAAGTTGGTTAAATTAGCAAAGAACCACCAGTTTACAAGACTATTACAATGAACAAAAAAAATTTTTACCAGTGGTTCTCAAAATACGGGACACAACTTTCTTATTTTAAATGGGAATATATGTTTTTTTTAGGTTATTCGATGCGGTATTTTTTTCTGAATTCAACGATATAAACATATCATATTCTAATATTATGGGGTGGCTAGCTCAGTGGTATGAAGTCGGCCTGTGGATCCTAAGAACCCTGGTTCGATTCCCACAGGCGACAAACAATTTTCATAATTTCAAAAACTACCCCTGTGGCTCCTCCACCACTAACATCGTTGGGGGTCGTGATTTGGCGACTGGTAACCGCACTTCACGCGCAATATATATCACTTATCTACATCTGCTTCGCCAGAGTGCCGCACCCAGTAATGGGTAGAAGGCGTGATGATATATTTTTATATTCTGACAAAATAACTGAGAAAAATGCATGTTAAATTTATATGTATTTTATTTATATCTGGCTGAAACAGAGTGCTTTGGATAGAAAATAATTGAAAAATAAACAAATCAAATAATGGTGTAACTACAATAATATTAATAGTATATTACATAACAGCATCGAAAGTGTAATATAACGTGCGAGTGTACAAATTGAAAACGAGGCGCGCAGCGCCGAGTGATTTAAGTACACGAGCACAGTTATCACACTTAGTTATGTACACTATTTTTCAGACGACCACAAAATATTTCCAAAAAAAAGTTTACAAGAGCAATGTTGTTACACTTTGACAGCTTATACGTTTTTGTAGGTAAGGGTTGACGTTTGATGTTTGAGGTTATCCCACTTTCGAGCGAGTTATGTACACTATTTTTCAGACGACTTCAAAATATTTCTAAAAAAAGTCTACATGAGCAATGTTGTTACACTTTGACAGCTGATGCGTTTTTGTAGGTAAGGGTTGACATTTGAGGTTAGGTATAGTGCAACTGTACTAACCATATTGTTAAAATATTAAATAATGTTAAAATATTAGTAAATAAGTCATTATTAATTTAAAAAAATAAGATTTATCTGTGCAAATGTGTTGAAAAATCTGCCAAAACTTCAATCCAAATAATAATACGAATTCTTTTCATTTATTTTATTAGTTTCTTTCATCGCAACGCCATCTGTTGTCAATCAGTGGAACTTCACCTGATATGTTAGAAGTGTTCGTTATGCTAACATATCAGTGTATGCTATGTTCAACTTTCCGTAGTAGTTTATGATGTTATGGTTACTTGCATAAGTGGTCGTCTGCAACATTAATAACATTTAACAAGAAACAATGAAAGAATGTTATACAGAACAATATTCAATTATTTTCTATCCAAAGCACTCTTGCTTCAGCCAGATATAAATAAAATACATATAAATTTAACATGCATTTTTCTCAGTTATTTTGTTATAGATATGATATATGTTTATATTGTTGAAATCAGACAAAAATACCCTATCGAATAACCTAAAAAAAAACATATGTTCCCATCAGACCTGGGCAAGCTACTTAAAAAAAGTAGCTAAGCTACAGCTACAGCTATTCTTTAAAAAAGTAGCTAAGCTACAGCTATAAGCTATATTTTGTAAAATATAGCTAAGCTACAGCTAATAGCTTTCGTTAAAGTAGCTGTTAAATTTTAAAGCTACTTTTTTAAATTATTGTGAAATAATTAAATTTGCCATTATCATATGATCAGTATTTTGTTATAATGACTGTTAATTTACTATTATGTACATAAATATCAAAAATAGCAAATACCATCTGGCACCTACTGTGTATTTTTGCGTATTAGAGCCAGTTAGAACCGGCAACATATAATTATTTTGTGTGGGTTTAGCTTGTACGCATGCGTACTTTGTTGACCTTCTGCTTAAAAAGTAGCTTTAAGCTATAAAAAGTAGCTTTAAGCTACAAAAAGTAGCTTTAAAGGTAGCTTCAGTTGTTGTTTTTAAGCTAATAGAAAAAAAAGTAGCTAGCTACAAGCTACAGCTATATTTTTTCACAGTTAGTTAAGCTACAGCTACAGCTAAGGTAAATGTAGCTAAGCTAGTAGCTAAGCTACAAAAGTAGCTAGCTACTGCCCATCTCTGGTTCCCATTTAAAATAAGAAAGTTGTGTTCCGTATTTTGAGAACCACTGATCGAAAAAAAATTATCTAAATTTCTTATCTTTTAAAATTAACTTTCTCTCGTTTGTAAATCGGTAGCGCTAACCATCCACCTACAACTGCTCGTCAACATATAACGAGAAACGTTAGCATAAAAAATCAATGCTTTATGCAATTTTTTAGGGATATTTTTCTCCATGTTCTGAAGATAAATTGGTGTGTTCATTCAATTGGCACTTTGACTATCTCTTAGCCCAATTTACGGGGTGAAATATCGACGTAGCAATTCCCCAGGCAGCCATTTTCAAGTAAATGATGCATTTCAGAAATGACAAATTTGCAAACGAGGTTACTGACATTTCCGTGTGTAAAAAATCACGTTCTTTCACTAAAATATTACTTCATATTACACAGAGCTGGGCAAGCTACTTAAAAAAAGTAGCTAAGCTACAGCTAGAACTATTCTTTTAAAAAGTAGCTGAGCTACAGCTATAAGCTACATTTTGTAAAATATAGCTAAACTACAGCTAAAACCTTTTATTAAAGTAGCTGTTAAATTCTAAATCTACTTTTTTCAATTATTGTGAATTAATTAAATTTGCCATTGTCATATGATCAGTTGATCAGTCTTTCGTTATAATGACTGTTAATTTACTACTTTGTACATAAATATAAAAAAATCTGGTGTGGGCACCACACGACTTTCTTATACACAGTATATTTAATATTTAGAATATATGAATGTTATATAATATTATTAAACATGTAATTTAGTTTTCCACTAATTCAACATTTATCTGTTTGAAACATATCAAATATTAAATTTGTTTACGTATAATTTTTTAGTAATATTGACTGCTTTTCTTTACTGCTGAGGCATATACCAAGTTTCGTTAACAAATCTTATCTCGTTTATGAGATATTGCACACTCGGACACACATCCATCCATTCACACACACACACAGTCTTTGAGAAAATGATCAAAATGGATTCAGTAGACCTCAAAACACGTATTTCCGCGAAAATCGAGTCGACGATTTTTTTCACGATTCCAATACTTCCTTATACTGTGTATAAGAAAGTAAAAATCGCAAATGGACAAATGTACTGTTAATTTTTGATGCTATAATTCTTATTTATATCGGAATAAATTAACAGTCACATTAACAGAAGACTCCTAAACAGTCAATGTTTAGTTCATCTAATATTTAATGCAAAAGTAGAATTGGTTAAGAACAAGTGAAAAATAAAATATGTTAATAGATTTTACACTACATAATAACTTGTTATCCTACAGTTATAGAAAACAATAAAGAAGGTACAATTCAAATACAAAACAAAAATTAATAAGTATTTTTTAATGAACAGTGGTAGCTTTAAGCTACAAAAAGTAGCTTTAAAAGTAGCTGCAGTTGTTATAACAATATTTTTAAGCTAATAGAAAAAAAAGTAGCTAGCTACAAGCTACAGCTATATTTTTTCACATTTAGCTAAGCTACAGCTACAGCTAAAGTAAACGTAGCTAAGCTAGTAGCTAGCTACTGCCCAGTTCTGATATTACTTAATATTAATATTAATATTACTTTTTTATTGTAAAAAAATTAAAAATTAAAAAACTAATAATGAAATTTTTTCGCGTGAAGTGCGTCAAATCACGGCCCCATAGATGTTAGTGGTGAGGGAGCCACAGGGGTAGTTTTAAAATGGTGAAAATTGTTTGTCGACTGTAGGAATCGAACCAGAGTTCTTAAGATCTACAGGCCGACTTGATACCACTGAGCTAGCTACCCCATTATTCTATGTATAAAGACTAATTTTCTTGAAAGTCGTGGGGGGAGAGCCAAATCTGTGTTTCTTAGGGCCCCTCTTAGTGTTAATCCGGCCTTGTATGTTTCCATGTATTTACGAGGGCAGGGTGAAAAATCTCTGAAAAATAAAACAGATGGCGCCACAATCGCAAATCTCATGTGACATTTGTGATCTACCATCTTTAACTAGAACGCATTAAAATTTTCAGACTGATATGTCATTCAGTTCTGTTTTGACACCCATCGAAAGCAAGCAACCTTGAAGATTTTTCAAAACATGGAAAAAAGTGAATTTCGCGTCTTGATTAAACATTATTTCTTGCGTGGAAAGAACATTTCGCAAACCAAAGCATCGCTTGTTAAACATTATGGGGACTCCTCACCATCGATTGGAACGATTCACAAATGGTTTACTGATTTTCCAGAAAGGACGCCGTACGTTCTGGTCCAATTGACAACGCCAGAAATCGTCGATCGGCGAGTTAAAGTGCACGAGCTGGCTGAGGCTATGAGCATCTCAACCGGATGGATACGGAACATTTTGTATAAATTTTTGGATATGAGAAAGCTATCTGCCAGATAGGTGCCGCATTTGCTCTCTGTTGACAACAAGCGCGACCGTGTGACAAGTTCAAAGGAGTGTTTGCTGATGTTCAAGCGCAATAAGAAATACTTTTTTCTCCAGATTTGGCCCCCAGCGATTTTTATCTATTTCCAAACTTGAAGAAATGGCTCAGCGGGAAGAGATTTGGCTTCAACGATGAGGTCATCGCTGAGACAAACGCCTATTTTGAAAGATTGCCAAAATCGTATTATTTGGAAGGGATCGACAAATCAGAAAAACGTTGGACGAAGTGTATCGAGCTACAAGGAGATTATGTTGAGAAATAAAATATGTTTTGACCAAATAAATCATTTCTTGTTTAATTTTTCAGGGACTTTTCACCCTGCCCTCGTATGTCAAGACTTTCAAAAACTGCTGATTAATTTCATTTTCCTCGCAGATAAATTAACAAATAAGTAAGCTATGCTGAACAAAACAAAGAAATACGTGAATAACTTGTCAACTACTGCAGTTAACAATTTGACATTTGTCAGTGTAAAAAATGGAAGAAAATCCACGAAGAACCACAGAGCCACACATGCAAGAACCATCAAATCCAAGTGTCAAATTAATTTCTCTTCAATCTCAAACCGAACAAATGTTATACAACGCAACCCTGATGACAGAAACGGCATTAGATATAAAAGAAAAATGCATGGAAAGTGAAAAATACGTCACCCATTTGAGAAACTTTGCAATACGGGCCTGCAAATCTGTCAATTCAATCCAGAACACAAGTAAGGCATTTTTAGTTCTCGCACAGAAACTCACTTTGCAAGCTGTTAAACTGTTGGATGCGCTGCCGTCAAACGATCAAAAGATATCTGTTATCAGATTCGAGTATGAAAAACTTTTGACAGTTCTTGAAAAGGAGCTGACAGAAATGGAAGATATCGAAGCGATCGATTACTCGCTTAACCAAAATTTAAATGAGGTAGTATTGATCATGTTTTTGTGCGCACTTTCGAAGAAAAATAAGGATCTTTGTATTGTTCATTCTGCAATATCACGATATGTCCTATTAAATAAGGTAGTTTTCTGATCTTTCATTGAGTGTTTAACTGCAATTGTGTGGAATTAACTTTCAAAAACAAGCGTAGAGCGACACTCCATCCTTTCTTATCTTTTTAATTTGTTTTCAGTTCTTACGTAGAGTGTTTAACTGCAATTGTGTGAAATTCACTTTCAAAAACAAGCGCAGGGCGACGCTCCCTTCCTTTCTTATCTTTATGTTTAATTTTCAGTTACTGCATTGTGTGGACTTTTCTTTCATATACAAGTGCAGGCTATCGCTTTCATCTTTTCTAATCTTGTAGATTCGTTGCTAGTTTCGTGATTAGATTCGTTGTTAGGAGTAAGCGTGAGTAATTTGAGATGTTTTATGCATATGTTATGTACGTTGAAGAAAGAAGATGAATGATAAGTGTATAGGAATGATGTGATTGAAGGTTTGTTGTGTGATAAATGATTTCGAGTGTAATAAATGAATGAGTTTATATGGACGGATCTATGAATGTGGTTGAAGTGAGGGTGGTTTGTTTGGATGAAAATGTTTGACGAGGGCTGATTGTTTGATGAGTGTGATGAGTGAATGTTTTATGAGTGATTGTAGGGTTCGTGCTACCCCATTTGTTGGGATATAGCGTGATGATATGTATGTATGTATGTAAATAAGGTAGCACGAACCCTTGGAACATTTATTTAATACACTACTTTAACGTTATCTACATTATGGTTACTATACTCTATTCTAATGGGGTGGCTAGCTCAGTGGTATGAAGTCGGCCTGTGGATCCTGAGAACCCTGGTTCGATTCCCACAGGCGACAAACAATTTTCATAATACCAAAAGCTACCCCTGTGGCTCCTCCACCACTAACATCTTTGGAGGCCGTGATTTGACGACTGGTAACCGCACTTCACGCGCAAAATATATCACTTACCGAGATCTGCTTCAGCAGAGTGCCACACCCAGTAATGGGTAGAAGGCGTGATGATATATATATATATTTTTTTTTATATATACTCTATTCTAGTTAAGAATGGAACATGTAGTTAGAGAGAACCAATCATTTTTGTCCTCTGATTGGTCGAAAAGCAAATGATGTATACAAAGCCAAAAAAAAAATTACGCCATGTACAATAGTGATAGAAGTTTGTCATTAGACTCAAATTAATCAAGTATCTTAGGTGTCATATAGGGTGTTCAAATTAGTGGTGCCACCATTGCTATCTCGAGAACTATAAGAGCTACAAGGTTGCTTAAATTACCAAACAAATACCACTTTATACACGGTATGTCCCAAAAATAACGAAACTCTTTAGATATAGAATAAAACACGCATTGTATTTTGTTTGAAACTGAATATTTATTCAAAATAGGTTCCATTTGAATCAATACACTTTTTAGAACGATCAACTAGAGCATGCATAGATTTGTTTATGCCATCTAAAGGAACGTTCTTTAACAACTGTGTCACGGCTGCTTGAATGGCTGGAATATCATCATAAAACGCTCCTTTCATGGCAATTTTTAGTTTTGGGAAAAGATAATAGTCACATGGTGATAGATCAGGCGAATACGGAGGGTGCTCGATGACGCAAATATGTTCATGTGGAACAAAACGTGAACAAACCTTTCTTTTACCCAAATCTTCAGTTGGAATTCTCCAAATAGTATTTTTACTCGTATTTAATTCTTCACCGAATATTCTAACAGTGAAATTCGCATCGACAGCAATGATTTCACACACTTTTTCGACTAATTCAGCACGATTGCCGGCTTTTGGACGTCCAGATCTTTCATCATCATTTATTCTTCATCACCATTTTTAAATTTTGAAAACCACTTATAAACGAGATAAACAATCATCACCATAAACTTTTTTCATCAATTCGTATGTCTCAGCAAATTTGTTTCCAAGTTTAACACAAAATTGAATATTTGCTCGTTGTTCCATTGTATTTTTACAACATAAACACAAAAACTACTGTCATTAAAATGCGCGTAAATTTTGAAACTGTCACCTGATTGCATGAAGTTGTGCGCGTTCGAAAGAGGAAAGATGTATCGTTCTAACAATGTGTATGTTCAATAGATTGCGCTACGTGTTCTATGATTTAAATTAAAAGTTTCGTTATTTTTGGGACATACTGTGTATGAATGTGGTTAAAGTGAGGGTGGTGTGTTTGGATGAAAATGTTTGACGAGGGCTGATTGTTTGATGAGTGAATGTTTTATAAGTGATTTTAGGGTGCGTGCTACCCTATTTGTTGGGATGTAGCGTGAAGATATGTATGTATGTATGTATGTATCATTGGGGTAATGGCTCAGTGGTATCGACCTGCGGATCCTAAGAAACCTGGTTCAATCCCCACAGCCGACAAAACATTTTCGCCAATTTAAAATTACCCCTGTGGCTCCCCCGCCACTAACATCTTTGGGGGCCGTGATTTGACTGTTGCTAACTGCACTTCACGCGCATAAATATATCACTTACCGAGATCTCCTTCGGCAGAGTGCCACACCCAGTAATGGGTAGAAGGCATGATGATATATTTATTTATTTGTTTAATTTTATTAATGAAAATTTTGCAATATTGACTACGCCTGGTAATATACAATCTGCAATACACTCGCTATGTTGGCCATTGTAAATCAGACTTACTATCACTACAAAGTTTCCAGTTTTTTCTTTCGAAAGTGTACAAATTCTTTGAATAATTTTTCTTACTGATCACCAAGATCAATATGAAGACAATATCAGAAAAAATTAGAACTTTAGAAGACCGTCAAAAATGGAACGAAAGTTACGTGCATTCCTCAAACAGCACAAGAAGTTTCAAATCTGACATTGATGAGAAATACCCAGATAAACTAACAAAAGACTCCATAATGGATCTAGACAATGTAGTTAATCTTCCTTCAGTACCTGAAGATATTTTCACCACTTTCACGCGACCTAAACGAACATCGAGTCTTTCTTCTTTGAAGAATCTTCGAAAGGTGAAATTGTTTCTTCAAAGAGCTGAAAGCATCTCTGATGATGATGAAGATTGGGAGGAACAGTCATCAAGTACTTCTCGACTTGGAATTGTAAATTTAATAAAGTTTTCGTAAAAGATTTTGACACTAAAGCATCAAGCCTCATTCACAATACGAAATTAATGGTTATGGTTATACTGTTTTTTAACCAGGAGGAGTAATTTAAATTTTAACCGCTAAAACTGACGCTTCTGATTGGCTAGTGCTTCGTCTAGTTTACACTGTACATAGATTTTACATTTGATTTATTAGAGCTGTCATAAGTTTTGAGGTTATCTGTTTTCTTGTTGGTTTTTTGTATTTCTGTGACATTAACATAAATCAGTTCTTTTAAGAACTAATAATATACGGAGTGACAAATTAGAGTTTATAATGTCATTTGTATTTTAAAATAAATGCCATGAGACTTAATCAGTGCAGATGTGTAAGAAATATTTGTATTTCGCGCGAACAAAAACCTAGTAACTTTCTTTGGTAACTTTCTATAGTGTAAATCTGACTTGTGCATGTACTCCTCCTGGTTAAAAAACAGAGTATAGTAGTTATAGTCAGAGAAACTATGCAACCAAAAAAATAACCAACTGTCAAAAATTTATAAAGATTTATCTGACATCTAGCGTTTCTTTCAAAAATAGTGTTTATTTTACCAAAAATAGTATTCTACTTTACCGACAATGGCACCAACTACACCAATATAAGTAGCGTTCGATTTGCACCAAATCTCAGTTAATCTCACCTCACCTCAGTTTGACAGCTTTTTTGTGCTGTTCTATTTGCACAGACATAACTGAGATCAAGTGAGACACTCACTTCCCCCCTTGCCGATGCTGCACTACCTATTTCACTGGTGCGTACTGAGATTTTCTACTCAGTTAGAGTGGGGGTAGAATTCGTTATGTTTTGTTTGTAGTTTGAATATTTGGAAGTTATTTAATATTTTTTTTAAATTGTACATGTTATTATAAATTATGTTTCACAGCTAACTGCCAACAAAAACATCAAGCAAATCATGTGTTGTCCGCGAAATGATACTACAACGTTCGTCACGTAACCGACTCAGTTCAGACCTGTCAAAACCCGTTCGATTTGTCATCGAAAAAATATCATCTCATTTCAGACAATCTCAACTCAGTTGAAATGAACTGAGGTGAGATTGTTTGCAAATCGAACGCTACTAATTTTTGCATTGCGAACGACTGTATTCACAACAGAAATACATAATGATCAGAAGTAAGTTTTTTAGTTGCCAATAAAAAAAATACTTGAAATTGGTAAGACTGATACATAAATTTATTTCCTGTTGTTGATAGTGACATTTGAAATTTAAATGAATAAAAATCATTATTTCCCTTACCTGCATCCTTTTATTTCTTAATACACACAGCAATAATTTGAAGTATTTCTATCATTCAACCTATTTGTATTTATTACAAAAATGTCATGTCAAATAGTATTTCAGCCTTTACCTGGCGTTGTACCAATTGTGACATAAAAAGATCCCCAGAATTGTATTGCCAACTGTAACACTTCTGATTACTATCTATAACTACGAATTATAATCATTTATTTCGTATTGTAAATGTGGCTTAATATTAAAAACTGTTATTAATGAATCGTGATTTTAGGGAGACACGGATGATAAAGAACTGGAACGGAGAAATTCGTGTTTAAAGAATGCTTCGTTACTTGGTGATATTCAAGAAGAAATTTGATGTTACTGTTCTAAATGAAATTAAATAAAGTTATTGCAGTATTGTATATATCTTATTAGTTTTCTTTATTCCCGGGAATAATTACAAGAGCTTTATTCTCAGTATAATAATGACAGAATTGGTTAAAACGCAGACACGTGACATACAATAGAGCATTTCATTGGTTTTGAGAAAAGTCAAAAAATAATCAGTGTAATAATGAACCGATTGTCAACGCACAGTATAAAAAAAATTGTCATAACTATATCCAAATAACTATTTTACTACAATTGTCATGTTGATAAATAACATTTTAAAATCTCGTCGAGTTCTTTTCGGTACTATTGAAAAAGTGTCATATTGAAAAGGGTGAAAAAGAATAGTTATTTTTATAACAAGTGCCGAAAAAGGCTCGTTACGTGCAAGTGCAGAATTTAACGCACGAGGCTTGCCGAGTGCGGAAATCTGCACGAGCATGTAACCTTTTTCGGCACGTGTTATAAACAACATTTTTCCTACAACTGTGCGATTTAGTAAATCACTAAAATATTATTAAAATTTATAAAATTTATAAAATTTTAATGATATTACATGACAACGATGTTTTACGGCGTTGCTATGGTTTGTTTGTTGATTGCTTGCACATTGTTCTACGTTATTTTAAAATATTTCACTAACGTCAAAATAATTTCTTCAAAATCATCTTGATTGGTATAGTACAGTGAGTGATTCTTCTTTATCATTAACACCACCAAAGATAATTGAAGCTCCGGATCATACTATGTTGGATCTATTTTCGACAATGACAATCAACCTGCTGCTGGTACTTCTGAAGCTTCCGAAATTGTTACCAATAATATTACTGGTAATAATATGAACAGGTACGGAAGAAATCAATGTTTCTTTAGACATAAAAGTTTCCACTTTACATTATGTCAATATAAGCAACTGTAACAACTGTATTAATAATATACACAAACAATAAATATGAAGTATTTCACTTACTCTTTAAATAAAACCATTTATCGATATATTTTACTTTGTTCGGTTCTTTTTATTAATTGTCTACCGATTAGATATACTGCAATTTAAGGTTACGTTTATAAACGTCAAAATATACTACTGCATATTTACTAGCGCTGGTTCACCGTATCTTCTTCTTCCATAAGCGTCTGTGGTCAAAATATGAAATCCGCGCTCGGCGCGAAATTTAAATCGCTGTCAAAACAATATTCTTTTGACAGTTACGTAATGAAGCACTTTCCGCACTAGTGTTTCTTTGCTTTCGGAAACGCACTTGGTCTGCATTCATCTACTTTCCATACGTAACCAAGGCAATTATAGTTACGTAATAACAAAGAAATCGCACAGTTGTAGGAAAAAACAATTTTATTTTCATTTTGCCAAATAATAAAAGTAATTACGATTTTTTTTCTGTTAAATTACTATTATGAAATGTGGATACCAAATAATAGTAACAGATTTATTCAAACTTTATTTCTTAATAGCGAAACACTGGTATGAAGTCGGCATGTGGATCCTGAGAATCTTGGTTCGATTACCACAACTGATAAAGAATTTTCTTCACATTAAAATTACCCCTGTGGCTCCCTCCTCCACTAACATTTGATGGTTGGTAATCGCACTTCACGCGCAAAAATATATCACTTATCGAGATCTGCTGCGGTAGATATATTTATTATATTTATATTTATGTAGATTAAAATAAAACAAATAAAAATAACATGTGAACAATTCCCATTGCCTACTTTTAACGCAAAGCAATCCACCCATAATGGGTGAGTAATGGTGCATTGTATCGTTGGCTGACTAACCCATTTAATTAAGAGTGCTGCATGTAGTAAACAAACACGGGTCCGCTATATTCTCTGTACAAGTCAAACAGTCATCACGCCATTAGCTTTAATTACTGCACTGGCCGCTTTTTTCCGATCGATTTACAAGGGAGAATAACGCAACTTCCTTAATTACTCTTTACTCCTTGCAGAGACAAAAGAACCACTCAATCTTTGTCAATGCAAAACTGCCCGAAGGGGTTTATTTTTTCCGGTTTCGACTTTTAAATAATGAAGAAGCATATTTAAAAAATCTAGTGTGGGCACCACACGACTTTCTTATACACAGCATATTTAATATTTAGAATATATGAATGTTATATAATATTGTTAAACATGTAATTTAGTTTTTCACTAATTCACCATTTATCTGTTTGAAACATAACAAATATCAAATTTGTTTACGTATAATTTATATTTTATGGTGTGGCTAGCTCAGTGGTATGAAGTCGGCCTGTGGATCCTGAGAATCCTAGTTCGATTCCCACAGGCGACAAACAATTTTCATAATTTCAAAAACTACTCCTGTGGCTCCTCCACTACTAATATCTTTGGGGGCCGTGATTTCACAACTGGTAACCGCACTTCACGTGCAAAATATTTGGCTTTGGCAGAGTGCCACACCCAGTAATGGGTAGAAGGCGTGATGATATATTTATTTTATTTATAATTTTTTAGTAATGTTGACTACTTTATGTCTAACTTTACTGATGAGGCAAATACAGAATGTCCGTTTTGATATAGCATCAAAAACGCTGAATTGAACACTTACGACTTGCTCCTTGCGTTTGGCAATTATTATTTGACATATAAATGTTAAACATGTTTATGTTTTTTGTTTCTATTGCTACTATGATTATTGAAATATATTATTAAATATATAAATTAGTTTTTCTCAAAATTACACGCATATACAGGAAAATTGCAAATAACATTTCATGTTCCAAATATTTTTACCAACATCTTTTATTTGAAACTTTTTTTCGTAACTGATTCAATTTTTGAAATAAATGGAATTTATTGTTTTGTGTGTCCAGTAAACTTCCTCTTCCGGTTTTTCAATTTCATTCAAAATCAACTCAGCTCTTTGTATTTTCATGAAACTTATAATTACCAAGTTTCGTTAACAAATCTTATCTCGTTCATGAGATATTGCACAATCGGACACACATCCATTACTTCTTAAAAGATATGAATAATAATGCCATTAATTGTTATGGATGGAGTAATGGTTCAGTGGTATCAAGTCGGCCTGTGGATCCTAAGAACCCTGGTTCCATCCCGACAGGAGACAAACATTTTCACCAATTTAAAATTACCCCACTAACATCTTTGGGGGCTGTGATTTGAAGGCTGGTTACCGCACTTCACGCGCAAAAATATATCATTTACCGAGATTTGGAGACCTATTCTAATTCGTTGGCGACTAGATTTAGCGACTGTTTGACGTCATATTTGGCGACTTTGATACTGGCGCCATCTATTAATATAGTTAAAAAGTATAGTCCTGACGTCATTTTTGACGACTGGTCGCTTAGGGAGTCGCGTATTTAGGCGACTAGTACAAGAGCTGTATTCCATTTGCCACTTGGTTCAGTTAAATCAGTTCAGATAAATTAGACAACATGACTAAATGAACAGAATTAAGCAAACTGATGCACTTATTGGCGTGAATTACTTCAAAGTAAATTAGAACCAGTAATTCTAGTACTGGAAATGAAGTCGGCGAAGTAATTCAGCGAAATGGATAAGTGATCTGGTTCAGTAAATGTAAGATAGTTCTGATCGAAATGGCAAATGGAATACGCCTATGGCTGTTGCGAAGTGTCATGGCGTCAGTCGCTTAGCATTTTTTTGTTGATTAAGGTAGTACTCTTATGACGGTGGCGCCATCGGTTGTCGAGTGGCGAAACTGACGCTCAAAATAATATAAAAATTGAATAAAATAAGTGTTTTATACCTATTATGCTTTGAATATTATGAATTGTTAACAGGTTGTTGGTCTAGTGAATTTTCAAATACCGTGCCACCGTGTGGTGTTGCCATTATAAATTGGGATTCTTAATTTTTCGTTAAAAACAAGGCTTTGCATGGCTATATATCCATTACTAAACGATAAAAAACTTTCTCCTTCTGATACAATATACATGAATAGTTCTAGAACATCAAACTAGTTTTTCAAATTAAACTGCAAATTTTTAGAGGTACACAAAGCAAATATGTGCGATTCTGAGTGATGATCGCCATAAGCCCCGTGTATAAGAACTCAACTTTACAAGCGAATATATTTGTTCACAGACGATGAATGTGTTTCATATTTTAACAGGATGCGTATGACTATCCAGTGTTTACGTGCGCCAAATTTCATTCAGATCTGCAAAAATTTTTTCACGCTAGTTCTACCTTAAGCCATCTACTCTCTTACCGCCCATCTAAATGCTATGGACTTTTAGTAAGACGTTTTAAAATGACAATAAAAAGGATACAAAAACGTCTTAATTAAAACGTTTTTGACAGTATAGCGAAATTTTAAGTCTAAATTGAATTAATTTGGCAAATAATAACAATTAATAATAATTACTTACGAATTAATACAAAACTCTGCACATGAGTTTATTCTGAAAATAATTCATATTACATGCCGTGTTCACGTTAGGATCCACATTCACAATTCAAATAATTCGAAAGTTCTAATCTAAATTCGAAGGTTCAATATATCCGAACAAACGAAGTCTCGAATATACGTAAAATCAACAACCTTACTAATTGATAATTGTAATTGCTAATCGTAATTACTAATTGGATAATTTGAAACACAGCTTGCTCGTATTGTAAACAATACACTTACTGTATGATTATCTACTCTACTTACACCCAACTAATTAACTAATTATTTACGTATTCAACACGTTCGACTAATTTCAAAATTGATAACATTGTTGACAATTTTACACAAGTGCTTTTACTAAAAAGAACATAACTATATTTCTGTAAACATTTTTAAATTTTTGCTTTACTTTAAAATTGTTCCCTTTAAGTTCAAATATAAACAGATTTTATTTGTTGTGTTTTGTTATTTTTCTTTTGACTTGAAATCGTTTTTCTTTAAATTTATTTGCTTTGTAGGTTTCCACGTGTCTCGATTTTTATCTCTAAATATTAAAAATATTTTCAAGAAAACGTACCCATATACAGAATGTTCTATGAAAATTGCACAATAGGCACATGGGTAATAAGTTTTTCTGAAACCGACAAGAAAGTGTCTACTTTCCTCACTAATTTTAGTATGAAAAATAGATTTTTATCAAAACAGTAAACTACGTATCCAAGGTTACAGCAAAAATAACAGTCTGGTAAAATACAAAACAGTCTGGTAAAGATTTTACCTGTTTTTTTGTTGGAACCTTGGATACGTAGTCTGCTGTAAGTACAATTATATACTTCATTCACTGTATGAAAACTATTACGTCACATTCGGTATCCATGTGATTCAAGATTTTGTACTTAAAACCACAGATCATAATATACTACTATAGATAAGAAACTGGCATGTTACGCCATCTGAGTAGTGGAAGTCTAACTAAAGTCATGTATGTAGGCAACCCGATATACATATTTAGGCAGCTTGTAATTTTTATTATTATTTTATATTTATTTAAACTACATAAAATAAAAATTCATTATTACAATATAAATATTTATTAAAATATTCTCCTGTATACAATTTATTTATAATTTAAACTGTTTCAATCGCAGTTTTATCCAACTCTTGTGAACTTGAAAATATGTTATGACATCCTCATTCAAAAATTATTTATTATATGATCACTTACATACCAGTAGCGGTGCAGTTTTTTACACAACAATTCAAATTAGTTGATGACATTATTTATATGCAATTATTTCACAAATAAAAATTAATTGGATATTTGACAGATTAAAAAATTTGAAATATATACAAATGACAACTACAAACAATCTAGTAACCAATGATTGCCGATATTGTAGTTATCTAAAATGAATGTCTTCATATAACATGGTCTACTTTATTGAATTGCGTTCCGCTTATTATGGCCGTTTCATTTCATAATTTTGCCATATAAAAAAGTGGCAACGCTGTCAAATTACAAAAACAACCTTAAAATATTTCAAAACTGAAATTGATGTGATCAAACAAAATACATTTAATGCAACTGGGTATTTTATTTATACATTCAATATTATTAAATATCATGACTAGTATTCTGAGCTTTCGACTAAAGTGACTAGCTGGTCTAGACAAAGTAAATTTCATTTGGCAACGTAGCACTATCTGTCACTTTAGGTAAATAATACCGCCATATTGTCTACCTATTTAAAAATTTTGAAGTGTTTATAAGTCAAAAGAAGGAAGTATTATTGAATTATTGGTGCCAACGGTTAGTATTTTACTGTAAAGATCGTATGATAATAAATATACAAAGACTAGGCTTGTTTTTAGGATTTTTTCAATCAATGCAAGCGACAGTATTTTCAAATTTAGTTACGACGTATCTCGTTAGAGGCGCTAGTTGACGTGCCCGCTCTGTAAATTTGAAACCAGGAATTTTAATGACATATGAAACGGCCATAATAAGCGTAGCGCAATTCAATGAAGTTGGCCATGGACACAAAGACTACTAGCGCCATTCCTTAGGTGGAAGTCTAACTATAAACACAGTCCTATGGTTACCTATATAACTTTCCACTGCCTGCTTAAAACGTTTACATTGGTATTAGATTGACATTCTTAAAACACAACCTAAAATTTAAATGTCAGATTAAAATATTTATTACTTTATAAAATTTAATAACCAAATTCTACAATGTATTAAATAAAAACCAAATATAAATTTATCTTAACGCACGAAAATTATTACCTACCTTATTGAAATATGTAAATTTATAAAATAAAACTCAAAAAAATATACATTATATATGTATTATTATTATATGTAAATAAATAATATATGAAAATACAAAAATACACATTACCTCTTATACTAGTTAAATTAATTATAGATCCTCCATTCTCTAACTCCAGCGCAAAATAATCATGAAGATGACAATAATAATACATTTTGTTATAGATAAATAAATACATAGTTTGAACTTTCAAGAAAAACAATTATTGACAATCACTTATGGGACGGCTAGCTCAGTGGTATGAAGTCGGCCTGTGGATCTTGAGGTCCCTGGTTCGATTCCCACAGGCGACAAATTTTCATAATTTGAAAAAGCTACCCCTGTGGCTCCTCCACCACTAACATGTTTGGGGGCCATGATTTGACGACTGGTAACCGCACTTTACGCGCAAAATATATCACTTACCGAGATCTGCTTCGACAGAGTGCCACACCCAGTAATGGGTAGAAGGCGTGATGATATATTTATTTTATTTTTATTTATTTACTTAAATGTCGTTTTTGACAAGAACTGAATCCCAATGACAATAGCTTATAGCGAAATCCGAACCAATCAGACACAATCCTATTTTTTACCCATAAATTCTTGCTTATTAAACACAAATTGTATTCACCCTGCGACCTCCTATATTTATTGTCGATTTAACGTGTCAAACTCTTTTGGTACTCTATAGAATTCATAATTAATAATGAATAAAGTGTCAAATATTGATTTCCGAAATTTCAGAAGGGCGACAGCAAACTTAAACATTGTGATGGTTCCAGCCGATAGTAACGCGACCCATAAATATGTAAAATAATTGTTTGCCCATTATTCGGGGTTGGTTTAGGGATCAAAACCTTTTAGATTAAACTAATCTGGTATTCTAAGACCCCGAAGGGTTATTTGTAGAATGTTACATGACTAAAAAACATTAGAATATAAATTAAAATACAAGCATTATCACTCTGTTGCAATAGACATGAAATGAAAAAAAAAAATTGTATTGTAAAATAATAGTATATTACATAACAAGCATCGAAAGTGTAAGATAACGTGCGAGTGTACAAACTGAAAAACGAGGCGCGCAGCACCGAGTGATTTCAGTACACGAGCACAGTTATCATACTTTCGAGCGAGTTATGTACACTATTTTTCAGACGACCACAAAATATTTCTAAAAAAAGTTTATAAGAACAATATTGTTACACTTTGACAGCTGATGCGTTTTTGTAGGTAAGCGTTGACGTTTGACGTTTGAAGTTAGGTGTGGTGGTACCAACTGTACCAACCGTAATGTCAAAATAATAAATATAAATAAATAAATATATCATCACGTCTTTTACCCATTACTGGGTGTGGCACCCTGCTCTCTGCCGAAACAGATCTCGGTAAGTGATATATTTATGCGCATGAAGTGCGATTACCAACACCAAAGGAGTAATTTTAAATTAGTTAATATGTTTTGTCGGCAATGGGGATCGAACCATGGTTATTAGAAGCCACAGGCCGACTCGGACCACTGAGCCCTTACCCCATATATATATATATTTGTATATTATTATTATCATTATTATTATTAAATTTCTATTTACAAATTTAATATTAAAAATTAGAATTATATTGAACACTCTGTATATGACACCTAAGATACTTGATTAATTTGAGTCTAATGACAAACTTCTATCACTATTGTACATGGTGTAATTATTATTTTTTGGCTTTGAAAACATCATTTGCCTTTCAACCAATAGACCATATTACTATTCAATACGCATGCTCATAATGCACCAATCATATGCTAGGAAGTACAGCTAAAATGAAACTAATGTATTCTTATGGAAAAAATTGTATTTTTAAAGTAAAATATCATTTTATCTAAACGTAAATGAATGATAATTTTTTCATACAAGTTATATTTCATTTCTTACTATCGGATTCTGCCCTTATAATATATAAATAATCAATACATTAATATTAAAATAAATATGAAAATTTGAAAATTTAAAGCGCCAATTTGCTCTTCTGTCATCTGTCACTGGCCGATAACTTCAAACTTACGTTTTGTTGTGATTGTAATTTGAATTCATTAATTAATAAGGGAATATTTTTTCATTTCTTTCCCAAGAATAGTAAACAGAGCAACATTTCAAATTAAAGATTTCATGTCAACTTCAAACTGGCGACAATAAAACTGTCACAATTCATGTGCACATGCGCATATGCATCACCGTTCGAGTCACATGGCGTCACAAACATTAGTATTGCCAACATAATTGGAAAAAATAGAAAAAAAGTTTGTCACCCTGGCACGCTTTTTTCATTTCATACATTTTCCGGCAGAGGCGCTATAGAAAGTAATATGGTCCATAGAGGACAAAAATGATTGGCTCTGTCTAACTATATGTTCCATTCTTAACTAAATTGAACATCCTGTATATTTATATTTATCAATGTTTGTTAATTTACTTATTTTTATTTCAATGATAGCGTTCAAATAGTAAGGTCATTTTTTCTGACTATAGTTTACGAAATTTATAAATTTACGATATTTTTATCATTTAACTTTAGTGTTACATTACATTACTATTAAAGATAAAGGGAAGATTAACATTATTTTTAGTACGCATACAATTCTTTACAGCTTAATCAGTTTTAAATTATTTGTCAGATTGCAAGTGAATACTAAGATATCATATTACAGTTAATGACTAATCGTAAGATTCTATATATGTATGTTTCTTGAACTATACAGAAAGCTCAATTTAATTGGCCCATCATTGCTATCTTGAGAACTATAAGAGCTACAAGATTGGGTAAATTACCAAACAAATACCATTTTACCAATGTATTACAAAACTATAAACAATATCTTTTTAAACCAGTGGTTCTTAAAATACGGGGTGCAACTTTTTAATTTTAAATGGAAATCTATTTTTACTTTCTTATAAACAGTATAATACGTGTTTTGAGGTCCACTGAATCCGTTTTGATGGAAGAATGTGTGTCCGAGTGTGCAATATCTCATGAACGAGATAAGATTTGCTAACGAAACTTGGTAATTATAAGTTTCATTAAAATACGAAGAGCTAAGTTGATTTTGAATGAAATTGAAAAACCGGAAGAGGAAGTTTACTGGACGCACAAAACAACAAATTCCATTTATTTCAAAAATGGAATCAGTTACGAAAAAAAGTTTCAAATAAAAGATGTTGGTAAAAATATTTGGAACATGAAATGTTATTTGCAATTTGTTTGTATATGCGTCTAATTTTGAGAAAAACTATTTTTTATATTTAATGATATATTTCAATAATCATAGTAGCAATAGAAACAAAAAACATAAATTTTAATATTCGCTTTATCTAGTTATCTATGTCTTTTTTCGGAAAAACAAATACATAATAAAAATGGTCAACTAATTTGGCAACTTTGCCTCAATTTATTCGACTTCGTATCTCACGGTTCTTGAGATACCAAGGGTTAGGCTCGAAAAAAGGACATTCTGTATATGCCTCATCAGTAAAGTTAAACATAATATAGTCAACATTACTAAACAATTATACGTAAACAAATTTGATATTTGATATGTTTCAAACAGATAAATGCTGAATTAGTGAAAAACTAAATTATATGTTTAATAATATTATATAACATTCATATATTCTAAATATTAAATATGCTGTATATAAGAAAGTCGTGTGGTGACCACACCAGATTTTTTTATTGGCTTTAAGGCTCATTATTCACACATTACAAAATTTTTGACAAAAATGCATATTAAAATGATATTAATTTAATTAAAATCGTATAGGAATCAGCATGCTATGACAGAAACAAATGAACAAATCATAATATTTTTGTTTGTTTCATTCATATTATATATCAATACAAATATTTTGTGAAAAATAAATAAATAAATTTTATTAGTCATTTTCTTTCTTTCATAGCACTCTGTTTCCCATGCGATTTGAATTAAATTAATGTCTAAGAAAAAATAGGAAAAAATTTTCCATCACTTGTCTCGTAATTCCACAGAGATTTTTACAGCACGTTTGCATCAACTTCTCAGGTCATCAACAAACGGCTGGTCAGTTCAGCTTTAACCATAGACGCGTTTCGTCCTTCCGGACTCATCAGTATGGTGCGATCATTTATCCAACTAGATCAACTAGGAAGTAGTGGATTGTGATACCGACTTAGCTGAACTGACTGATGTTAACCTATCTACAACGGTAACATGACATGAGAGCTATGGAGCCACTCGTGGTGCCATCGACCGACAAAATCGCAAACTGCTTGACAGCTATTGAAATAAAACAAAAGCTATCCCTGTGGCTCCTCCACCACTAACATGTTTGGGGGCCGTGATTTGACGACTGGTAACCGCACTTCACGCGCAAAATATATCACTTACCGAGATCTGCTTCGGCAGAGTGCCACACCCACTAATGGGTAGAAGGCGTGATGATATATTTATTTATTTATTTATAATATGCAGTTTGTCAAAAATTTAGTAATGTGAGGGTACCGAAAAATATTGAATCAAACAAGCAAATGAAAAAAGCATGAGCGTCTGCAGGGGGCAGGCCAAGAGGGGCGCGCGCCCCCCCCTGGATATTAACTAGGGTGGTGACCACGACTCTCGAACATAGGACTTTAGCATGTAAAACTATAATTTTATAATTTCCTGCTTCCCTAAATATTTTAAGCGAAAAAGCTTGAAATAAAAATTTTAAGGCATAAAATTCTGCAAATTAACCAATAAACAAAATTAATTTTGCGTACTATGAAACGACACAAATTAGATTTGAAAATGACGAAAATTGCCTCAAAACTATCGATAGGCATGAAATTGAAACAAAATTAAACAAATGTTTGACGTTTTATTTGTCAAAATAAGTGAAATAATAAATGAAGAATTTATTTTGATAGTTTTGACAGATTGAATGTCAAACATTTGTTTAATTTTATTTCAATTTTATTGCTATCGATAGTTTTGAGACAATTTTAGTCATTTTCAGATCTAATTTGTGCCGATACAAAGCATGCAAAATTAATATATAGTATATATAAATTAAATAAAAATTAAATTATAAGTTTAAAGATAATAAATTCAAGTTGAAACTGAATTTCCAGCAGTATTCTTATGGCCAGCTAGCGACATGTTCCCTATCGTAACAATTAAGTAATCTGAGTTTATTAAGTATACACAGACACAAAATATTAGAAAATAAAAACTGTTAAACTGCTAAATCGGAATTTATTGAAGAAATGGTGTCAATTTACGGAAGAGTTATTAGAAAATTGTCCTTCCTCTTCAATTCAAACCCAGACGACGAAGACTAGTAATTTATTTCACAAATTTAAACATTTTTTTATCTATTTGTTATGTGTATTTGTATTTATATTATGTAAAAAAAATATTTTAGAAATTTATGTATATCTGAGAGTTTTTTGAGAACCGCCCCCCCCCCTGGAAAAATGTCTGTGGACGCCCATGGAAAAAAGTAGGTTTCCATTTAAAATAAGAAAGTTTCATCCTGTATTTTGAGAGTCACTGGTAAAATAATATAATACATTTAGAAAATGGTATTTTTTTGGTAATTTAACCAACCTTAGAGCCATTATAGTTCTTGAGATAGCAATGGTGGCACCATTAAATTCAACACTCTGTATAATATAATAAAAAAATATTTAGTAGTGAAGTTTGTTAACACCCTGTATATCTAGGAGTAGGAAGGGTTCAAACAAAAGTCCGTTTTTCAGAATCTTTGTTTATAAAAAAAAATTATACTAAGAAATAAAAATAAATAATGATTTAAGATGAGCATACATGAGATATCATTTAAATAATGTTTATTTTATTCCAAGTGTTGTGTATACTTCAACATCAGTAAGAAGCTTCTTAAAATTAATAAATATTTATTTTTATATTAATTATTTTTAAACTTATTAATTCTAAATAAATAACAATGTTTGAATAAATAAATATACTACATTAAAAATTCCTTTCTACATGGTATTAATATTTAATGTATTTTTTCTTCAACATACTACAAATTTTTATAACAAAAATAATAGATAGTGGAATTGCGTCGCCCTGTATATTTAAGAACCAGAATTCGATTCTCAGAGACGACAAGTTAATTTTTACAATATTAAAATTAAGTGGTCGGATGCCTTCCCTCCACTAACACCTTTAAGAGCGTGATTTGACGGCTGGTAACACGCATAAATATATAACTTACCGAGATCTTCTACGGCAATGTGCCCTCACCCACTAATGGGTAAAAAGCGTGATGATATATTTATTATTTGAATAAAAAATTTCTGTGAAGTGACTCAGTGGTATCGAGTCGGCCTGTGGATTTGTGAGCCGAGGTTCGATTCCCACACTTGGCAAACAATATTCATCACATTAAAACTACTCCTATGGTTCCCTTTTCACTAACATCTTTCGAGGCAGTGATTTGACGGCTGGTAACCGCACTTCATGCACGAACTATATCACTTATCGATCGGAATCTGCTATGACAAAGTGCCATACTCAGTAATGGGTAGAAGGCGTAATGGTATAATTAGTAAAAATACAAATTCTTTTATCTTTTATGGGATGGCTAGCTCAGTGGTATGAAGTCGGCCTGTGGATCCTGAGGTCCCAGGTTCGATTCCCACAGGCGACAAATTTTCATAATTTGAAAAAGCTATCCCTGTGGCTCCTCCACCACTAACATGTTTGGGGGCCGTGATTTGACGACTGGTAACCGCACTTCACGCGCAAAATATATCACTTACCGAGATCTGCTTCAGCAGAGTGCCGCACCCAGTAATGGGTAGAAGGCGTGATGATATATTTATTTTATTTTATTTATTTTATATGTAATTATTTTACCATGATAATAAAACAAAACAATGTAACCCTTTTTTATAAAATATGGTAATAATAATGAAATTGCAGAATCTTCTTTAAAAATATAGTCATCGTCTCCGGGCGAGACTTAGTTCTGAGGTGGTAACCCTAGATGTGACTAGTGACTAGTAATAATGCGTCATCTAAGAATATGGAAATTACGTGTTTTAAAAAGCATGAATGAATAGTGGGAAACTTTGAAACACATACGTTAAAAAAGTTAACATAGCTAAATCAAAAAAAAATATGGTTTAAAATATAGAGTGTTCAGAAACTGGGTGACAAGCTAACTAGATTTTGACATACGAGGGCAGGGTGAAAAGTTCCTGAAAAATGAAACAAGAAATGATTTATTTGGTCAAAACATATTTTATTTCTCAACATAATCTCCTTGTAGCTCGATACACTTCATTCAACATTTTTCTAATTTTTCGATCCCTTCCAAATAATACGATTTTTGAAATCCTTCAAAATAGGCGTTTGTCTCAGCGATGACCTCATCTTTGGAGCCAAATCTCTTTCCGCCGAGCCATTTCTTCAAGTTTGTAAATAGATAAAAATCGCAGAGGGTCAAAAAGTCCTTCCTATTGCGCTTGAACATCGCCATCCTTTGAACTTGTCACACGGTCGCGCTTGTTGTCAACAGAGAGCAAATGCGGCACCCATCTGGCAGATAGCTTTCTCATATCCAAAAATTTATGCAAAATGCTATTCAATGAATACTAAAAAAGTTAACATAGCTAAATAAAAAAATATTACGGTTTAAAACACAGGATATTTAGAAAATGGATGACAAGTCGACAATTCTAATGAAAAATCTGACAAACGTCAAAATTTCACAAATTATTTTTTTATTATATCTGAATAATAATCCTTGTTTAATAAACTAAAAAGCATTCGAAAACGCAACATTAAAACACGTCGAGTTTTAAAGTTGCTAAGCAACAACAAAATCATTTTGCTCCTTAAATTCAATATCGTCTTCCATTTGCCATATGAATCAGATCTAGCATACAATTATTGAACTAGATCACTTATTTATTTCATTAGATTACTTAGCTTACTTTATAAAATAAAAATAAATAAATATATCATCACGCCTTCTACACATTACTGAGTGTGGCACTCTGCCGAAGCAGATCTCGGTAAGTGATATATTTTGCGCGTAAAGTGCGGTTACCAGTCGTCAAATCACGGCCCCCAAATATGTTAGTGATGGAGGAATCACAGGGGTAGCTTTTGAAATTATGAAAATTGTTTTTCTCCTGTGGGAATCGAACCAATAGGTGAATCAGTTTGTTTAATTCAGTTCATTCAGTTATGTTGTCTAATTTAGTTAAAATGTTTTAAATGGCAAATTGAATACAGCTTATATTTATGACAATAAATTGAAAAACAACGAAATCATATAGTAACGTAAACAACAAATACTAACCTATCTCCATGTGTACGATATTACGTCAAATCACACACACACAAAATTATAAAATAAAATAAATATATCATCACGCCTTTTACTCATTACTAGGTGTGACACCCTGCCGAAGCAGATCTCGGTAAGTGATATATTTTTGCGGGTAAAGTGCGGTTACCAGTCGTCAAATCACGGCCCCTAAAGATGTTAGTGATGGGGTGCCACAGGGTCAATTTTAAACTTGATGAAAATGTTTGTCGGCCTGTTGGGATCGAACCAGGGTTTATAGGATCCATAGGCCACTCGATATCACTGAACCACCTACCCTATTAAATAAATAAATATATATATGTATAAAATAAAAAATATATCATCACACCTTTTACCCATTACTGGGTGTGACACTCTGCCGAAGCAGATCTCGGTAAGTGATATATTTTTGCGCGTGAAGTGCGGTTACCAGTCGCCAAATCACGGCCTCCAAGGATATTAGTGAAGGGAAAGCCACAGGGGTAGTTTTTTTAATGTGATGAAAATTGTTTGTCGCTTGTGGGAATCGAACCAAGGTTCACAGGATCCACAGGCCGACTTGATACCATTGAGCCACCAAGCCCATAAAATAAATAATAATACATACATACATACATACATACATATCTTCACGCTACATCCCAACAAATGGGGGTAGCACGAACCCTAAAATCACTCATAAAACATTCACTCATCACACTCATCAAACAATCAGCCCTCGTCAAACATTATCATCCAAATACACCACCCTCACTTCAACCACATTCATAGATAACTCCATATAAACTCATTCATTTATTACACTCGAAATCATTTATCACACAACAAACCTTCAATCACATCATTCCTATTCACTTATCATTCATCTTCTTTCTTCAACGTACATAACATATGCATAAAACATCTCAAATTACTCACGCTTACTCCTTACAACGAATCTAATAACGAATCTAACAACGAATCTACAAAGATTAGAAAAGATGAAAGCGATAGTCTGCACTTGTATATGAAAGAAAAGTCCACACAGTGCAGTCACTGAAAATGAAACAAAAAGATAAGAAAGGAAGGGAGTGTCGGCCTGTGCTTGTTTTTTAGTAATTAAACGTTATTTAAATAGTATCAATTTTAATATTAATTTTAGGCTACAACAAAACGTACTAATAGATTTATGGCTAGTTTTTCAATCGCCGATTAATATTAATCATGATTAAATAATAATGGAAACTATAAATAAATAAATAAATATATCATTACGCCTTCTATCCATTACTGGGTGTGGCACTCTGCTGAAGCAGATCTCGGTAAGTGATATATTTTGCGCGTGAAGTGCGGTTACCAGTCGTCAAATCACGCCCCCCAAACATGTTAGTGGTGGAGGAGCCACAGGGGTAGCTTTTTCAAATTATGAAAATTTGCCGCCTGTGGGAATCGAACCACGGACCTCAGGGTCCACAGGCCGACTTCATACCACTGAGCTAGCCATCCCATATAAACTATGATTACCATTATTATTTAATCATGGTTAACATTAATCCAGAGTAAACCGGCGATTGAAAAACTGGCCCTTAGACACATAATTTAACCCTCCACAAATTTTATTTGCAACATTTCCCTGTAACACAACCAAATAAGCCATATTAACAAAAAACCTATTTCCCAACTTTCATAAACATGTTGACAACCACTGCATGATATCACCACGCACGCTCGGCACCCAGCGTGTGTTTGGCGGTCAATTCGCATACCCGGTTCGCGATTCAGAGACCGCGGACTTGCACTACAATCCAGACATTGAAACCACGGAACGTAAAAAACCGACCATCGCAGTCATCAACAGTTCAACCGTGTGACGTGTGACTCATAAGCTGATAGTGAAGAAGAATAATTGTGATAAAAAAACTGGAAAGACGTGTTGAACATTTAAAAGTGACATTTAAAATGTTTATAGTTTTTATTAAATTTTTGTGTGAGGTTTCTACAAAGTGGAATTGATTAAACACAAACTTTAAATACAATTTTAGCTAGTTAAAATGGTGCTAAATATTTATTTATTATATGTAGCGAATTTGTAAAAGCATTTTAAACTCATTATTGATGTGCAAACCTGTTGAAATATTAGTAATATTATCTGATATTATTAATAATAATATAACCACATATTAAGTGTTGGAATATCTGTTTAAATATATTAATTAAAATAAGTGCAATATTTATTTATTAAATGTAACAAAAATGTACGAACGACACTGCATAAACTATTAATTTTGATAAAACTAAATAAAAAATTATTAAAATGTTAAACATTTCTAACTGTAAAATAAAATATGTGAATATAAAAAAACTATATATAGTAGGAATATTGAATTTGCTATTCAATATTGTGCAACTAAAGTAAGTGTTAATTAATAACCAGTAAATTAAACTGTCAAAAATTAATGTGCAACTTTTAATAATGTATCAAAAACAGTGTTTGTGTTTAAAAATATATTTCGATATAAATGTGAATGAATCAAAATAGTTAAATAATACGAAGTAGTAAATAAATAAAGCATGTACAAAAGTTAGTGGGTGCGTCAAAAACAGTTAAATCAAATCATCTTTATGCGTTAAGTGCTGCATTTACGGATGAATTAAATTAAGTGTCCAAGATGGAATGACCAATGGTTAAAATCCTAGAAGGATAGTGCGTAAGCAGATGTAGTGAAACTGCTGTAAGCGTGATGTGATGTTGGGATGACCTTGAAAGTTAGGAGGTAAGATCTTCATTCTTATCATGTTATTAGTGTTTTTATAGGGTCGTTGATTTCCACCAAAGTTCGAATTTCTGAACGTTCGAACATTCAAATGTTTTGAACTTCGTCAGAACAACTTCGACGGTTCAAATTTTCGAATTATTTGAAGCTTCGAATTTACGAATTTTTCAAAGCTTCGAATTCTCGAATTTTTTGTCTCTGAATTAACGCCATCTGTCATCTTCAAACAGGCTCACGCATAATTCGCGAAAAGTCGGCCACGAATTAAATAATAAACTCGGCGAAGTATCCTGCAAAAACTCTGCAAGTTTATGCGTCTTAATTATTTTAATTGTCCCTTATTCCTAAGCGTTTAAACTATAAATTAAGCAAAAAAAAAATGCATTTTTTGAAAATTCTAGAGTTACCCCTTAAGACATCTATTCTCTTACCGCCCATCTAAATGCTATGGACTTTTAGTAAGACGTTTTAAAATGACAATAGAAATGATACAAAAACATCTTAATTCAAACGTTTTTGACAGTGTAGCGAAATTTTAAGTCTAAATTGAATTAATTTGGCAAATAATAATAATTACTTACGAATTAATACAAAAGTCTGCACATGAGTTTATTCTGAAAATAATTCATATCAACGTTAGGATCCAGATTCACAATTCAAATAATTCGAAAATTCGGAATATTCATAAATTCGAAAATTCTAAAGTTCGAATCTAAATTCGAAGGTTCAATAATCCGAACATTCGAAGTCTCGTATATTCGAAAGATCAAGTAATTTTAATGTGGTGAAAATATTTGTCGGCTGTGGGGATCGAACCAGAGTTCTCAGGATCCACAGGTCGATTACATACCACTGAGTCACCATTCCGTATAATTATAAAATATAATAATTGGTATCATGAAGAGGATGAGATGAAACCACAGATTAAGTGCAGTAATACATATTTATATTTATATAGTACGTGTTAAATATAATAATTAATTTCTTATGTTATAAATAACATAATAAAAGATATATATGCACGTAAGCGTATTAGATCAATTGTCTCTATTTACAAATTCATTATTGGGATGGCTAGCACAGTGGTATGAAGTCGGCCTGTGGATCCTGAGGTCCCTGGTTCGATTCCCACAGGCGACAAATTTTCATAATTTGAAAAAGCTATCCCTGTGGCTCCTCCACCACTAACATCTTTGGAGGTCGTGATTTGACGACTGGTAACCGCACTTCACGCGCAAAATATATCACTTACCGAGATCTGCTTCAGCAGAGTGCCACACCCAGTAATGGGTAGCAGGCGTGATGATATATTTATTTATTTATTTATTAATATTCAAGTACAAAATTACTTATATTTATATACGAGGTGTGGCTATTAAATAACGAGACTGATGCTGTTTTAACATTTTAGTTTGATTCCATACCTATTTACTTATTATCACTTTCAATATACACCCCTCCTTTATGCCTGCTATGCTCCATGCGAATCTTCCATTGTTCGAAACAGTGCTGGAAGTCTTCTTCTGTCAGCTCCTTCAGAACGCGTGCCGATTTCTCTTTCAAAGCTCAAATCTTGTTGCTATTTCACCTTAGGAAACAGATAGAAGTCGCACAGTGCAAGATATAGCGAATAAAGCGGACGTTCTAACACTGGAATGCTGTACTTGGCTAGAAATCTCTTGACAGACATTGCGCGGAATGAGCCAGCGCAAACCATCACTTGTCCTTCCACAATTCGGCTACTTTTTTCAATAAATTATAAATTTCAGTAGCAGTTTTGCCAAGTTTCATGTGAAATTTCACAACAATTCGTTGCTCTAATGTTGCACTTGACATTTTTTTGGCGAAACAAAAAACAATTCTAATTAGAACGAATACTACGGCTATACGGATTTGTTTACAGAAGCGAGACGTACTACATTCGAAAGAGAAAGCTTCAAGCTAAATAGCTGACGGTCGCTGGTATTTGACGCATGCGTATTTCGTCTGTAGCAGTGTCAGTCTCGTTATTTAATAGCCATACCTCGTATATGAAGGGATCTATGAATGTGGTTGAAGTGAGGGTGGTGTGTTAGGATGAGATTGTTTGACGAGGACTGATTATTTGATGAATGTAATAAGTAAATGAGCTTACAAGGTGTGGCTATTAAATAACGAGACTGATGCTGTTTGAACATTTTATTTTGATTCCATACCTATTTACTTATTATCACTTTCAATATACACCCCTCCTCTATCCCTACAATGCTCCATGCGAATCTTCCATTGTTCGAAACAGTGCTGGAAGTCTTCTTCTGTCAGCTCCTTCAGAACGCGTGCCGATTTCTCTTTCAAAGCTCAAATCTTGTTGCTATTAAGGCAAATTTTACCTTAGGAAACAGATAGAAGTCGCACAGTGCAAGATCTGGCGAATAAGGCGGATGCTCCAACACTGGGATGCTGTACTTGGCTAGAAATCTCTTGACAGACATTGCAGAATGAGCCAGCGCAAACCATGACTTGTCCTTCCACAATTCGAGTACTTTTTTCAATAAATTATAAATTTCAGTAGCAGTTTTGCCAAGTTTCATGTGAAATTTCACAACAATTCGTTGCTCTAATGTTGCACTTGACATTTTTTTGGCGAAACAAAAAACAATTCTAATTAGAACGAATACTACGGCTATACGGATTTGTTTACAGAAGCGAGACGTACTACATTCGAAAGAGAAAGCTTCAAGCTAAATAGCTGACGGTCGCTGGTATTTGACGCATGCGTATTTCGTCTGTAGCAGTGTCAGTCTCGTTATTTAATAGCCATACCTCGTATATGAAGGGATCTATGAATGTGGTTGAAGTGAGGGTGGTGTGTTAGGATGAGATTGTTTGACGAGGACTGATTATTTGATGAATGTAATAAGTAAATGAGCTTACAAGGTGTGGCTATTAAATAACGAGACTGATGCTGTTTGAACATTTTATTTTGATTCCATACCTATTTACTTATTATCACTTTCAATATACACCCCTCCTCTATCCCTACAATGCTCCATGCGAATCTTCCATTGTTCGAAACAGTGCTGGAAGTCTTCTTCTGTCAGCTCCTTCAGAACGCGTGCCGATTTCTCTTTCAAAGCTCAAATCTTGTTGCTATTAAGACAAATTTCACCTTAGGAAACAGATAGAAGTCGCACGGTGCAAGATCTGGCGAATAAGGCGGATGCTCCAACACTAGGATGCTGTACTTGGCTAGAAATCTCTTGACAGACATTGCGGAATGAGCCAGCGCAAACCATGACTTGTCCTTCCACAATTCGGCTACTTTTTTCAATAAATTATAAGTTTCAGTAGCAGTTTTGCCAAGTTTTATGTGAAATTTCACAACAATTCGTTGCTCTAATGTTGCACTTTTCATTTTTTTGGCGAAACAAAAAAACAATTCTAATTAGAACGAATGCTACAGCTATACGGATTTGTTTACAGAAGCGAGACGTACTACATTCGAAAGAGAAAGCTTCAAGCTAAATAGCTGACGGTCGCTGGTATTTGACGCATGCGTATTTCGTCTGTAGCAGTGTCAGTCTCGTTATTTAATAGCCATACCTCGTATATGAAGGGATCTATGAATGTGGTTGAAGTGAGGGTGGTGTGTTAGGATGAGATTGTTTGACGAGGACTGATTATTTGATGAATGTAATAAGTAAATGAGCTTACAAGGTGTGGCTATTAAATAACGAGACTGATGCTGTTTGAACATTTTATTTTGATTCCATACCTATTTACTTATTATCACTTTCAATATACACCCCTCCTCTATCCCTACAATGCTCCATGCGAATCTTCCATTGTTCGAAACAGTGCTGGAAGTCTTCTTCTGTCAGCTCCTTCAGAACGCGTGCCGATTTCTCTTTCAAAGCTCAAATCTTGTTGCTATTAAGGCAAATTTTACCTTAGGAAACAGATAGAAGTCGCACAGTGCAAGATCTGGCGAATAAGGCGGATGCTCCAACACTGGGATGCTGTACTTGGCTAGAAATCTCTTGACAGACATTGCAGAATGAGCCAGCGCAAACCATGACTTGTCCTTCCACAATTCGAGTACTTTTTTCAATAAATTATAAATTTCAGTAGCAGTTTTGCCAAGTTTCATGTGAAATTTCACAACAATTCGTTGCTCTAATGTTGCACTTTTCATTTTTTTGGCGAAACAAAAAAAACAACTCTAATTAGAACGAATGCTACAGCTATACGAATTTGTTTACAGAAGCGAGAGGTTCTGCATTCGAAAGAGAAAGCTTCACGCTAAAAAGCGGACGGTCGCTGGTGTTTGACGCATGTGTATTTCGTCTGTAGCAGCGTCAGTCTCGTTATTTAATAGCCACACCTCGTACAATATAAATAAATATATAACCACGCCTTTTACCTATTACTGGGTGTGACGCTATGCCGTTACAAATCTTAAAAGTGATATAAATATAACAAGTTGATCGGATTCCATTTAAAGCTATTGTTTTTTGGGATTCAGTGCCAGTTGTACAGACTAACAAATAAATAAATCAACAAAAAATATTAAACCAAAATTTATAAAAAAGTGAAACAACATTTTGACTACTAACGGTCAAGTGGACACTTTCATATTTCATCCAATCTGAAAGTCAATATCAAGAAAAGAAAAAAAAACAAGATTCATAAAATAATTGATAGTAAAACTAATAATATCAAATCTTTTTGATATTTGCTCAAGCCAAGAAATGAATACAAATACTATTGATTTTCGACTCATATTAAGTCATTGCTATTATATTAAATATAACGGTATGTTTCTAAGAATTGAAACAAGAAAAAGTTGAATAAATATTTTCTTGTGTGGGAGGAAATATAAGACGTTGTTTTATTTTTAAATAAGCACGGGTCATAATGATATAAACTAAATGATTGTTGTATTGGTTCAAATGAATAAATAAAAAAATATATCATCTTTTACCCATTACTGAGTATGGAACTCTACCGTAGCAGATCTCGGTAAGTGATATATTTATGCGCGTGAAGTACGGTTACCAATCATCAAATCACGGCCCCAAAGATGTTAGTGGAGGAGGAGCCACACAGGGGTAGGTTTAATGTGGTGAAAATTGTTTATCGGTTTTGGGAATCGAACCCGAGTTCTCAAATCCACTGAACCACCCCATAAAAATGAAAATGTTTCAAATAAAATTAATTTTTACATTAATTCATAAAATAAATATAAATATATCATCTTTTACCCATTACTGGGTGTGGCACTCTGCCGAAGCAGATCTCGGTAAGTGATATATTTATGCGCGTGACGTGCGGTTACCAACCATCAAATCACGGCCCCAAAGATGTTAGTTAGTTAGCCACAGGGGTAATTTTAATTTGGTGAAAATTGTTTGTCAGCTGTGGGAGTCGAACCGGGGTCCTCAGGATCTACAGGCCAACTAGAAACCACTGAGCCATTACCCCATTAAATTAATAAACATAAATAAATACTTGTAATTGAGATAAACTATAGTTGGGGAACTTTTTTACCAATAGATGGCATATTTAAATTAGGCTGTAATAAAGGAATTTTTCGAGATAATATTTTCAACCCTACATTGACTTGACGATGAAGAAAAATATTCGAAATCATGTAGTAATTCATAATTCGTAGAAATCGAATAGTAAACTTATGAAGTGAATAAGTTGTTTTTTACAACTAAAACTAAATATAAAAAATTCCGCCCCAAAATATGTGCCGCCCGGTGCGGACCGCACCCACCGCCCCTCCCTAGGTACGCCACTGCTGTCACACACATATTTTGAACTTGATTTGAACAGCAAAGCGTCATTCACAGCTTCGAAATTAAGCGAAATTTCACTTAGTAATTTCTTTTAAAGGGTACGTATTAAAACAATGTTAATTAAGCTGAAATTAAGAAACTCATTTTCTATTATTTTCCTACAACTGTGCGATTTCTTTGTTATTACGTAACTATAATTGCCTTGGTTACGTATGGAAAGTAGATGAATGCAGACCAAGTGCGTTTCCGAAAGCAAAGAAACACTAGTGCGGAAAGTGCTTCATTACGCAACTGTAAAAATAGTTTTTTTGAAAGCGATTTAAATTTCGCGCCAAGCGCGTAATTCATATTTTGGCCACAGACGCTTATGAAAAAAGAAGATGCAGTGAGCCAGCGCTAGTAAATACGCAGTAGTATATTTTGACGTTTATAAACATAACCTTAAATTGCAGTATATCTAATCTGTACACAACTAATAAAGAGAACCGAACAAAGTAAAATATATCGATAAATGGTTTTAAGTAAGTGAAATACATAATATTTATTGTGTGTGTATATTATTAATATAGTTGTTACAGTTGCTTATATTGACATAATGTAAAGTGGAAACTTTTGTATTGTCTAAAGAAACATTGATTTCTTCCGTACCTGTTCAAATTATTAACAGTAATATTATTGACAATAATTTCGGAGACTTTAGAAGTACCAGCAGCAGGTTGATTGTCATTGTCGAAAATAGATGCACCATAGCATGATCCGGAGCTTCAATTATCTTTGGAGGTATTTATGATAAAGAAGAATCACTCACTGTACTATTCCAATCTAGACGATTTTGAAGAAATTATCTTGACGTTAGTAAAATATTTGTAAATAACGTAGAACAATGTGCAAGCAATCAACAAACAAACCATAGCAACGCCGTAAAACATCGTTCTCGTGTAATATCATTAAAATTTTATAAATTTGGATAATATTTTAGTAATTTACTAAATCGCACAGTTGTAGGAAAAATGTTGTTTATAACACGTGCCGAAAAAGGTTACGTGCTCGTGCAGAATTCTGCACTTGCACGTAACGAGCCTTTTTCGGCACTTGTTATAAAAATAACTATTCTGCGTAATAACCTTTGTTTAAAAAACTAAAAAGTGTGCGAAAATACAACAACAAAGCACACGTGTTTTAAAGTTGCTATGCAACAACAATATTTATTTTTATAACAAGTGCCGAAAAAGGTTTGTTACGTGCAAGTGCAGAATTTTTAGTTGCCATTACTTTATAAATATTGGGTAATGGCTCAGTGGTATCAAGTCGGCCTGTGGATCCTAAGAATCCTGGTTTGATCCGCACAGCCGACAAAACATTTTCACCAATTTAAAATTACCTCTGTGGCTCCTCGACCACTAACATCTTTGGAGGCCGTGACGGTAATCGCACTTTACGCGCATATATATATATCACTTACCGAGATCTGCTTTGGCAGAGTGCCACACCCAGTAATGGGTAAAAGGCGTGATGATATATTTATTTTATTTATTTATTACTTTACAAGAATAGTTATTTTTATAACAAGTGCCGAAAAAGGCTTGATACGTGCAAGTGCAGAATTTAACACACGAGGCTTGCCGAGTGCGGAAATCTGCACGAGCACGTAACCTCTTTCGGCACGTGTTATAAACAACATTTTTCCTACAACTGTGCGATTTAGAAAATCACTAAAATATTATCAGAATTTATAAAATTTTAATGATTTTACACGAGAACGATGTTTTACGGCGTTGCTATGGTTTGTTTGTTGATTACTTGCATATTGTTCTACGTTATTTAAAAATATTTCAATTCTGCACTTGCACGTAACAAGCCTTTTTCAGTACTTGCTATAAAAATAATTATTAATTTTTAATAAAGAACTATCTTGCAGTTTAATGCAATTATTTTATTATAAAAAAATATTGTAATAATTTTACATGAACAATGGCAGCTAAAGATTTATATTTGACATTTTTACAACTAGACAACACAACAACTTCACAAAAAATATCCCTAAAAACAGTTGTACTAAATTGAATATTGCAGCACTATTTTTAACAAAACAGTACAAAATTCACTGTCTATGGCACAGTTGTTATGGGACACCCTGTCGTGTAAATTTGTGTCTTTATTTACTTTTCATTGTCTTGGATCGGCTCGTGTAGATTATACTAAAGAGAGAAATGCTTTTAACAAAATTAATATCGTTTTAAAAAATTGAAGTCTCATTATTTCAGAGCTAGGTAGGTATTGATGAAATAAAGACCTGATGACCTAATTAGATTTTGATAATTATTAATAATACACTTTTATCTTAGGTATTTTAAATTATGATAAGTGTATGATAAGGTACAGTTCACCAAAACCAAATGTTTCGGTAGTACGGTAGAGTAGGTAACGTTACGGCATTCGAATCCGGAGATCCCGAGTTCGCATCCCACTCAAGCTAAATATATACGAACTAACACAGTACGGCTCGATGAGTCCGGACCCAGTACTGTAATTGGGCTTAAATTCCTGTTGTGCAGAGTAGCGTAAATAAATTATGGTCGTTGATTTCCACCGAAGTTGAATTTTTGAACATTCGAACATTCGAATGTTTTGAACTTCGTCAGAAAAACTTGGAAGCTTCGAACTTTCGAATTTTTAAAAGCTTCGAATTTACGAATTTTTGAATTTTTCGAAGCTTTGAATTGTCGAATTTTTTGCCACTAAATTAACGCCATCTGTCATCTCCAAACACGCTCACGCATAATGCGCGAAAAATCGGCCACGAATTAAATAATAAACTCGGCGAAGTATCCTGCAAAAATTCTGCAAGTTTAGGCGTCTTCATTAAGGGGTAGGCCACTCTAGGCAAGGAAAAAAAAGGTCATTTTCTAGATTTTTTTTAACGAAATCTAAACGTGCTGCTTAAGAACTGTTTTTGGATCTTTATTTAGTGCTCTTTAAACTTTATTTCAAAATTTTTTTTAAAGAAAATATTCAAAATTGTCGTCAGAAATTTAAAAAAATGGCGACTCCTCTCGGCGCGTAGGGTAAATCGGGCGAAAACATTCCGGGAACAGCAATGGACATGGAACAAAAAGGGATATGTTTTCTTAATCTCTGATGTATACTCTAAAAAACTACGGGCTGGATTTTGAAAATTTTGATTTTTAACAAAATGGCGCACGTTTGAAAAAAAGTTCATTATTCGGGACAAAATTTCTGTATAAAAACGACCATAAAAATGGCTAGCACAGTGGTATGAAGTCGGCCTGTGGATCCTGAGGTCCCTGGTTCGATTCCCACAGGCGACAAATTTTCATAATTTGAAAAAGCTATCCCTGTGGCTCCTCCACCACTAACATGTTTGGGGGCCGTGATTTGACGACTGATAACCGCACTTCACGCGCAAAATATATCACTTACCGAGATCTGCTTCAGCAGAGTGCCACACCCAGTAATGGGTAGAAGGCGTCATGATATATATATATTTATTTATTTTACAAAAAACGAATGAAGCACTTTTAAAAAGAAAAGCCCCCGTAGTTTTTGAGTATTTTATATCTAGAATAAGAAATAAAAAGATTCAGCACGATCCATCAATTAGTATTTCAGATTTCTTTTCGCCCGATTTTGAAAATATGATTTCGAAAAAAACGCGTTTAAAGTTTCGAGTCGTATTTTTCATGGGGATATTGGCACTGGGCAATAATTCCCCCCACCGCCTCTTAAACCGCCAAAAAATTTACTTATTGATTAATGTTAACAGATTGTAAATATCAAAATCAAATTAAAAAATATATATATATATATTTATTATAGAAATATTGTATTTACCTCTAATCTGCAATGCCTGCGCCATAAAATTGTCGCTTAGCGCGCGGCCTTTTTCCCCTCTGAAATACTTCCGCGCGGCATTTAAATTAATTGTCCCTTATTCCTAAGGGTTTAAACAATAATTAAAGCAAAAAAAAAATGCATTTTTTGAAAATTCTAGAGTTACCCCTTAAGACATCTATTCTCTTACCGCCCATCTAAATGCTATGGACTTTTAGTAAGACGTTTTAAAATGACAATAAAAAGGATACAAAAACGTCTTAATTAAAACGTTTTTGACAGTGTAGAGAAATTTTAAGTCTAAATTGAACTAATTTGGCAAATAATAATAATTCGTAAGTACTAATACAAAACTCTATAAGAACACCGAAATAAAAAATCTGGTGTGGGCACCACACGACTTTCTTATACACAGCATATTTCATATTAAAAACGCTGAATTGAACACTTATGACTTGCTCCTTGCGTTTGACAATTATTATTTGACATATAAATGTGAAACATGTTTTTGTTTTTTGTTTCTATTGCTACTATGATTATTGAAATATATTATTAAATATATCAATTAGTTTTTCTCAAAATTAGACGCATATACAGGAAAATTGCAAATAACATTTTATGTTCCAAATATTTTTGCTAACATCTTTTATTTGAAACTTTTTTTCGTAACTGATTCCATTTTTGAAATAAATGGAATTTATTGTTTTGTGTGTCCAGTAAACTTCCTCTTCCGGTTTTTCAATTTCATTCAAAATCAACTCAGCTCTTCGTATTTTCATGAAACTTATAATTACCAAGTTTCATTAACAAATCTTATCTCGTTCATGAGATATTGCACGACCGGACACACATCCATCCATCCACACACACAGACATCATTGAGAAAATGATCAAAACAGATTCAGTAGACCTCAAAACATGTATTTCCGCGAAAATCTCGTCAACGATTTTTTTCACGATTCCAATACTTCCTTATACTATGTATAAGAAAGTAAAAATAATTATTTATTGCCATATTTATTTCTTGAGAGTAGAATTTTAATTTATTTTTGGTAACTTTATTTTATTTTCTAAGCAGACATGATACCTACTTTAAAATTCGCAAAATGAAAAAGAAACAGAAACCGTTTTCATGTACATTTCAAGAAATTAAATTTGTAAATTTTTTAATTAAAATTCTGTGTTGTCTGGCTATAATACTTATTAACACTTAGTGAATTCAGTCTCGGCAACAATTTAAATTATTTCTTTTAAAGTCTAGAATTTGTGAAAAGCCAGTTTATTAGCATTCAAGCACGAACCATAAAAATATAAAACATTTTTGTTTACGAACTTTGCTTTTATATGTAAATTAACTGAATATTTGATATACTGGGTGTTTCAAAATAGTACGTTCATCATTTGTGTGCACAACTATCCAATTAGCAGAGCTGGGCAAGCTACTTAAAAAAAGTAGCTGAGTTACAGCTACAGCTATTCTTTAAAAAAGTAGCTAAGCTACAGCTATAAGCTATATTTTGTAAAATATAGCTAAGCTACAGCTAAAAGCTTTCTTTAAAGAAGCTGTTAAATTTTAAAGCTACTTTTTTAAATGATTGTGAAATAATTAAATTTGCCATTGTCATATGATCATTCTTTTGTTATAATGACTGTTAATTTACTATTACGTACATAAATATCAAAAATAGCAAATACCATCTGGCACCTACTGTGTATTTTTGCGTATTAGAGCCAGTTAGAACCGGCAACAAATAATTATTTTGTGTGGGTTTCGCTTGTACGCATGCGTACTTTGTTGACCTTCTGCTTAAAAAGTAGCTTTAAGCTACAAAAAGTAGCTTTAAAAGTAGCTTCAGTTGTTAATTTTAAGCTAATAGAAAAAAAAGTAGCTAGCTACAGCTACAGCTATTCTTTAAAAAAGTAGCTAAGCTACAGCTATAAGCTATATTTTGTAAAATATAGCTAAGCTACAGCTAAAAGCTTTCTTTAAAGAAGCTGTTAAATTTTAAAGCTACTTTTTTAAATGATTGTGAAATAATTAAATTTGCCATTGTCATATGATCAGTCTTTTGTTATAATGACTGTTAATTTACTATTACGTACATAAATATCAAAAATAGCAAATACCATCTGGCACCTACTGTGTATTTTTGCGTATTAGAGCCAGTTAGAATCGGCAACAAATAATTATTTTGTGTGGGTTTAGCTTGTACGCATACGTACTTTGTTGACCTTCTGCTTAAAAAGTAGCTTTAAGCTACAAAAAGTAGCTTTAAAAGTAGCTTCAGTTGTTATTTTTAAGCTAATAGAAAAAAAAGTAGCTAAGCTACAGCTACAGCTATTCTTTAAAAAAGTAGCTAAGCTACAGCTATATTTTGTAAAATATAGCTAAGCTACAGCTAAAAGCTTTCGTTAAAGTAGCTGTTAAATTTTAAAGCTACTTTTTTAAATTATTGTGAAATAATTAAATTTGCCATTGTCATATGATCAGTCTTTTGTTATAATGACTGTTAATTTACTATTACGTACATAAATATCAAAAATAGCAAATACCATCTGGCACCTACTGTGTATTTTTGCGTATTAGAGCCAGTTAGAACCGGCAACAAATAATTATTTTGTGTGGGTTTAGCTTGTACGCATGCGTACTTTGTTGACCTTCTGCTTAAAAAGTAGCTTTAAGCTACAAAAAGTAGCTTTAAAAGTAGCTTCAGTTGTTAATTTTAAGCTAATAGAAAAAAAAATAGCTAGCTACAAGCTACAGCTATATTTTTTCACAGTTAGCTAAGCTACAGCTACAGCTAAGGTAAATGTAGCTAAGCTAGTAGCTAAGCTAGCAGCTAAGCTAGTAGCTAAGCTACAAAAGTAGCTAGCTACTGCCCAGCTCTGCCAATTAGTAATTACGATTAGCAGTTACAAATATCAATTATTGACAGCATCTTCAAATTTGAAATTAACGAAATATTTGTGGTGCCGATCTCACGACAAACATCCTGTATTTATTTATTTATTTATTTCTATCTATTCTACTTGAAAAACTGCCATTTTACTTGCTTGAAGCAAAGAATGTGTTGACAGGATGGAACAACTTAAACTTTATTAAAAAAATACTGAAATTGCTATTGTTGGAGTTATTTTATCATGACATAAATCTTTTTTAAAACCTACGCGGTTTGGTTGTCTGCAAATTCCTTGTATATTACGTTTTGTTTATTACTAATTTTTATTTATTGGCTACTTTGTAAAAAAAGGAAATTAATATTAATTATAGGACAAGGTATCTTTCAGCGAAATATAAACCGTTCAGATACAGTTCTAGTTTTAAGGATACAAATTTAGTTTCTGTTATTGTTTCGTATGAAAATATTCTCATAGCCGACAAACAATTTTCACCATATTAAAATTATCTCTTTGGCTCTCCGTCCACTAACATCTTTGGGAGCCGTGACTTGTCGGCTAGTAACCGTACTTGACGCGCATAAATATATCACTTACCGAGATCTACTACGGCAGAGTGCCACACGCAGTAATGGGTACAAGGCGTGGTGATATATTTATTTTATTTATTTATAATTCCTTTATATGGGATGGCTAGCTCAGTGGTATGAAGTCGACCAGCGAATCCTGAGAACCCAGGTTCTCTTCCCACAGGCGCCAAACAATTTTCATAATTTCAAAAGCTACCCCTGTGGCTCCTCCACCAATAAAATCTTTGGGGGCCGTGATTTGACGACTGGTAACCGCACTTCACGCGCAAAATATATAAATTACCGAGATCTGCTTCGGCAGAGTGCCACACCCAGTAATGGGTAGAAGGCGTTATGATATATTTATTTATTTATATATTTAGTTTATTTATTTATAAAAATAAATAAATAGATCATCACGCCTTCTACCCATTGCTGGGTGTGGCACTCTGCTAAAGCAGATCTCGGTAAGTGATATATTTTTGCGCGTGAAGTGCGGTTACCAGTCGTCAAATCTCGGCCCCCAAACATGTTAGTGGTGGAGGAGCCACAGGGATAGCCTTTTCAAATTATGAAAATTTGTCGCCTGTGGGAATCGAACCAGGGACCTCAGGATCCACAGGCCGACTTCATACCACTGTGCTAGCCATCCCATAATATAATTCATAAGAAAAAATAGGAAAAAACTAAATGTTCCATCACTTGTCAAAATGCCACAAAAATTTGCAGCACATTTGAATCAACTTATCAGGTCATCATCAAACGACTGGTCAGTTCAGCTTTAACCATAGACGCGTTTCGTCCTTTAGGGAGTCATCAGTATGGTGCGACCAACTATCCAACTAGACCAACTAGGAGCTAGTGAACTGTGGTACATTTTAAGCTGAACTGACGGATATTAAAAACTATGTAAGCCGGTAACATGACATGAGAGCTACGGAGCAATCCGTGGTGCCATCTACCGACAAAAATCGCAAACTGCTTGACAGCAATTGAAATAATACAAAGACAAAATGTCAATTGCGATGTGGAACTGAGTCTTAATAAATAATCATGTCATGTTACTGGCTCACATAGTTTTTATCATCCGTCTGTTCAGCTTAAATAGTATCACAGTTCACTATTCCCTAGTTAGTCTAGTTGGATAGTTGATTGCACCATACTGATGAGTCCCTAAAGGACGAAACGCGTCTATGGTTAAAGCTGAACTGACCAGCCGTTTGATGATGACCTGATTAGTTGATTCAAACGTGCTGTAAATTTTTGTAGAATTTTGACAAGAGATAGAAAATTTGGTTTTTTCCTAGTTTTTCTTATTTATTAACGATTAAGACTCAGTTCCACATCGCAATTGACATTTTATTTTTGTATTATTTATAATTCCATTATTTTTAATGCTCAGAAATAAATCGACATTAGCGCTGTAAGACAAACTTGTCCAGAACTACAGAATGATCAAAAGGAATTGTTACAGTTGGCAATAAAAAAAAAACTACTTAAAATTGGTAAGCCTGATACATAAATTCATTTCCTGTTGTTGACAGTGACAGTTATAATTTAAATTTGAGTACATTTATTATTACATTTATTTCTAAAGTATTTCTATTACTTAAAAAGTCAAAATTCTATTAGCTGTCAGATTCCTGACATAACCTATTTGTATTTATTAGAAATGTCAAATAGCATTTCCGTCTTTATCTGACGTTGTGCCAACTGTGGAATAAAAAGATCTCTGGAATTGTATTGCCAACTATGGCGTGTTTCTTTGGATTGTGATTGTGATTTTCCAAATCATGATTCCTTTGATCGTGATTGCGTTGAATCATGATTAAATATGATACTGAAGAAAACATCGAACAGGAATAATGATTCAAATCCAACGAGATCGACGCGATCCTATAGTATGAACGTTAAAATAACTGCAAATGTCAAATACACAAACTAACCTATTTTAAAATTTCATAAATGAGTGTCCATGTGAACCATTTAAACATTCTTCCAGAAGCAGCCAATTTCCCTTAATTCCACAAATAGAGCACATAAATTTATCATCAGACGCCATTTTTGAACCTTCGATGTGAATCAGTCAACATGAATCATAGAAAAAGTATGATTCAGAAGGGTAGGGGGATTGTCGTTTCGTGATCACAAAATGAAAGAGTAGGGATAACGAATAACGAACGAAGAAACATGATTCTTCATGATCATGTTAAGTTTGATCACTTTGATTACGAATCACAGTCCAAAGAAACACGCCTTATAACAATTCCTTTTGATCACCCTGTATAAATTTCATTGGAAAAAAAATTGTTGCCATTTGAATACATTTAGTTAAATGTCTGTGTACATTTTGTCTGTGGCTGTACTGAGAAACAACTGAAAAATTGTACAAAGAATTTTCTCATAAACACACCTACAAACTAATATTTTTAAATAGAAATATACCATTTTAAAGATATTGTTTTGTGTTTTTATTTATTAGAACATTTAACAAATCCTACTACTAGCTGCTTAAGTCTTTCTAATATATAACTAGGTAATTAAAAATGTTTGTGAATAGCATTTCTTTGACTTTACAATTCGTAGACGAAACTAAGAAAATTTAAAGTACTATTTTATAACATTATGATACTTGTGAAGGTATATTATCGATCGATTAGAAAGAGTTTTTTGTTTGAACAGAAGAATATCTAAAATAAATAAAATATACCATTGCACCTTTTGCCCTATAGGATGTGGCACTCTGCTATAGCAGATCTCGGTAAGCTATATACAGGGTGTTCAATTTAGTTGTGCCACCATTGCTATCTCGAGAACTATAAGAGCTACAAGGTTGGTTAAAGTGGTACTATCATGGAAGCATTTAACCCGGATTTTAATGAAATGTAAATATGTTATTTTTCATGTGTTTCTACACTAGTATGCAAATTATTTTGAAAAGTTTACCGTTGTTGAGCTGAGTAATGTAAAGTTAAAGTCGACCACAAATGCATTGGCGTTATAGGAACTGTACGTCGCGAGGCAGCTTACTGCGTCATAAATTCATATATTGTAGTTATTTTGTAACAAAAAACTAACACACAGTACATCATGTAAAGATAAAGGTATGAGAATAAAAAAATCCATGCCTTACCGGATTAGTTTCAAAGAAATTTGCGATGAAAATGAGATATTCTATGATTTTCAATGAAACTGTCAGAAATGCTTGGCAACGTTGCACGGGTAGACAGAGATGGTCGCACGCGTAAACAGAGATGATCGCAGGCGTAGACAGAGATGGTCGCACGAATGACAAAGCAAGAACTATGAAAGTTATTATTCCGATCAGTAAAATATATTAATTTTAATACAAAAAAAATATTACAGCATTTTTATTTATTTATTTGTTGTTACAGTTGATAATAATTGCTTTGGTGTATTTTTCTCATTTTTCTTATGAACTGTCAACAGGATGTATCGATAATACAGTTACGTTTCGTACCAACTGGTAATATCATGCTGCTTGTAGTTCTCGCCTTGTCATAGCTTCTGCTGTGTAAAATCTTACACTGCTATTGGTTGGCATGAAACATTCACTTCCAAAAATTTTGTTATGTTACTGAATTTCATAAACTAGTTAAATAGTTTTATTTAGTATATTCATTGTGATTGTTAATTATACGATATTTGCAGCGAAATGTGAATTCTGTTAATAACCTATACCATACAAAAATGTAACAATTATTTTTATAAACTTTTTAGGTTACCTATACTTTTGTATGAGACTGTCATGCTAGAACCACCTTAAATTAACAAACAAATACCATTTTGTAAATCTATTATAAAACTATTATCAAAAATTATTTTCGACCAGTTGTTCTCCAAGTATTGGACACAACTTTCTTATTTTAAGTGAGAACATAAATTTTTTGCAAAAAATTTCAAGAAATATAAAATTCAATAACTTCACATAACAAATTTTTTGAAAAAAAAGCATATTAAAATGACATTAATATAAATCAAATCGCGACAAATAAAATAAATAAATAAATAAATATATCATCACGCCTTCTACCCATTACTGGGTGTGGCACTCTGCTGAAGCAGATCTCGGTAATTGATATATTTTGCGCGTGAAGTGCGGTTACCAGTCGTCAAATCACGGCCCCCAAACATGTTAGTGGTGGAGAAGCCACAGGGATAGCTTTTTCAAATTATGAAAATTTGTCGCCAGTGGGAATCGAACCAGGGACCTCAGGATCCACAGGCCGACTTCATACCACTGAGCTAGCCATCCCAATAATTTGAAAAAGCTATCCCTGTGACTCCTCCATCACTAACATGTTTGGAGGCCGTGATTTGACGACTGGTAACCGCACTTCACGCGCAAAATATATCACTTACCGAGATCTGCTTCGGCAGAGTGCCACACCCAGTAATGGGTAAAAGGCGTGATGATATATATTTATTTAAATCGCGTATGAATCAGTGTGTTATGAAAGAAACAAATGAATATCAAAATATATTTATTTATACCACAAGTAAGAATGGTTTCTTCATTTAAATTATTTTATCTAAGCAGAAATGAAGAAGCTATGCTAAAAATATAATAATATACAATGTAGGAAAGAAATAAAATAAGTAACAGTAAATAAAAACATTTACTATCTACAAATATTGAATATTCACTTGTCAATGTCAATATATATTATGAACTTATGAACATGCACCTGATACGTAAATTCTATTGTTTGACTTTTGCGTGGAATTCGAAAAAATAACGCCTAATCGTTACATCGTAAATTTAAAATTATCTTTTGAGTAGTAATAATAAACTAATATATAAATGATAACTTATGAAATATTGCGAAAATAATTGTTTGAAGTAAAGAAATGCTCGTATTAATGATATTTTCGCCCAGACCTTTTAATTACCGAATTGTTAAAATAACTATGTCATAAACTTAGTAATACACAATTACCTTCAAGCCAAGAAATCATAGATTACTGTAAGAAAAATAATCATTCAAAGCAATATATATATATATATACAGGGTGTTCAAATTAGTTGTGCCACCTTTGCTATCTCGAGAACTATAAAAGATACAAAATTGGTTAAATTATCAAAGAAATACCGGTTTCTAAATGTATTACAAACTATTAACAACAATTTTTTTCGACCAGTGGTTCTCAAAATACGGGGTGCAACTTTCTTATTTTAAATGGAAACTTATTTTTTTATTTGCTTGTTCGATTCATTATTACTTTCTTATACACAGTATAAGGAAGTATTGTAATCGTGAAAAAAATCGTTGACGAGATTTTTGCGGAAATACGTCTTTTGAGGTCCACTGAATCCGTTTTCATCATTTCCTCAATGATGTCTGTGTTTGTGTGTGGATGGATGGATGTGTGTCCGAGTGTGCAATATCTCATGAACGAGATAAGATTTGTTAACGAAACTTGGTAATTATAAGTTTCATGAAAATACGAAGAGCTGAGTTGATTTTGAATGAAATTGAAAAACCGGAAGAGGAAGTTTACTAGACACACAATACAATAAATTCCATTTATTTCAAAAATGAAATCAGTTACGAAAAAATAAAATAAACGATGTTAGCAAAAATAAAATGTTACTTGCAATTTTCCTGTATATGCGTCTAATTTTGAGAAAAACTAATTTTTATATTTAATAATATATTCTAATAATCATAGTAACAATAGAAACAAAAAACATAAACATGTTTAACATTTATATGTCAAATAATAATTGTTAAACGTAAGGTGCAAGTCATAAATGTTCAATTCAGCGGTTTTGATATTAAATATGCTGTGTATAAGAAAGTCGTGCGGTGACCACACCAGATTTTTTTAATTTGAGTATTTGATTCATTAAATTTTTCTGAATTCAACAGATCATGACAAAAATGCATAAAAATTGACATTAATTTCATTCAAATCCCACAGGAAGAAATAAATAAATATCAAAATTAGTTAATTGATTTTTTCACAATATTATTATTGATATTTACTAATTAATCAAACAAACAAAAAATTTTATGATTTGTTCCTTTGTTTCTGTCATAGCACGCTGATTCCTATGAGATTTAAATTAAGTTAATGTCAATTTAATATCTATTTTTCTCAAAAATTTTGTATGTGGGATTGAAATTTATATTCCTTGAAATCAGAAAAAAATACTGAATCGAATAAATTACAAATATTTACGATGGATCCAAAATAATTAAATAAATAAATATATCATCACGCCTTCTACCCATTACTGGGTGTGGCACTCTGCTAAAGCAGATCTCGGTAAGTGATATATTTTGCGGGTGAAATGCGGTTACCAGTCGTCAAATCACGGCCCCCAAACATGTTAGTGGTGGAGGAGCCACAGGGATAGCTTTTTCAAATTATGAAAATTTGTCGCCTGTGGGAATCGAACCAGGGACCTCAGGATCCACAGGCCGACTTCATACCACTGTGCTAGCCATCCCAAAATAATTGTTAAAATAAAATAAATGAAAAGACTTCAGGAATCCAATATTAATTTCTTTAAATATTATTTGAACGTTTCGAGCTAAAATATTATAAATAAATAAATATAAATATATCATGACGCCTTTTACCCATTACTGGGTGTGGCACTCTGCCGAAGCAGATCTCGGTCTAAGTGATATATTTATGCGCGTGAAATTGCGGTTACCAGCCGTTAAATCACGGCCCCCAAAGATGTTAGTGGTGGAGGAGCCACAGGGATAGCTTTTTCAAATTATGAAAATTTGTCGCCTGTGGGAATCGAACCAGGGACCTCAGGATCCACAGGCCGACTTCATACCACTGTGCTAGCCATCCCAAAATAATTGTTAAAATAAAATAAATGAAAAGACTTCAGGAATCCAATATTAATTTCTTTAAATATTATTTGAACGTTTCGAGCTAAAATATTATAAATAAATAAATATAAATATATCATGACGCCTTTTACCCATTACTGGGTGTGGCACTCTGCCGAAGCAGATCTCGGTCTAAGTGATATATTTATGCGCGTGAAATTGCGGTTACCAGCCGTTAAATCACGGCCCCCAAAGATGTTAGTGGTGGAGGAGCCACAGGGATAGCTTTTTCAAATTATGAAAATTTGTCGCCTGTGGGAATCGAACCAGGGACCTCAGGATCCACAGGCCGACTTCATACCACTGTGCTAGCCATCCCAAAATAATTGTTAAAATAAAATAAATGAAAAGACTTCAGGAATCCAATATTAATTTCTTTAAATATTATTTGAACGTTTCGAGCTAAAATATTATAAATAAATAAATATAAATATATCATGACGCCTTTTACCCATTACTGGGTGTGGCACTCTGCCGAAGCAGATCTCGGTCTAAGTGATATATTTATGCGCGTGAAATTGCGGTTACCAGCCGTTAAATCACGGCCCCCAAAGATGTTAGTGGTGGAGGAGCCACAGGGATAGCTTTTTCAAATTATGAAAATTTGTCGCCTGTGGGAATCGAACCAGGGACCTCAGGATCCACAGGCCGACTTCATACCACTGTGCTAGCCATCCCAAAATAATTGTTAAAATAAAATAAATGAAAAGACTTCAGGAATCCAATATTAATTTCTTTAAATATTATTTGAACGTTTCGAGCTAAAATATTATAAATAAATAAATATAAATATATCATGACGCCTTTTATTCATTACTGGATGTGGCACTCTGCCGAAGCAGATCTCGGTAAGTGATATATTTATACGCGTGAAATTGCGGTTACCAGCCGTCAAATCACGGCCCCCAAAGATGTTAGTGGAGGGGGAGTCACAGGGATAATTTTAATGTGGTGAAAATGTTTTGTCAAAAAGTCAACATCCTATTAGCTGTCAGACACCTGACATAACCTATTTGTATTTATTAGACATGTCAAATAGTGTTTCCGTCTTTACCTGTTGTTGTGCCAACTGTAGAATAAAAAGATCTCCGAAATTGTATTGCCAACTGTATTCTTTTGATCACCCTGTACTTCGTATATATGTGTCGTGGCGCAGCGGATAGCGCACCTACCCGACAATCACAAGATTTCCGGTTCGATTCATAAATTTAACTTTAGTTATTTTTTTAAAAATAGATTAAAAGGATTACAGGCTTAATTTGTTGAAAAGATATACAAAAAATTGAAAACACAATTTTTTAAAACATTCTTTTATTCATAAGCGACGTTTCGGCCAAAATTCTGGTCATTATCAAGCAAAACAAGATTATAAAACTGAAGTTAAAAAAAAAAATATATATATCATCACGCCTTCTACCCATTACTGGGTGTGGCACTCTGCTAAAGCAGATCTTGGTAAGTGATATATTTTGCGCGTGAAGTGCGGTTACCAGTCGTCAAATCACGGCCCCCAAACATGTTAGTGGTGGAGAAGCCACAGGGATAGCTTTTTCAAATTATGAAAATTTGTCGCCTGTGGGAATCGAACCAGGGACCTCAGGATCCACAGGCCGACTTCATACCACTGTGCTAGCCATCCCATTATACAATGATTAAAATTAAAACATGGTTCAAGAACCACTTAGTAAAGCAAAATTCATTGAGATGTTGTACAATGTAACTTCAGTTTTATAATCTTGTTTTGCTTGATAATGGCCAGAATTTTGGCCGAAACGTCGCTTCTGAATAAAAGAATGTTTTAAAAATTGTGTTTTCAATTTTTTGTACATCTTTTCAACAAATTAAGCCTGTAATCCTTTTAATCTATTTTAAAAATTATATCTTTTCGGCTTATTTAAAATAATTTAAAAATTAACTTGACTTAGTTATTAGGTTGGAAGCTCTGTCGTAGTTGCAATTTTGGCCACTACGAGCGCATTCTTATTTATCTAGTATTTGGGAGGTATTGTAATTACAATTTAACGACTTGTCTTAGTATATATTGTACGTCATAGATTCTATTATAATAGGTAGGATTATCCATATAAAGTATCCTTTATGATATTGTGCCGATTAATGTGCTAACACACGTCTTAATATTGTAATATTTACTAGTAACTTGTGCTTAAATATGTCCTCGGGTTAGTAGAAGTGTAGAAACGAAAACGTATTATTGTTACGAGAAGTTGAGGCTACGTGGTTAGGGCAGTACCCTCAGAAGCGAGAGTTTGCGAATTTAAACATAAAAAAAATATGTGGAGTAGGTGGCACAGTCGTATCGTGTCCGCCTGTGGATCCTGAGAACCCTGGTTCGATTCCCACTGTCGACAAACATTTTCACCACATTAATACTACTCCTGTGGCTCTCCCTCCACTGACATCTTTGGGGGCCGTGATTTGACGGCTAATAACCGCACTTCACGCGCATAAATATATCACTTACCGAGATCTGTTTCGGCAGAGTGCCACACCCAGTAATGGGTAGAAGACGTGATGATATATTTATATTTATTTAAAATATATATATATATATATATATATATATACAAGCCCTATCTCACTTCAGTTGACCGGAATCTTATTTTTTGTTTAAAATTTAAATAATACTAAAAACGCATGTAGGTATCTGACATTTACTAAATTTTACAAATAATTTTCAACATTTTTAACTAGATTTAACATTAAATATACCTTAGACAAAAAATGTATAGCAGTATAAGTAGCAATTATTTATTTCTATATGCTAATAGACTATCATGATTTTATCTTGTAGGCAGCTTGAAGAATGAAATAAAAGTTACTTGTTATTTAAAACAAACTTTATTATTATACAGTTTTTGAATGAAACAGAAAAGTTTTAGTTAATATAGAAATGTTTACTTCCTGTTCCAATGGCTGTCATTCCAAGATGTATGTATCGATTGACTTCAAATTTGATCTGTGTATTAATGTTGTGTACTTGTGATGGCAAGGATTAATTTGCACAATAAAACACACAAGTACAAACTAAATATATCTTTATTTACGGTGGTTGTTAATTTTGTGTAACTCTACGCTGTTTTCTGTTGCTGCTGGATGGTGAATGAATTGGAAAGTGAATAGTTGACTGAGCTGACTGAGGAATGGGGAAATGAGTATGAGCGCGTCTTCTTGGACGGGTATGATTTTTATAGCATTTTAAGTAAGGGCCAGGGGAAAAGGGCAGTTTAGAAAGTTAAGGGTTGTGATGTTGCTGGATTTAGAAAGCGGATTGGAATTTAGGGGTTTTATGGTCTGAAGGAATGCTTTTTGTATCTATAAAAAGTAGCTTTCTACAATACGTACAGAACTTGTAGTAAGAATTACATGACTTAAACTTAAACTTAAATATAAGAAAATTAAAATGATTAATACATAACTAGACTTATATCTAACATGCATTAAATTTATATTAAACAAGAAAATAGAACTACGAATAATTATAACTATAAGTAATAATAATGCGGGGTACACAACATTAACAATACACTAGTATATGTCTCATTAAAATTTCACTTAATTCTCTTGCATACTACACGAGAAATAAAACTGCAAAATAAAACATCAAACGAAAAAATAAGATTCGGGTCAACTGATGTGAGGTAGAGCTCGTATATCATCACGCCTTCTACTCATTACTGGGTGTAACACTCTGCCGAAGCAGAGAAAGTGATATATTTTACCAGCCGTCAGATAACGGCCCCCAAAGATGATAGTGGTGGAGGAGCCACAGGGGTAATTCTAATGTGGTGAAAAATGTTTGTCGGTTGTGAGAATAAATATGAGTAAAAAAGATTCAATATTCGATACCTTTTAAAAACTTTCTAAATTGTAAATGGTCCGCTATAAAAATAACTTACACCCTTCGCTACGGCATTAAAACGATCCTTTTCAATAAAATACCTTTTCAATAATCGCCGTCTTCAAGTCGATAATATAACCTTGAAGATATAAAAGATTACATTTCAAAGCCTTTACATTGAAATCTGAGTAGAAAATTATAAATTAATTCAAGGACACTCATTGATAATAATCTATGGTTTGAAAAAGTTCTGAAGTTAATTTTAGTTTAGTAGCTTCAGCGAAAATAATACAGGAATGGTAAAACGGAAAAAACAAACTCGTTACTAGCATAGAAACTTCGTATTTATGTCAAAAGTAAAGTATAAAATCCAGGCAATGTGCAAAATTCCAAATCCATAATATCTATTCTTCTATAACTGTGCGATTTCTTTGTTATTACGTAACTATTATTGCCTTGGTTACGAGTGGAAAGGAGACAAATGCAGACCAAAGAATCAAAGAAACACTAGTGTCGAAAGTAATTTATGTTTTACGCAACTGTCAAAAGAAAGTTGTACTGAGAGCGATTTAAACTTCGCGCCAAGCGCGTAATTCATATTTTGGCCACAGACGCTTATGGAAGAAGAAGATGCGGTGAGCCAGCGCTAGTAAATATGCAGTAGTATATTTTGATGTTTATAAACATAACCTTAAATTGCAGTATATCTAACCCTTACATAATTAATAAAAAGAACCGAACAAAGTAAAATATATCGATAAATGGTTTTATTTAAAGAGTAAGTGAAATACATATATTATTAACACAGTTGTTACAGTGGGTTACATTGACATAATGTGAAGTGGAAACTTTTGTACTGTCTAAAGAAACTGATTTCTTCCGTACCTGTTCATATTATTAACAGTAATATTATTGACAACAATTTCGGAGGTTTTAGAAGTACCAGCAGCAGGTTGATTGTCATTGTCGAAAATAGGTCCAACATAGCATGATCCGGAGCTTCAATTATCTTTGGAGGTGTTTATGATGAAGAAGAATCGCTCAGTGTAGTATTCCAATCTAGACGATTTTGAAGAAATTAACTTAAAGTTAGTGAAATATTTTTAAATAACGTAGAACAATGTACAAGCAATCAACAAACAAACCATAGCAACGCCGTAAAACATCGTTCTCGTGTAATATCATTAAAATTTTATAAATTCTGATAATATTTTAGTAATTTTCTAAATCGCACAGTTGTAGGAAAAATGTTGTTTATAACACGTGTCAAAAAAGGTTACGTGCTCGTGCAGATTTAAATTCTACACTTGCACGTAACAAGCCCCACAGCCGACAAACAATTTTCACCACATTAAAATTACCCCTGTGGCACCCTCACTACTAATATCTTTGGGGACCATGATTTGATGATTAGTAATCGCACTTCACGCGTATAAATATATCTCTTACCGATATCTGCTTCTGCAGAATGCCACACCCAGTAATAGGTAAAAGGCGTGATGATATATTTATTTATTTTATTTTAAATTTTTGTGGAACAACCAATTACGAAACCTGTCATATTACTTAAAATTATCGTTTAAATAGCATTCAATACTTTAGAAAAACAACCAACACTATTTCTAAGAAATTCGAAACCACTGGAATTCCTAGCTTATTGATCAAATGGCACGTGACAAAATGCAGAAATTTGATTTATCCTTAATAAAATCCAGGTGGAGAAATATCTCAACTGTACTATTAAATAACTGCTCAACTAACTTAAAACACATGTTCTATTTTTAACTAACCACATACCGACGAAACGATTTAGATATTTTTTCTCGCTAGAGGATTTTCCTGAGTACGGACCATGGTTACTACTGCGTAAAACCCGGAAAGTTTACCGAAACGTTGAATTAGGGCGGAAAATGTGGTGTGCGGTTTCTTTGGTTTTGATCTTACTTGAGTGACGTCATTCAACGTTCAACTATTGACTGTGAATTTACTAAAGTTCCGAAGTGAAAAGATTTGTAATAGAAGCGATGTACTAGTAAGTTGATTGAAATATACAGGGTGTTCTAGGAAAACATGGGAAATAAATTTTTAGTTGCCATTACTTTACAAATATTGGGTAAAGGCCAGAGCTGGGCAGTAGCTAGCTACTTTTGTAGCTTAGCTACTAGCTTAGCTACATTTACCTTAGCGGTAGCTGTAGCTTAGCTAACTGTGAAAAAATATAGCTGTAGCTTGTAGCTAGCTACTTTTTTTTCTATTAGCTTAAAAATAACAACTGAAGCTACTTTTAAAGCTACTTTTTGTAGCTTAAAGCTACTTTTTAAGCAGAAGGTCAACAAAGTACGCATGCGTACAAGCTAAACCCACACAAAATAATAATTTGTTGCCGGTTCTAACTGGCTCTAATACGCAAAAATACACAGTAGGTGCCAGATGGTATTTGCTATTTTTCATATTGATGTACATAATAGTAAATTAACAGTCATTATAACAAAAGACTGATCATATGACAATGGCAAATTTAATTATTTCACAATAATTTAAAAAAGTAGCTTTAAAATTTAACAGCTACTTTAACGATAGCTTTTAGCTGTAGCTTAGCTATATTTTACAAAATATAGCTTATAGCTGTAGCTTAGCTACTTTTTTAAAGAATAGCTGTAGCTGTAGCTTAGCTACTTTTTTTAAGTAGCTTACCCAGCTCTGGTAATGGCTCAGTGGTATCAAGTGGGCCTGTGGACCCTAAGAACCCTGGTTTGATCCCCACAGCCGACAAAACATTTTCACCAATTTAAAATTACCCCCGTGGCTCCTTCACCACTAACATCTTTAGAGGCCGTGATTTAACGGATGGTAACCGCACTTTCCGCGCATAAATATATCTCTTACCGAGATCTGCTTTGGCAGAGTGCCACACTCAGTAATGAGTAAAAGGCGTGAATATTTATAAAAATATTTAGCTACAGGGGTAGTTTTAAAATGATGAAAATTTTCGCCTGTGGAAATCGAACCAGGGTTCTTAGGATCCACAGACCGACTTGATACCACTGAGCTAGAGCTACCTCTCATAGATAGACAATATACGAGGGCAGGGTGAAATGTCCCTGAAAAATAAAACAGATGGCGCCACAATCGCAAATCTCATGTGACATTTGTGATGTACCATCTTTAACTAAAACGCATTAAAATTTTCAGACTGATATGTCATTCAGTTCTATTTTGACACCCATCGAAAGCAAGCAACCTTGAAGATTTTTGAAAACATGGAAAAAAGTGAATTTCGCGTCTTGATTAAACATTATTATATTACGCAAACCAAAGCATCGCTTGTTAAACATTATGGGGACACCTCACCATCGATTGGAAAGATTCACAAGTGGTTTATTGATTTTCGTTGTGGTAGTATGATCACAATGGACGCCGAACGTTCTGGTCGTCCAATTGAGGTTACAACGCCAGATATTGTCGATAAAATCCACGGTATGATATTGGACGACCGGCGAGTTAAAGTGCACGAGCTGGCTGAGGCTATGAGCATCTCAACCGAACGGGTACGGAATATTTTGCATACATTTTTGGATATGAGAAAGCTATCTGCCAGATGGGTGCTGCATTTGCACACCGCACCGGCGCACAAGTCCGCAGACGCAATAGCAAAATTGCATGAATTGCGCTACGAATTGGTTCGTCATCCACCATATTCTCCAGATTTGGCCCCCTGCGATTTTTATCTATTTCCAAACTTGAAGAAATGGCTCGGCGGAAAGAGATTTGACTCCAACGATGAGGTCATCGCTGAGACAAACGCCTATTTTGAAGGATTGCCAAAATCGTATTATTTAGAAGGGATCGAAAAATTAGAAAAACGTTGGACGAAGTGTATCCAGCTACGACGATATTATGTTGAGAAATAAAATATGTTTTGACCAAATAAATCATTTCTTGTTTCATTTTTCCGGGACTTTTCACCTTGCCCTCGTAATATAACTATCGCATTAATTGTAATTGAAAAATTCGAGGAAACATTTCACTTAGTATTTACAATTAACGTCTTAATTTTGCCGGTGTGATCGCTTGCATATTTTTTCGTATAATTCTTATCAATTAAAATAAGGAAATTAGAACACTGAATACCGCATAAATATAAATATTTGTGGCTACAGAAATTAAATTAAAAAACATGAAAACCAGAAAAATACAAATAATGAGAACATAGTTGCTATATCATGCCACAAATAATGATAGATTTGTTGATAATGTTATATTATTTACAATAATACGGAATGCAAGAACCATAATTGTTTAATTTTATGTAATCTATGCACGCATACTTATTGTTCATAGCATCTATTGTTTCCATGAATATCAGTATTCTACTAATTAGCAAAATTATTATTAATTTTGCGGTTATTTAATGATATCACGCAAACAAAAGATGAAACACTGTTAATCAAAAACAAAAGTAAGTGTTTTTTTTATCACGATCCTGTGAGAAAATTAAACTTTCTTTCCTCAATTGAGAGAATAAAGTGATGCTTTTCATCCCTAGCATCCTTCGAGGGGAAAGAACATTTTTCTTCCCTAGGGAAGGAAAGTAAAGCCATACTTCATGTCAAATGGAAAACAATGGTATGATCATAGGCGTCCGCAGAGGGAGGCAAGGAGGGGCGTCCCTCAGATATTAATTAAGGTGGTGACAAACTGAGTTGGGCAAGCTACTTAAAAAAATCTGGTGTGAGCACCACACAGTATATTTCATATTAAAAACGCTGAATTGAACACTTATGACTTGCTCCTTGCGTTTGACAATTATTATTTGACATATAAATGTTAAACATGTTTTTGTTTTTTGTTTCTATTGCTACTATGATTATTGAAATATATTATTAAATATATAAATTAGTTTTTCTCAAAATCAGACGCATATACAGGAAAATTGCAAATAACATTTTATGTTCCAAATATTTTTGCTAACATCTTTTATTTGAAACTTTTTTTCGTAACTGATTCCATTTTTGAAATAAATGGAATTTATTGTTTTGTGTGTCCAGTAAACTTCCTCTTCCGGTTTTTCAATTTCATTCAAAATCAACTCAGCTCTTCGTATTTTCATGAAACTTATAATTACCAAGTTTCGTTAACAAATCTTATCTCGTTCATGAGATATTGCACGACCGGACACACATCCATCCATCCATCCATCCATCCATCCATCCATCCATCCATCCACACACACACACACACACACAGACATCATTGAGAAAATGATCAAAACAGATTCAGTGGACCTGAAAACATGTATTTCCGCGAAAATCTCGTCAACGATTTTTTTCACGATTCCAATACTTCCTTATACTATATATAAGAAAGTAAAAAGTAGCTAAGCTACAGCTACAGCTATTCTTTAAAAAAGTAGCTAAGCTACAGCTATAAGCTATATTTTGTAAAATATAGCTAAGCTACAGCTAAAAGCTTCCGTTAAAGTAGCTGTTAAATTTTAAAGCTACTTTTTTAAATTATTGTGAAATAATTAAATTTGCCATTGTCATATGATCAGTCTTTTGTTATAATGACTGTTAATTTACTATTACGTACATAAATATCAAAAATAGCAAATACCATCTGGCACCTACTGTGTATTTTTGCGTATTAGAGCCAGTTAGAACCGGCAACAAATAATTATTTTGTGTGGGTTTAGCTTGTACGCATGCGTACTTTGTTGACCTTCTGCTTAAAAAGTAGCTTTAAGCTACAAAAGGTAGCTTTAAGAGTAGCTTCAGTTGTTATTTTTAAGCTAATAGAAAAAAAAGTAGCTAGCTACAAGCTACAGCTATAGTTTTTCACAGTTAGCTAAGCTACAGCTACAGCTAAGGTAAATGTAGCTAAGCTAGTATCTAAGCTACAAAAGTAGCTAGCTACCGCCCAGCTCTGGTGACAACAACTATCGAACATAGGACTTTAACATGAAAAATTATAATTTTGTAATTTCCTGCTTCTCTAAATATTTTAAGTAAGAAAGCTTGAAATAAAAGATTTAGGGCATACAATTCTGCATCTGCACCAATAAACAAAATGAATTTTTCTTACAACTGTGCGATTTCATTGTTATTACGTAACTATTATTGCCTTGGTTACGTATGGAAAGTAGACAAATGCAGACCAAGTGCGTAAACAAAGAAACGTGCGGAAAGTAATTCATTACGCATCTGTAAAAAAAGTTGTTTTGAGAGCGATTTAAATTTCGCGCCGAGCGCGTAATTTATATTTTGGCCACAGACGCTTATGGAAGAAGAAGATGCAGTGAGCCAGCGCTAGTAAATATGCAGTAGTATATTTTGACGTTTATAAACATAACCTTAAATTGCAGTATATCTAATCTGTAGACAACTAATAAAAAGAACCAAACTAAGTAAAATATACCGATAAATGGTTTTATTTTAAGAGTAAGTGAAATACTTCATATTTATTGTTTGTGTATATTAATAACACAGTTGTTACAGTTGCTTATATTGACATAATGTGAAGTGGAAACTTTTGTACTGTCTAAAGAAACATTGATTTTTTCCGTACCTGTTAATATTATTAACAGTAATATTATTGACAACAATTTCGGAGGCTTTAGAAGTACCAGCAGCAGGTTGATTGTCATTGTCGAAGATAGATCCAACATAGCAAGATCTGGGGCTTCAATTATCTTTGGATGTTTTTATGATAAAGAAGAATCACTCAGTATAGTATTCCAATCTAGACGATTTTGAAGAAATTGTCTTGAAATTAGTGACATATTTTTAAATAATGTAGAACAATGTGCAAGCAATCAACAAACAAACCATAGCAACGCCGTAAAACATCGTTCTCGTGTAATATCATTAAAACTTTATAAATTCTGATAATATTTCAGTGATTTACTAAATCGCACAGTTGTAGGAAAAACGTTGTTTATAACACGGCAAGCCTCGTGCGTTAAATTCTGCACTTGCACGTAACAAGCCTTTTTCGGCACTTGTTATAAAAATTACTATAATAACGAATATTACAGTTTTCAGTAAACAAAAAGTGATATAAAAACAATGACCTGAAAATAATTCAGTTGGTTTCAGACACGAACATTTCAGGAAAAACAACATAACTTTATTTCATGGCTGGCTTCATACTATTTCATGGAAACGTGCGCTGAAACTGAATTTGAAGTATATCCTGTATTCAGTTTAAGGTGCTGTGAAGACTGAAAGTTTTCGTTGTCGTGCAAAAACATTTATTTTATATAAGGCAATATCTGACTATGATCTGATAGTGACAGAAACGTAATATATTTGATATGAAATAAGATTTTTTGTTCTTATATTAGAATTTTTTTTTTTTGGGTGGCTAGCTCATTGATATGAAGTCTGCCTGTGGATCCTGAGAACCCTGGTTCGATTCCCACAGGCTACAAATAATTTTCATAATTTCAAAAGCTACCCCTGTAGCTCCCCCACAACTAACATGTTTGGGGGCCGTGATTTGACGACTGGTAACCGCACTTCACGCGCAGAGTGCCACACCCAGTAATGGGCAGAAGGCGTGATGATATATTTATTTTTATATTAGAATTTTTGTGATATTGTTGTGCTCATCGATAAGAGAGATTAATTTCAAACATAAGATTATTTATTTAATGTCAAGGGTTCATGCTACCCTGTTTGATGGAATATAGTGTGATGTGATGATTATGTATACAGGATGTTTCCTTAAAAATAACTAGTATATTTTTAGGCGAGTGTGGCATAAGAGAAAATAAATAAAATAAATATATCATCACGCCTTATACCCATTACTGGGTGTGGCACTCTGCTTAAGCAGATCTTGGTAAATGATATATTTTGTGCGTAAAGTGCGGTTACTAGCCGTCAAATAACGGCCCCCAAGGATGTTAGTGGACGGAGAACCACAGGGGTAGTTTTGATGTGATGAAAATTTCAAAAACAAGCGCAAGGACAACACTCCTTTCGTTTCTTATCTTTTTTATTCGTTTTCTGATCTTAGATTGAGTGTTTAATTGCAATTGTGTGTAATTCACTTTCAAAAACAAGCGCAGGACGACACTCCCTTACTTTCTTATCTTTTTTATTCGTTTTCTGATCTTGCATTGAGTGTTTAACTGCAATTGTGTGGAATTCACTTTCAAAAACAAGCGTAGAGCGACACTCCCTTCCTTTCTTATCTTTTAATTCGTTTTCAGTTCTTACGTAAAGTGTTTAACTGCAATTGTGTGGAATTCACTTTCAAACAGAAACACAGGGCGACGCTCCCTCCCTTTCTAATATTTTTGTTTCATTTTCAGTGACTGCATTGTGTGGACTTTTCTTTCATATACAAGTGCAGGCTATCGCTTTCATCTTTTCTAATCCTGTAGATTCGTTGTTAGTTTCGTTATTAGATTCGTTGTTAGGAGTAAGCGTGAGTAATTTGAGATGTTTTATGCATATGTTATATACGTTGAAGAAAGAAGATGAATGATAAGTGAATAGGAATGATGTGATTGAAGGTTTGTTGTGTGATAAATGATTTCGAGTGTAATAAATGAATGAGTTTATATGGAGTGATCTATGAATGTGGTTAAAGTGAGGGTGGTGTGTTCGGATGATAATGTTTGATGAGGGCTGATTGTTTGATGAATGTAATGAGTGAATATTTTATGAGTGATTTTAGGGTTCGTACTACCCCATTTGTTGGGATATAGCGTGACGATGTATTCTTAAATATAAGTTTCACTTAATTTCAGAATTATGACTAATCTACAACTAATTTCATTTTTGTTTCAGTTCCTCAAGAACCAAAAGAACCCAGAACCAAAGATGTCTATTCACCAGCCATCAAAACGCCCAATCATTACTAAATTTCGCCGAAAACATCCTCACCAAACTACAAAATAAGTACCCCATCAAATCTTCAACAGAAACTAACCCCAAAATGAAGAACAAACCAGTAAACCTTAACTAAACAAAGTCTAGAACCAAGTATGAATTACACAACCGATACTTCCATCTCCACCAACACATCTCTGCCATCTATCGGCGAACCGTGGCACTTAAACGTTCCGTATACCGTTTGTGAAGTACTTGTAGCTGTCATGGCCGTTATAGGCAACGCGATGGTGATAATCGTGTTCAGAAAGGAACGAAGATTGAGAAGACGAACCAACTATTATATTGTGTCTTTGGCTACCGCGGATTTTCTTGTGGGATTGCTGGGGATTCCGTTCGCGATTTTAGCGTCGATTGGACTTCCTAGGGATTTTTATGCGTGTTTGTTTACGGTTAGTTTGTTGGTGGTACTGTGCACGATCTCGATATTTTGTTTAGTGGCGGTTAGTGTTGATAGGTATTGGGCGATTTTGCATCCGATGGGATATTCAAGGAATGTAAGGACAAAAACTGCTTTGGGTGAGTTCAATTTTATAAGTTATTTGTACGGATGAAGATTAATATTGCTTGATTTTTCTGTTAAAATGAACTTCTAACTTAAAGCTGGTATATACATGCAGGGTGTAAAATATGTAAAGAATATTGATATTATCTCCTGAAATAATCATTTAATTTAAATAATTAAAAAAAAAATCTCGAGAGTTTATGATCAGATATTATTTATTGATAGTCATTTTTTCACAGTGAAGGAAATGTCATTTTAACTCTCTTATACACAGTATAAGCAAGTATTGGAATCGTGAAAAAAATCGTTGACGAGATTTTCGCGGAAATACGTGTTTTGAGGTCCACTGAATCCGTTTTCATCGTTTTCTCAATGATGTCTGTGTGTGTGTGTGTGTGGATGTGTGTCCGGTCGTGCAATATCTCATGAACGAGATAAGATATGTTAACGAAACTTGGTAATTATAAGTTTCATGAAAATACGAAGAGCTGAGTTGATTTTGAATGAAATTGAAAAACCGGAAGAGGAAGTTTACTGGACACACAAAACAATAAATTCCATTTATTTCAAAAATGGAATCAGTTACGAAAAAAAGTTTCAAATAAAAGATATTTGGAACATAAAATGTTATTTGCAATTTTCCAGTATATACGTCTAATTTTGAGAAAAACTAATTTTTATATTTAATAATATATTTCAATAATCATAGTAGCAATAGAAACAAAAAAACATAGATTTGAATTTTCGCTTTATCTAGTTATCTATGTCTTTTTTCGGAAAAACAAATACATCATTAAAACGGTCAACTAATTCGGCAACTTTGCATCAATTTAATTTATTTGAAACTTTTTTTCGTAATAGATTCCATTTTTGAAATAAATGGAATTTATTGTTTTGTGTATCCAGTAAACTTGCTCTTTCGGTTTTTCAATTTCATTCAAAATCAACTCAGCTCTTCGTATTTTCATGAAACTTATAATTACCAAGTTTCGTTAACAAATCTTATTTCGTTCATGAGATATTGCACGACCGGACACACATCCACACACACACAGACACACACACAGACATCATTGAGAAAATGATGAAAACGGATTCAGTGGACATCAAAACACGTATTTCCGCGAAAATCTCGTCAACGATTTTTTTCACGATTCCAATACTTCCTTATACTGTGTATAAGAAAGTAAAAAGTAACATTATTTTACTGCATTTATTTAAAAAAAAAAAAAACTCGGTGATTCACTAGCATTAATGCAATATAAAATATAGTCATTCTAATATGATAAAGGAATAATGAATTATGAACTTACGGTATATTACAATATTGTAAATGTGTAAGTGCTTTCGAAAATGTATACCTACATATATATGTATATTTTCTTATCATTTCTATTTGTAATAAATTAATCAAGTTTTAAACGACATACGGAACACTACGATTACGCCCCAAATAACTAGAAATATTAAATTTTAATTTAATTACGGGGTAATGGCTCAATGGTATCAAGTCGGCCTGGGGATCCTGAGAATCCTGGTTCGATCCCCACAGCCGACAAAACATTTTCACTAATTTAAAATTACCTCTGTGGCTCCCTCACCACTAACATATTTGGGGGCCGTGATTTGTTGGCTAGTAACTGCATTTCACGCGCATAAATATATCACTTACCGAGATCTGTTTTGGTAGAGTGCCACACCCAGTAATGGGTAAAAAGCATGATGATATATTTATTTATTTATTTAATCTGAGAAATATGCGATAGGACGGTGAAAACTCAGGTTTGATTTACCACATTAAAACTACCCCTGTGGCTCCCCCACCACTAACATATTTGACGGCTACTAACTGTATTTCACAAAGATTTGCTACGGTAGAGTGCCACACTCTCAGTAATATATATATATATATATATATATATATATATATATATATATATATATATATATATATATATATATATATATACAGGGTGGTCCATTTAAAGTGTTATCAGGAAATATCTCGGAAACTATAAATTTTACGCAAAAATGACCTAGACGAAAAACAATCGTACAAAAGGGGGCCATAATAACGAAATATTGGTTTTGTCCTAGATGGCGCTGTTGTCGCTAAATCATGGTCAACTCAATTTTTTTTAAATGAAAACCCCTATTTTTTATTAAAGAATCAGATTCCTCGTTAAAAAAAAGAAGAATTTATTTAGTTCACTTTTTCGTCAGCATGATAGATGACGCTGCTTTCGGACGTTCCTGTATTAGAGCTTATGCGCGCGGCTGTGTGTGTGTGTGTGTGTATTATTTGAGTTTTTGTTTGTGTGCGTGCAAGCGCATCCACTAACACGCACATCTAAAATCACAAATAGTCTCATTACATTCAATTGCCATTTTTATAAAATATGGTTCATCTGATTATTTACATTCTGTCTAAAATCATATGGTGTAAATTTAAATTGCATTTTATTTTAGATTTTAATTAAATTAAGCATAAGCTCTAATACAGGAACGTCCGAAAGCAACGTCATTTTTCGCGATTACAGCGTCATCTATCATGCTGACGAAAAAGTGAACTAAATAAATTCTTCTTTTTTTTTAACGAGGAATCTGATTCTTTAATAAAAAAATAGGGGTTTTCATTTAAAAAAATTGAGTTGACCATGATTTAGCGACAACAGCGCCATCTAGGACAAAACCAATATTTCGATATTATGGCCCCCTTTTGTACGATTGTTTTTCGTCTAGGTCATTTTTGCGTAAAATTTATAGTTTCCGAGATATTTCCTGATAACACTTTAAATGGACCACCCTGTATATATTCTAACAAAAAAATAACACACTTTTTGTCACAAACGAATTAAAAACATATATTTTGTAATAATACAAAGACAAAATGTCAATTCCGATATGGAATTGAGTCTTAATAAATAAGAAAAAAACTAATTTTCCATCACATTTTTTGTGGAATTTGTGACAAATGATGGAAAATTTGTTTTTTCCTATTTTTTTCTTATATGGAGTAATGGCACAGTGGTAGCAAGTCGGCCTGTGAATCCAAAGAACCCTGGTTCGATCCCCACAGCCGACAAAACATTTTCATCAATTTAAAATTACCCCTGTGGCTCCCCCACCACTAACATATTTGGGGGCCGTGATTTGATGGCTGGTAACCGCACTTCACGCGCATAAATATATCACTTACCGAGATCTACTTCGGCAGAGTGCCACACCCAGTAATTGGGTAAAAGGCGTGATGATATATTTATTTATTTATTTTTTCTTATTTACATATTTTGTAGATTACGTAGTTAAGGTGGATTTGAGAACCCGGGTTCAATTCCCACAGCCGACAAACAATCTCCCCTACCACTAACATCTTTGGAGGCCGTGATTTGACAGCTGGTAACCGCACAGAATGCCACGCCCAGGCGTGATAATTTTATTTATTTTTAGTTTATAAAATATGGAGCAGGTGGAGTGGTCCGTGTCGGATTATATATTTGAGAACTCAGGTTCGATTCCCACAGCCGACAAACATTTTTCATCATATTAAAATTATCCCTGTGGCTTCTCCTCCACTAATTTCTTTGTAAGCCGTGATTTGACGGCAGGTAACCACAATTCACGCGCATAAATATATCATTTACCGAGATCTGCTACGGCAGAGTGATTATATTTTATATTTATTTATTATAAATTAATGAAAATAGAAAAAATCCATGACATAACCTAGTTATTGATTTCCTTGTCTTTTCAGAACTGAGAAGCCATTTTTTCATGTCTGTACCAGTTAAGAAGCAATAGAAACTTTGAACTATAAAATGAAGTAGTAGGCGGTATACGGGTCACAGTACCCTCATAGCTAGAAAACAAGAAAGGTGACCCATATAAACTCGATGTTGTATTGTTTTTATGATGTCAACAATCGTGCAAATGTTTTTATAGGTTCTACTAGGGTGTAGTGTTATTGTTATTATGTACTTTGTAGCCCCGATTCTACCAGTATTGGGATATTCAATAAAGAAAAATACTTAAATAAAATAAATAATGGCGTATCTAAATGAAGATTATAAATAGTAGATTATTTTAGTAAGCCAAAAGTAATATTGTAAGGTAGTAATGGACAAAAGGCTTGAAGTTATATATAAATTTATTGAAGAATTACAACGACGTTTCGGCCAAGGTTATGGCCAGCTTCAGGTCAAAAACGTTAATTAAAACGAATAACAACAAAACAAAGTTGAGTTACAAGTACTTATTTAGGGCGAACATATAACTAAAATGAAAAAAATAAGTACGAAGCTACATTGGCAAAAAACATGAATTTACATTTATATGTTCGCCCTAAATAATAATATATATTTATTGCCCAACAGATAAATCCAATTATAGGACAAAATACAAAACAATTTTAAATTTAAATATTCAAAAAATACAAACAATAACGAATATAATATAAATTATATATAAATTATAGAAAAAAATTAATATAAATAAATTAAATAAAGATGTCTTCATAACGATTATCAGCATTTCGACACATCGTATGGATGGGTGAGCGCCGAATAATGTCGGAATGACCAGCTGGTGGATGGAAAGTCATGGTAAACCTGGATGCTAAACGTGGAACATGAAAATTTATGCATGAAAGTAAATAAGGTGCATCAATATGGTTGTGTAACAACATCCAAAGAAACCTAGCACTGAACGTTTCTCTTCTAGATGTTAATGAAGGCATTGCATGACGCAAAAGAAGTAAATTTTGGTCAGTTCCTCTTTCTGGATAATTTTGATCAATTTTGAAAGACAGATATTTGAAGAATCTACGATGTATCCTCTCTAAAGCAAGACATTGATAATTATAGTAAGGATACCATACTAAATTGGCATATTCGAGTTTGCTGACGACGAAAGCAAAGTATAAAGATTTTAAAACAGTTATGTCACTAAACATTTTACTTATTCTTATAACGAAACCAAGGGTTTTACTTGCTGACATGCAGACATTGTGAATGTGTTCAGAAAAGTTAAAATTAGAACAAAAAGTGACACCTAAATCCTTTACTGAGAGTTTTTTGCATAGAGGTGTACCATGTATATGATAAGGAAAGTCAATAGATGTTAAACGACTATCGGGCCCTTATTCGTTTTAATTAACGTTTTTGACCTGAAGATGGCCATAACCTTGGCCGAAACGTCGATGTAATTCTTCAATAAATTTATATACAACTTCAAGCATTTTGTCCATTACTACCTTACCAAGATTATAAATATTCCCTCAGTGGTATATTTATTTGATTATGCCCTTAATACATAAATAGCTATTATACAGGGTGTTCAATTTCGTTGTGCCACCATTGCCATCTCGAGAACTATAAAAGCTACAAGGTTGGTTAAATTACCAAATAAAAACCATATTATAAGTGTATTATAAAACTATTAACAATTTTTTTGACCACTGGTTCTCAAAATACAGGACACACCTTTATTTTAAATGAATCCGTTTTCATCATTTACTCAATGATGTCTGTCTGTCTGTCTGGCTGTCTGTCTGTCTGTCTGGCTGTCTGTCTGTCTGTCTGTCTGTCTGTCTGTCAGTCTGTGTGTGTGTGTGTGTGTGTGTGTGTGTGTGTGTGTGCGTGCGGGGGTGTGTGTGTTTTTATATATATATATATATATATATATATATATATATATATGTATGTGTGTCCGAACGTGCAATATCTCATGAACGAGATAAGATTTGTTAACGAAATTTGATAATTATAAGTTTCATGAAAATACGAAGAGCTGAGTTGATTTTGAATGAAATTGAAAAACCGGAAGAGGAAGTTTACTGGACACACAATACAATAAATTCCATTTATTTCAAAAATGGAATTAGTTACGAAAAAAAGTTTCACATAAAAGATGTTGGCAAAAATATTATTTGCAATTTTCTTGTATACGCGTCTAATTTCGAGTATAACTAATTTATATATTTAATAATATATTCCAATAATCATGGTAGCAATAGAAACAACAAACATAAACTTGTTTACCATGTATATGTCAAATAATAATTGTCAAACGCAAGGAGCAAGTCATAAGTGTTCAATTCAGAGTTTTTGATGCTCTATCAATTTCATTAATCAAATAGTAAGTAATTTTATGTTTCTATTTCTATTAATATAAGTTTATATATATATATATATATATATATATATATATATATATATATATATATATATATATATATATATATATATATATTTTGTTAGTAAGTTGATTATCTGTAATGAAAATTAAAAAGAAATCATTAAAATCCCAAAATTTATTAAAAAGAACGATACAATTAAACTAAAAGGATGCAAAATGTATACAGAGAAAAAGAAAATAATATTCGGAACGAAAATTTTGAAACCAAAAGAGAATATAATGACTACAAAGAACATGAAAAAATTGAAAATGAAGTGAATATAAAACTGAAAAACTAAATTACATGTTTAATAATATTACATAACATTCATATATTCTAAATATAAAATATGCTGTGTATAAGAAAGTCGTGTGGCGACCACACCAGATTTTTTATCCTTGTTATTTTAATCTAAAATGTAGAGGAGAGACAATTTCCGCACAATTTCCAAACCTTTTGTTAAACTTCTACGTTTCGCGTTTCTGTATATACCCTGTACATGCTTGTAATATAATTTTAAAAGGATTCACGATGTTATCCTTCCGTGAAGTATAACTATATTTCAAATATTTTCTATTAAGTTCGTCTCAATTTCGTTGTTCCATCTGTAAAACGGATTCAGTTTCAAACTCCATGTATTTCTTGTTATGTCGACTTGAATTTAATACAATTTCTTGTTTGAGAGATCCGTGAAGATAAAATGAAACTAATTTAACCTAGTTGAATTGTAGGTTGCGATATATGAGATTGTAGGCGTACGATTTTAAACTTAAAGATAGCAAGGATTTGTACGATCTGGGATTTTGCTAATTTATGTCGAGATACAGGATGATTAGACAATGGGTGACAAGCTTGAGGTAGAATGACAGTATGTTTAATTCTGAGTCGACATCCTAATCAAAAAAATCTGGTGTGGGCAGCACACGACTTTCTTATACACAGCATATTTCATATTTAGAATATAAAATAAATAATAAATATATCACGCCTTCTACCCATTACTGGGTGTGGCACTCTGCTGAAGCAGATCTCGGTAAGTGATATATTTTGCGCGTGAAGTGCGGTTACCAGTCGTCAAATCACGGCCCCCAAACATGTTAGTGGTGGAAGAGAATATACTCGTATGAATTTTCTCAATGATGTCTGTGTGGGGGTGTGTGTGTGTGTGTGCATGTGTGTTTTGAGGTCCACTGAATACGTTTTCATCATTTTCTCAATGATGTCTGTGTGTGTGTGTGGATGGATGGATGGATGGATGGATGGATGGATGTGTGTCCGAGTGTGCAATATCTCATGAACGAGATAAGATTTGTTAACGAAACTTGGTAATTATAAGTTTCATGAAAATACGAAGAGCTGAGTTGATTTTGAATGAAATTGAACAGCCGGAAGCAGAAGTTTACTGGACACACAAAACAATAAATTCCATTTATTTCAGAAATGGAATCAGTTACGAAAAAATGTTTCAAATAAAAGATGTTGGCAAAAATATGTGGAACATAAAATGTTATTTGTAATTTTTCTGTATATGCGTCTAATTTTGAGAAAACTAATTTTTATATTTAATAATATATTTATGGGATGGCTAGCACAGTGGTATGAAGTCGGCCTGTGGATCCTGAGGTCCCTGGTTCGATTCCCACAGGCGACAAATTTTCATAATTTGAAAAAGCTATCCCTGTGGCTCCTCCACCACTAACATGTTTGGGGGCCGTGATTTGACGACTGGTAACCGCACTTCACGCGCAAAATATATCACTTACCGAGATCTGCTTTAGCAGAGTGCCACACCCAGTAATGGGTAGAAGGCGTGATGATATATTTTTTTTTTATATTTATATAATAATATATTTAATGGGATGGCTAGCTCAGTGGTATGAAGTCGGCCTGTGGATCCTAAGGTCCCTGGTTCGATTCCCACAGGCGACAAATTTTCATAATTTGAAAAAGTTATCCCTGTGGCTCCTCCACCACTAACATCTTTGTGGGCCGTGATTTGACGACTGGTAACCGCACTTTACGCGCAAAATATATCAGTTACCGAGATCTACTTCAGCAGAGTGCCACAGCCAGTAATAATATATTTAAATAATCATAGTAGCAGTAGAAACAAAAAAACATAAATTTTAATTTTCGCTTTATCTAGTTATCTATGTCTTTTTTCGGAAAAACAAGTAAATAATTAAAATAGTCAATGGATTAGGCTTGAAAACAACCTGTATATGCCTCATCAGTAAAGTTAGACATAAATTACTAAAATATTATACGTAAACAAATTTGATATTTTATATGTTTGAAACAGATAAATGCTGAATTACTAAAAAACTAAATCACATGTTTAATAATATTATATAACATTTATAAATAAAATTAAAAAATTAAATCATCACACCTTCTACCCATTACTGGGTGAGGCACTCTGCCGAAGCAGATCTCGGTAAGTGATATATTTTGCGCATAAAATGCGGTTACCAGTCGTCAAATCACGGCCTCCAAAGATGTTAGTGGTGGAGGAGCCACAGGGGTAGATTTTTAAATTATGAAAATTGTGTGTCGCCTGTGGGAATCGAATCTAGGGTACCAAGGTTCTCAGGATCCACAGGCCGACTTCATACCACTGAAGCCACCCCATAAATCTGTTATATCGCTATTATTTCGAATTTCCTATTCTAATATCGTTTTCACTTTCGTTTTTCATTTTCATTGTACACTGAAGCAAAATGCGAGTCATGCCTCACTCATTTTTTATAGCATCCGAATAGTCTTGATTTGTAAGAAAGTGATTTACCATGTTAAACCTCCGATTTATTTGGAGCACACGGTATTTTATAAGAAAGTTATAAATATAAAATCTACGTTTTGATTCATCCTACAAGCTTCAAATTGCCTTCCACGCAAACTGAAAGCAATATTGGGCCAGACGTACACGTTTTAGGTTATCAACAACACGTGTGCCAACTTAATTGATCGAGTATTTCGTTCGGAAAAATTGCAAACGTGGAGCAATTACGAATGTCAACACCAAATCTAATAAATTGTAATTTAGAACGCAGTTTGCTATGAAATGGTAAACATGTGAAGGACGACTTTGTGTACGAGTTTATTTTTCATTTAAGTTTAATTTTGATATTGTGGAGGAAACTTTGTTCTTTATAGGAAGACGAATGAGTCGTTTTTTTTTAATTCATAGTTATTTTTATAACAAGTGGCGAAAAAGGTTAGTTACGTACAAGTGCAGAAATCTGCACGAGCACGTAACCTTTTTCGGCACCTGTTATAAACAATATTTTTCCTACAACTGTGCAATTTAGAAAATCACTCAAATATTATCAGAATTTATAAAATTTTAATGATATTACACGAGGACGTTGTTTTACGGCGTTGCTATGGTTTGTTTGTTGATTGCTTGCACATTGTTCTACGTTATTTAAAAATATTTCATTAATTTCTTCAAAATCGTCTAGATAGGAATAGTACACTGAGTGATTCTTCTTTATCATATACACCTCCAAAGATAATTGTTGGATCTATTTACGACAATGACAATCAACCTGCTGCTGGTACTTCTAAAACCTCTGAAATTGAGCATACAAAAACTCAAGTATATCATTATTAAATATGATAATTAAGAAAAAGAATCGAACAAAGTAAAATATATTATTTATTTAAAGAGTAAGTGAAGTACATAATATTTATTGTTTGTGTATATTATTAACACAGTTGTTACAGTTGCTTATATTGACTTTTGTACTGTCTAAAGAAACATTGATTTCATCCGTACCTGTTCATATTATTAACAGTAATATTAATGAGAACAATTTCGGAGGCTTTAGAAGTACCAGCAGTAGGTTGATTGTCATTGTCGAAAATAGATCCAACAATTACCTTTATGGGGTGGCTAGCTCAGTGGTACGAAGTCAGCCTGTGGATCCTGAGAACCCTGGTTCGATTCCCACAGGCGACAAACAATTTTAAAAATTTCAAAAACGACCCCTGTGGCTCCTCCACCACTAACATCTTTGAGGGCCGTGTTTTGATGGCTGGTAACCGCACTTCACGCGCAAAATATATCACTTACTGAGATCTGCTTCGGCAGAGTGCCACACCCAATAATGAGTAGAAGGCGTGATGATATATTTATTTATTTATTTTAATTACCTTTGGCGGTGTATATGGTAAAGAAAAATCACGCAGTGTAGTATTCCATTCTAGACGATTTAAAAAAAAAATATCTTGAAATTAGTGAAATATTTTTAAATAACATAGAATAAACAAACAAACTATAGCAACGCTGTAAAACATCGTTTGTAATATCATTAAAATTTTATAAATTCTGATAATATATTATAGGCTTAACAAAACGGATTAGCGCTAATACAGTTTTTAATATTATCTATAACTCTGTTTCAAATTAAAACAGATTAAAAAAATTAATTAAATTTGATACTAATAAACTCTCTTTTTAACTCAAGTTAAAATAAACTTGTTTCATGCATTGAAAAGAGAGTTAAAAACGAAATAAAAATGGAGTTAGCGCTAATCCGCTTTATGAATCTGCCTGTTAGTGATTTTCTAAATCGCACAGTTGTAGGAAAAATGTTGTTTATAACACGTGCCGAAAAAGGTTACGTGCTCGTGCAGATTTCCGCACTCGGCAAGTCTCGTGCGTTAAATTCTGCACTTGCACGTAACAAGCCTTTTTCAACACTTGTTATAAAAATAACTATACCAGACTGTTTTGTACTTTACCAGACTGTTATTTTTGTTGTAGCCTTGGATACGTACTTTACTTGACTGTTTTTGTAAAAACCTACTATCCATACTAAAATAGGTCAGGAAAGCAAGCATTTTCTTCTCGGTTTCAGAAAAAGATATTTTATAGTAAAGTCCGAACCACTTAAATATAAATTGAAGTCAGCGAGATTTGAACCCGCGACCTCTTGTTTAATATATCCATAACTTTCTTACAAAGAATACAGAATTAATTTTCGTGTTTACAACCAGTACAATGAAACATGTACTTGTATATTATTTGATAAATTAATCAAACACGAAATGAAAAGGATATTCTTTGATATGCAAATGTGGACCTGAATAACAAAGCTGGTGTCGAGATGCTGACATCAGCTTGCTGTTAAACTGCTTCGTGAAACGCTATCATTTTCATTTATTGTATTTTTAATAGTTCGTTCTTTCCTGTCTCGGTTTTATGCTGACCTTAAATAACAATTTTGTTGTCAAATGTTTTGATGAAGACAGATTGTTTTTTTGGGAATTGAAAGAGAACGAAATATGGAAATGTATCTAAATGGTAAACAGATAAAATCGTTATTTAGATATACAGGATGTCTCATTTAAGGTGGTACTATCATGGAAGCATTTAACCCGGATATTAATGAAATATGAGATGGCTAGCTCAGTGGTATGAAGTCGGCCTGTGGATCCTGAGGTCCCTGGTTCGATTCCCACAGGCGACAAATTTTCATAATTTGAAAAAAGCTATCCCTGTGGCTCCTCCACCACTAACATGTTTGGGGGGCGTGATTTGACGACTGGTAACCGCACTTCACGCGCAAAATATATCACTTACCGAGATATGCTTCAGCAGAGTGCCACATCCAGTAATGGGTAGAAGGCGTGATGATATATTTATTTTTTATTTTATTAATGAAATGTAAATATGTTATTTCTCATGTGTATCTACACTAATATGCAATTTTTTTTTAAGTTTACCGTTGTTGAGCTGAGTAATGTAAACTTAAAGTCGACCAAAAATGCATTGGCGTTATAGGAACTGTACCTCGCGAGGCAGCTTACTGCGTAATAAATTCATATATTGTAGTTACTTTTTAACAAAAAACTAACACACAGTACAACATGTAAAGATAAAGGTATGAGAATTAAAAAATCCATGCCTTACCGGATTAGTTTCAAAGAAATTGGCGATGAAAGTTGGATATTCTATGATTTTCAATGAAACTGTCAAAAATGCTTGGCAACGTTGCACGGCTAGACAGAGATGGTCGCAGGCGTAAACAGAGATAGTCGCAGACGTAGACAGAGATGGTCGCACGAATGACAAAGAACTATGAAAGTTATTATTTCGATCAGTAAAATATATTAATTTTAATACAATAAAAAATATTACAGCATTTTATATTTATTTATTTGTTGTTACAGTTGATAATAATTGCTTTGGTGTATTTTTCTCATTTTTCTTATGAACTGTATGGAGGATGTATCGATAATATAGTCACGTTTCGTACCGACTGGCCGCTTGTGGTTCTAACCTTGTTGTCATAGCTTCTGCTGTGTAAAATCTTACACTGCTATTGGTTGGCATGAAACATTCACTTCCAAAAATTTTGTTATGTTACTGAATTTCATAAACTAGTTAAATAGTTTTATTTAATATATTCAATGTTATTGTTAATTATACGATATTTGCAGCGAAATGTTAATTCTGTTAATAACCTAACCATACAAAAATATAATAATTATTTTTATAAACTTTTTAGGTTACCTATACTTTTGTATGAGACTGTCATGATAGAACCACCTTAATTTAATTTAGACTTAAAATTTCGCTACACTGTGAAGAACGTTTTAATTAAGACGTTTTTGTATCCTTTTTATTGTCATTTTAAAACGTCTTACTAAAAGTCCATAGCATTTAGATGGGCGGTAAGAGAGTAGATGTCTTAATTAAAACGCCTAATCTTGCAGAGTTTTTGCAGGATACTTCGCCGAGTTTATTATTTAATTCGTGGCCGACTTTTCGCGAATTATGCGTGAGCGTGTTTGGAGATGACAGATGGCGTTATTTAAGTGGCAAAATTCAAGAATTCAAAGCTTCGAAAATTCGTAAATTCGAAACTTCGAAAAATTCGAAAGTTCGAAGCTTCGAAGTTTTTCTGACGAAGTTCAAAAAAATTCGAATGTTCGAACTTCAGAAGTTCAAACTTCGGTGGAAATCAACGATCCTTTGTGCCACCATTCCTATCTCGAGAACTATAAAAGTTACAATGTAGGTTAAATTAAAAAAGAAATACCGTTTTCTAAGTGTATTACAAAACTATTATAAATTTTTTTTTCGACCAGTAGTTATCAAAATACTGGGTGCAACTTTCATATTTTAAATGGAAACCTAATTTTTTCATCTGCTTATTCGATTCAGTATTACTTACTTATACGCAGTATAAGGAAGTATTGGAATCGTGAAAAAAATCGTTGACGAGATTTTCGCGGAAATACGTGTTTTGAGGTCCACTGAATCTGTTTTGATCATTTTCTCAATGATGTCTGTGTGTGTGGATGGATGGATGGATGTGTGTCCGAGTGTGCAATATCTCATGAACGAGATAAGATTTGTTAACGAAACTTGGTAATTATAAGTTTCAAGAAAATACGAAGAGCTGAGTTGATTTTGAATGAAATTGAATAGACGGAAGCAGAAGTTTACCGGACACACAAAACAATAAATTCCATTTATTTCAAAAATGGAACCAGTTAGGAAAAAATGTTTCAAATAAAAGATGTTAGCAAAAATATTTAGAACATAAAATGTTATTTGCAATTTTCCTGTATATGCGTCTAATTTTGAGAAAAACTAATTTTTATATTTAATAATATATTTCAATAATCATAGTAGCATTAGAAACAAAAAACATAAATTTTAATTTTTGCTTTATTTAGTTATTCTTACGGAAAGAAACTAAATTATATGTTTAATGACATATATTCTAAATATTATATATGCTGTGTGTAAAAAAGTCGTTTGGTGCCTACACCAGATTTTTTTTTTTATAGGCTACGGACAAAACATATTTCACATTTTTTATTGTTTATAAATTACCATATTAATTTCCAATATCGTTATTTGTTTGGAAAATACGCTTTCCCATGAATAGGTAATCAAAATCGCCATTCAGAAATCAAGTTAGCTTTTTTATTTTTCCTGGTACATTCGCGAGTCCTTCAGATTTTGTCATTTCATTACACATATGACTGGGCATGAATATGTAAAACAAATGAATTCACTGATTAATTTCATTGGATGATGAGAAAAAAACATGTGACTGTCGAGGATAATTTGCGGTTTTGATCTTTCACACAAACAAGGAAATTGTTTGATTTGTATTGACTTGTAAATTTGATTTTTTTACTTCGTTTTTTAAATTCATTAGCGTGTTATTCTATTAGATAAAGAATTAATAACTAAATTATTGTTTCAGTGATTGTCAAACAAATATAAATAAATAAATAATAAATAAATATATCATCACGCCTTCTACCCATTACTGGGTGTGGCACTCTGCCGAATCAGATCTCGATAAGTGATATTTTGCGCGTGAAGTGCGGTTACCAGTCGTCAAATCACGGCACCCAAAGATGTTAGTGGTGGAGGAGCCACAGGGGTAGTTTTTGAAATTATGAAAATTTGTCGCCTGTGGGAATCGAACCGGGGACCTCAGGGTCCACAGGCCGACTTCATACCACTGAGCTAGCCATCCCATAGTCAAACAAATATAAATAAATAAATATATCATCACGCCTTCTACCCATTACTGGGTGTGGCACTCTGCCGAAGCAGATCTCGGTAAGTGATATTAATTGCGCGTGAAGTGCGGTTACCAGTCGTCACATCACGGCCCCCAAAGATGTTAGTACTGGAAGAGCCACAGGGATAGCTTTTTCAAATTATGAAAATTTGTCGCCCGTGGGAATCGAACCGGGGACCTCAGGGTCCACAGGCCGACTTCATACCACTGAGCTAGCCATCCCATAGTCAAACAAATATAAATAAATAAATATATCATCACGCCTTCTACCCATTACTGGGTGTGGCACTCTGCTGAAGCAGATCTCGGTAAGTGATATATTTTGCGCGTGAAGTGCGGTTACCAGTCGTCAAATCACGACCCCCAAAATGTTAGTGGTGGAGGAGCTACAGGGGTAGTTTTTGAAATTATGAAAATTGTTTGTCGCCTGTGGGAATCGAACCAGGGTTCTCAGGATCCACAGGCCGACTTCATACCACTGAGCTAGCCCCTCCCCTCCAGAAGATTAAAAAAAATTAACATTTTGTTTTTCTTTTTCTTATCTTCTGGAGAGGAGAAATCAAGGTTTTTATGTTTTTTAGCCAAAAAAATGTTTGCAGTTGGGGGATACACATGTCATTGTTTTTTGCAATTGTAGCGCCACCTGTTGGTTGTACTAAAATATTTTTTGAATAAATTTTTCATATTTTTAAATTGACAATTCAAATCTTCAATAAAAAATAGGGGCTGCCATATTAAAATTTAAAGTTACCCCCCTGGAAGGGGGCAGGGGCTTCGATTGATACGTTATTAGATAGAGCACATTAACATTAGTAAGATCCCGTATGGGGTGGCTAGCTCAGTGGTATGAAGTCTGCCTGTGGATCCTGAGAACCCTGGTTCGATTTCCACAGGCGACAAACAATTTTCATAATTGGCTCCTCCACCACTGACATCTTTGGGGGCCGTGATTTGACGACTGGTAACCGCACTTCACGCGCAAAATATATCACTTACCGAGATCTGCTTCGGCAGAGTGCCACACCCAGTAATGGGTAGAAGGCGTGATAATATATATAGTTTTTTTTTTATAGATTTTAACAGAGGTGGACGGGTGCTCTGGGACACCCTGTATATACGCCTACAAAATAAAGATGAGCTCTGGGAGTTTTCCAAATTTTACTTTGCGCCCTTAATAGTTGGAGGATTGCCGATCCTTCTTCAGATGGTAACAGGCGTAATGATTTATTTATTTATTTAATAAATAAGAAAAAATAGGAAAAAAATTTCCATCACTTGTCTCGTAATTCCACAGAGGTTTTACAGCACGTTTGCATCAACTTCTCAGGTCATCGACAAACGGCTGGTCAGTTCAGCTTTAACCATAGACGCGTTTCGTCCTTCCGGACTCATCAGTATGGTGCGATCATTTATCCAACTAGATCAACTAGCAAATAGTGGATTGTGATACCGACTTAGCTGAACTGACTGATGTTAACCTATCTACAACGGTAACATGACATGAGAGCTATGGAGCCACTCGTGGTGCCATCTACCGACAAAATCGCAAACTGCTTGACAGCTATTGAAATAAAACAAAAGACAAAATGTCTATTGCGATGGACGAAACGCGTCTATGGTTAAAGCTGAACTGACCAGCCGTTTGTTGATGACCTGAGAAGTTGATGCAAACGTGCTGTAAAACCTCTGTGGAATTACGAGACAAGTGATGGAAAATTTTGTCCTATTTTTTCTTATTTATTAAGACTCAATTCCACATCGCAATAGACAATTTGTCTTTTGTTTTATTTATTTATTTAAGTTCCTGGTAAAAAACTAAAAGTTTATAACTTTTTCAATTACCAGATGAGCAATTATCTAATGAAAAATAGAGTAGAACAATCTGCAGAAAATTTAATTGTGTTACTGCAATTAATCTTCAAGATAATAATTCGCAAACAGGGAGAGACATAATGAAAATGAGCTTATTAAATTGACTAGAATTCACTTTCAAATTTTCCTAATTAACAAAGTGTGACATGCAGCTGAATGAGAAATTATATTAGTTAATCAATAATTGATTCCAAGCCTCAACAAGTTTCATAGCCACTGAATAAACTCCATAAAGGTCGAAATATTTATTTTACTTTACCATAGGATAAGAATTCTAAACTTCAATCCCTGTATGAAAACAATTACGTCATATGTGGACGAGGTTATCACAGATACGATGAAATATATCTATTTTTACTTTCTTATAAGCAGTATAAGGAAGTATTGGAATCGAGAAAAAATCGTTGACGAGATTTTCGCGGAAATACGTGTTTTGAGGTCCACTGAATCTGTTTTGATCATTTTCTCAATGATGTCTGTGTGTGTGGATGTGTGTCCAAGTGTGCAATATCTCATGAACGAGATAAGATTTGTTAACGAAACTTGGTAATTATAAGTTTCATGAAAATACGAAGACCTGAGTTGATTTTGAATGAAATGGAACAGCCGGAAGCGGAAGTTTACTGGACACACAAAACAATAAATTCCATTTATTTCAGAAATGGAATCAGTTACGAAAAAATGTTTCAAATAAAAGATGTTAGCAAAAATATTTGGAACATAAAATGTTATTTGTAATTTTCCTGTATATGCGTCTAATTTTGAGAAAAACTAATTTTTATATTTAATAATATATTTCAATAATCATAGTAGCATTAGAAACAAAAAACATAAAAATTAATTTTTGCTTTATCTAGTTATCTATGTCTTCTTTCGGAAAGAAACTAAATTACATGTTTAATAACATATATTCTAAATATTATATATGCTGTGTATAAGAAAGTCGTGTGGTGCCCACACCAGATTTTTTTATTAACAGTATTTGTACCTATGCGAATGGCATTAACGTATGTCTTAATAAGAAAAGACACACGTTTCATGTTTTTTCACGTTCTATCACATTTATTATTTTCGTGAAAACGTGTGACAGTTCTTACTAATACGAAAATTTTTATTTACTTTGTTCACATTTGTTTATAAAATAAAAATAGAGAGCTATGGCCATGATTTTGTTATTTTCTCGCCTGTCATTTCTAAGTGTGTGACATTTTTGATACATAAATACAGACTGAGAAATAAGAAATGGCTAGAAAAATTTTGGGTAATAAAATAAATAAATATATCATCACGCCGAAGCAGATTTTAGTAAATGATATATTTTGCGCGTGAAGTGCGGTTACCAGTCGTCAAATCACGGCCCCCAAAGATGTTAGTGGTGGAGGAGCCACAGGGATAGCTTTTGAAATTATGAAATTTGTTTGTCGCCTGTGGGAATCGAACCAGGGTTCTCAGGATCCACAGGCCGACTTGCCGAGCTGTTAAAACATTTCAAATAATTCGAAAATTTGAATATTCGTAAAATTCGAAAATTAAAAAATTAAAAAATTTGAATATTTCGAAAATTCGAAATATTTCAAAATTCGACAGTTTGAATCTAAATTCGAAGGTTCAATAAATCCGAACAATCGAAGTCTCGAATATTCATAAAATCAGCAACCCTATTGAGTACTGAGTTTTTTTGTCAAAAGTTTATCAAGGAAAAGACATTATTTTAGGCCCCTCTAGCTGCACTTTTAATCTTTTACAAACGTTATGAATAAGTAGAAGTCAACAAGATTTGAACGCACGACCTCTTGCTCAAATTTTACTTCGCTTTTATCCACTGAGCTACAATTGCCTATCATAAATAAATGATTGCCATTTCTAGCTCTAGAGGGAGGTTTACCCCTGATATCATAGGTGGGAATTTTAATCGAAATATAGATCTTATCCACTACTAGGAAAGTTAAAAATACAATTCGTATCCATTCAATTCAATTTCCCTGGACACCTAACATGGAATAGCATCCATACAAACAGTGGCGTACTTAGAACTTTTGCCGCGCAGGGTGGTCTCCAATTTGCCGCCCTTTCTAAGTCAATCAAATGGTGGTTTTTATAAATTAAAAAAATAAATATATCATCACGACTTTTACCCATTACTGAGGGTGGCACTCTGCCGAAGCAGATCTCGGTAAGTGATATATTTATGTACGTGAAGTGCGGTTACCAGCCGTTGAATCACGGCCCCTAAAGATGTTAGTGGTGGGGGAGCCACCGGAATCATTTTAATTTGGTGAAAATTGTTTGTCGGCTGTGGGAATCGAACCGGGGTCCTCAGGATCCACAGGCAAACTCGAAACCACTGTGCCATTATCCCATTAAATTAATAAAAAATAAAATAAATATATCATCACGCCTTCTACCCATTATTGGGTGTGGCACTCTGCCGAAGCAGATCTCGGTAAGTGATATATTTTGCGCGTGAAGTGCAATTACCAGTCATCAAATCACGGCCCCCAAAGATGTTAGTGGTGGAGGACCCACAGGGGTAGCTTTTGAAATTATGAAAATTGTTTGTCGCCTGTGGGAATCGACCCAAGGTTCTCAGGATCCACAGGCCGACTTCATACCACTGAGCTAGCCACCCCATATTATGTTAAATTAATAAACATAAATATAAAAAAAAAATATATCATCACGCCTTCTACCCATTACTGGGTGTGGCAATCTGCTGAAGCAGATCTCGGTAAGTGTTATATTTTGCGCGTGAAGTGCGGTTACCAGTCGTCAAATCACGGCCCCCAAACATGTTAGTCGTGGAGGAGCCACAGGGATAGCTTTTTCAAATGATGAAAATTTGTCGATTGTGGGAATCGAACCAGGGACCTCAGGATACACAGGCCGACTTCATACCACTGAGCTAGCAATCCCATAATAAACATAAATAAATAATTGTAATTGAGACAAACTATAGGTGGGGAACTTTTTTACCATTGGATGGCATATTTAAATTAGGCAGTAATAAAGGAATTTTTCGAGATAATATTTTCAACCCTACATTGACTTGACGATGAAGAAAAATATTCTAAATCATATAGTAATTCATAATTCGTAGAAATCGAATAGTAAACTTATGAAGTGAACAAATTGTTTTTTACAACTAAAACTAAATATAACAATTGCCGCCGCAACATATGTGCCCCCCCTTCCTTGGTACGCCACTGCATACAAAATTCACTTCCAAGTAATTTAGAAAAAGAGTCACAAAGGACAAATGTCCCAATAAAACAGTCCTTTGCAATAATTGCTACAGTGAACAAAAGAATTCTGAAATTCGTTTGACATCAAATCAATTTGTGGTCTTGAATAATATTATGCAATTTGTCATTTCGGTCAAATGCACAAATTCTACTGTAATGTAATGTCAAAATGTTGATTGTAGCGGTAAGACACAGAAAATTAATTGTTGAGTACTGCATCCTGTTGATGGAGTAATGGAATTAGTTTGAGTGTCTCTGGTTTAAGTTTTAATTGTCAAACGACCACTAGATATTAGTCCGAGCGTTTTGCTGACGATAGTGGCACAACAAACGTATTTGATATAGAATCGGCCATAAGTGATTAACATGAGAAATCAGTTTTTCACTATTTCTGCATTTCTGATTAATAAATAAGAAAAAATAGGAAAAAAATTTCCATCACTTGTCTCGTAATTCCACAGAGGTTTTACATGTCATGTTACCGTTGTAGATAGGTTAACATCAGTCAGTTCAGCTAAGTCGGTATCACAATCCACTAGTTCCTAGTTGATCTAGTTGGATAAATGATCGCATCATACTGATGAGGCCGGAAGGACGAAACGCGTCTATGGTTAAAGCTGAACTGACCAGCCGTTTGTTGATGACCTGAGAAGTTGATGCAAACGTGCTGTAAAACCTCTGTGGAATTACGAGACAAGTGATGGAAAATTTTTTCCTATTTTTTCTTATTTATTAAGACTCAATTCCACATCGCAATAGACATTTTGTCTTTTGTTTCATTTCTGATTACTTTGTAGGAAAATGTTTTAAATAATAGTAAATAAATAAATAAATATATCATCACGCCTCCTACCCATTACTGAGTGTGGCACTCTGCCGGAGCAGATCTAGGTAACTGATATATTTTGCGCGTGAAGTACGGTTACCAGTCGTCAAATCACGGCGCCCAAAGATGTTAGTGGTGTCATTTTGGTTTTGCTTTGTGCTATTTTTTCGTGTTTGTTTATTTTATCAGTCAGGGTGCGTTCTGTTGTTTCATCGATGAGTTCCTCGGTGCTCATTCATTCTCCTCGACCAGTGTGCCATTGGCATTATAGTTCTCGAGATACGAGGGTCGTTCAATAAGTAAAAAAGTAGAAAAAACACTTTTTTTTGGTAGATTTTTTTTTATTTTTCTACATAATCTCCTTTTAGCTCTATACACTTCTCTAATCGTTTTCCCAAATTTTTTAAGCCGTCCAAAAAGTAGGATTTCGGATGCTCCTCAAAATATGCCTCCGTTTGGGCGATGACCTCTTCATTGGTTGTAAACTTTCGTCCGCCAAGCCATTTCTTTAAGTTTGGAAATAATAAAAAGTCACTGGGGGCCAAATCTGGTGAATACGGTGGATGTTGCAATAATTGGAACTTTAATTCCGTAATTTTGGCCATCGCAACTGCGCAGGTGTGCACACGTGCATTGTCTTGATGAAAAAGGACCTTTTTGCGTTTCAAATGAGGACGTTTTTCTTTTATTTCTTCGCTCAGCCGGTCCAATAACGACGCATAATACGCTCCTGTTATCGTTTTTCCCTTTTCCAAATAGTCGATGAAGATGATTCCGCGTGCATCCCAAAAGACCGTTGCCATAACCTTGCCAGCCGATTTCGCCGTCTTCGCCTTCTTCGGAGCCCGTTCACCTTCAAAAATCCACTGTTTTGACTGTTCTTTTGTCTCTGGAGTGTAGTAATGTATCCAAGTCTCATCCACAGTTATGTATCGACGCAGAAAATCTTCAGGATTACGACGGAAAAGCGCCAAAACAGCCTCAGAGTCCACCACACGATTGCATATATTCTCCACTGTGAGCAAACGCGGCACCCATCTTGTGTGCCTTGTGATATGCCTGTAGCCTCAACTATTTCGCGCACTTTGATTCGTCGGTCACTTAAAACCATATCGTGGATTTGGTCAATCATTTCGGGGGTAGACACTTCTACAGGGCGTCCGGAACGATGTTCATCTTTTGTGGATGTACGGCTACGTTTAAACTCATTCACCCAATTGTAAACAGTTGCAAACACAGGAGCAGATGTGCCATGAACTTCATCCAACTCAGCTTTAATTTCTTTCGGCGTTAAGCCTTTTAAATACAAATGTTTAATCACCGCTCGAAACTCACTTTTATCCATTATTATAAACTATCAAAAGTTTTTTACTACAATTGACAACAACAATGAAACTACGTGACGGCTAAAGCTAAAACTCTAACAGTTGACTAGTTAGGAGTGCTGCTTACTGGAAAAAATTCATTTTCGATACTAAGAGCACCATCTCTTGGATTTTCTAAGGACTTATTGAACGACCCTCGTAGCAATGGTCGCGCAACTAAATTGAATACTCTATATAGTCAAATCTGACCCATATTTTATTTACATATAAGTTGAAGGCAACAAGATTCGAACCCACGACCTCTTACAATCCTACGATTGTCTGATATTTCTCAAGGTTATAAATAATCTTACATCATTAACATGGCATTTTAATTCAACATAATCACCTGAAAATATCAGATAACAGCGCCGCTGACATCTAACGGTTGTGCTCTGAAGCTCGACCTGTTGTCTAGGGTATAAATTTGAATTAAGGGCGCATTAGACGTTGTTAATATGGCGACAGCGGATTAACTGCGTCGTTAGCTTTCTCCGAGACAAGGAATTTATTTTTTGCAACTTGATATTATGCTGGTGTTTTTCATTTTGCGAGGGTCTGGTTGTATTCTTATAATGAAGTTGGTAATTTTTGCAGGTGAAAATAATTAATTTTTCCTGGTAAATGTGTAAAGCTGTGTTATTGTAGATAAAATGACTTTTAATTTATGTCATGATAGATAGTTTGTTATCTAGGTTCATTAAAAATATAATCAGATATTCCCCCATATTCTGTAATTGTATCATAATCTGTTCATGATTGATAAGTTAATGATATGTTTTATTTTTCATCGTTATTTTACAGATCGATCACAATTTCTGTATTCTAAAGCTTGTTTTATTCTTTGTGTTTGGTTTTTTGTTTCTGTTTATGTCGGAAAAATTCCTACCATTTCCAGTTCTTAACATAAACATAACCTTAATTCATTATTCTAGTAAAGGTTTGTTCACTTAAATGAGAAAATAATTGTGTAAAACTATTTGAAATACTTTAAAAATTATATAAAATTATGAATGAGGAACAGTAATTACAATTAAAATAAGCACTAGTTTAATTAATTTATACAATTCCAAAATAATTTTAAAAAATTGAGACATTATTGTAGTGAACAAACCAGAATATTTCAAATATAAATAAATAAAATAAATATATCATCACGCCGTCTACCCATTATTGGGTGTGGTACTCTGCCGAAGCAGATCTCGGTAAGTGATATATTTTTGCGCGTGAAGTGCGGTTACCAATCGTCAAATCACGGACCCCAAACATGTTAGTGGTGGAGGAGCCACAGGGATAGCTTTTTCAAATTATGAAAATTTGCCGCCTGTGGGAATCGAACCAAGGACCTCAGGATCCACAGGCCGACTTCATACCACTGAACTAGCCATGCCATAATATGGTAATTTAAATTTAAATTTCAAAACTGATTTGTGTATTATTAAAATATGATTAAATTGTAATTATATTTACAAAATCAAAGAAAAGAAATAAATTTTAAAATGACAGCGACTAAATAATTTCTTCATGACTTGTTAGTTTGGTTTTTGCTATTAATCCAGTTCTTTTTTTTTCTCGGTTGAAATTATTACTATTTTTATTTCATTGTCTATATTTATCGTATTCCCAACACAAACCTAATGACATTTGATAAATGCAGCATAGGATGCGGGCACCCACGTGATAATGAACAGCTGTTTCGGGAAAATTCACTGCGCCACCTACAAAATGAACTATTTTTTGGGACGAGATTTGAAAAGAACCAATAGGATGCGGGCACTCACGTGACACTGTGACAGCTGTCACGTGAGTGCTCGCATCCTATTGGTTCTTTTCAAATTTCGTCCCAAAAAATAGTTCATTTTGTAGGTGGCGCAGTGAATTTTCCCGAAACAGCTGTTCATTATCACGTGGGTGCCCGCATCCTATAGAATTGAGTGTATATTGCAGTATAACAGGCAATGGTAGCTCAGTGGATAAAAGCGAGGTAAAACTTGCGTTTCTTAATGGACCATATTACTTTCTATAGCGCCTCTGCCGGAAAATTTATGAAATGAAAAAAGCGTGCCAGGGTGACAAACTTTTTTTCTATTTTTACCAATTATGTTGGCAATACTAATGTTTGTGACGCCATGTGACTCGAACGGTGATGCATATGCGCATGTGCGCATAAATTGTGACAGTTTTATTGCCGCCAGTTTGAAGTTGACATGAAATCTTTAATTTGAAATGTTGGTCTGTTTACTATTCATGGGACAGAAATGAAAAAATATTCCCTTATTAATTAATGAATTCAAATTACAATCACAACAAAACGTAAGTTTGAAGTTATCGGCCAGTGACAGATGACAGAAGAGCAAATTGACGCTTAAAATTTTCAAATTTTAATATTTATTTTAATATTAATGTATTGAATATTTATATATTATAAGGGCAGAATCCGATAGTAAGAAATGAAATATAACTTGTATGAAAAAATTATCATTCATTTACGTTTAGATAAAATGATATTTTACTTTAAAACTACAATTTTTTCCATAAGAATACATTGGTTTCATTTTAGCTGTACTTCCTAGCATATGATTGGTGCATTATGAGCATGCGTATTGAGATAGTAATATGGTCTATTAGGAAGCAAGAGGTCGTGCGTTCAAATCTCACTGATTTCTATTTATATTCAAAAAATACGATTGTGTCCAGAGCTGGGCAATACTTAAGTACTTTAGTACTTAAGTACCAATTTTTCGTATCTTCTAGTACTTAATACTTATACTGAAGTATATTTATTTTTGTGTTACTTAATACTTGAAATTTTTAAGTACTAAATTTCAGCTTGTACTTAAGACTTACATTTTTGGACTGTAAATGTAAAAAATATTGAAGTACTTTTCAAATAATTAAGAAGGTACGTCTGTATTACTAAAAACACGGAAAGTACTTAAATATTTCGGAACATTGAAGTACTTAGATTTTGCGGTTAATGCTGTTTTTTTTATTGTGCTGTACTGTGACGTGAACGTCAGGAGCACAAACATGCATATATATATATATATATATATATATATATATAAGACTGATTTTTTGTAATTTCCGACTACATACTAAATTTTGCATGTACCTATTCATTTTTAAATTAAAAAATCTTTTCGTTTTTTAATCATGTTTTCAAAATGTATATTTAGAATATGTTGTTATTAAAATAAATAACAATAACAGAAAAACTATTTCATACGAATATACTCAATACTGGTACTTGCAAAATACTTATTTTTTAAGTACTTTGGTCTAAAAAAACTGGTACTTTACTTAAGTATTTTCAAGCTGTGCTTGAAAAAGTACTGCATAACAAGTACTGACCATGGTTAGTCCTCGTACTTATACTTAAGGTTAAATGATACCCAGCTTTAATTTGTTTCTAGCTCGAGGTGAGCGCTGTAGTCAGCTCCATGAATGAGTTTGAACTAAGTTGATATAGAAGGTAGCTGTGTATGTGGAATATAGCCACCTATTGGCAATCTCGACAACTGTCATTTTTCTTCCTCGGACATAAACTTTGGTTCTGGTACTTGCCCAGCTCTGATTGTGTCTGAGTGGTTCGGATTCCACTATAAACTGTAGGCCCTCTGTACTGTAATTGGGATTTACTTCCTGTTGTGCAGAGTAACAAATAAATTAATTAAAAAAATAACAAGAGATAGCATTACCGCAGCGAACTCTCTCTTACAGAATAACGACGAAAGACTATGTCGAAAGTATGAAGTCTGCAAACTTTGTGTTTATGCGCAGCGACAAAGACTAAGGCCGTGTTCGGAGTATCCGTTTGACATTTAGGATTTAGGAATTGGGAAAAGAAATTAGGAATTCACAAAGGTATAACTTTGATAGTATACTATTAATGACATCTGTAGTCTGTAGGTTGAATTGTTTGACGATTAGAAGTTTAGGTATTAATAATAATATTATTAAATAAGAAAAAATAGGAAAAAAATTTTGCATCACTTCTCTCGTAATTCCACAGAGGTTTTACAGCACGTTTGTATCAACTTCTCAGGTCATCAACAAACGGCTGGTCAGTTCAACTTTAACCATAGACGCGTTTCGTCCATCGCAATAGACATTTTGTCTTTTGTTTTATTTCAATTCATTATTAAATTAATAAACATAAATAAAGAATTGTAATTGAGACAAACTATAGGTGGGGAACTTTTTTACCAATAGATGGCATATTTAAATTAGGCAGTAATAAAGGAATTTTTCTAGATAATATTTTCAACCCTACATTGACTTGACGATGAAGAAAAATATTCGAAATCATATAGTAATTCATAATTCGTAGAAATCGAATAGTAAACTTATGAAGTGAACAAATTGTTTTTTACAATTAAAACTAAATATAAAAAATGCCGCCCCAAAATATGTGCCCCCCTCCCTTGGTACGCCACTGCATACAAAATTCACTTCCAAGTAATTTAGAAAAAGAGTCACAAAGGAAAAATGTCCCAATAACACTTATGAAGTGAACAAGTTGTTTTTTACAAAAAATGACGCCCCAAAATATGTGCCGCCCGGTGCGGATCGCACCCGCCGTCCCCCCTAGGTACACCACTGTTATCCATGATAATAATTTAATAAACATACTTTTAAAAGTTATACATTTTTCTTTAATAAAGATATATCTGGCCAAATATAATTATGAATGAATCCTTCGTAGATTTGAATGCAACAGGCCTTAAAATTTCACTTCCGTTTTCATTCTCTTCTCTCGCACGACTTCTAACTTGTGTCAGTGAGGTGATGTGTTTTCATACACCACTAAGTATTATTCCTATCACGTATTGTAGACGCCCGCTGAATAACAACGCCCACTTTGCTACAACAATTGTTCATTTTTCGTTGTTAATTGCTTTGTGAAACAATTGCTTTACCAGTTACACTTTAACAGTTGAAGGACAGGGCTATTCGCTAAATATTTTCAAATTATATTAACAGGAAGTTTTCATTTCTTTTGTCTGGTTTGGTTTGATGCGCTTTTTTATAAACGAGGTTTTTATAATAATGTGTTAATTAATAATGTAATGGGGTAGGTAGCTCAGTGGTTCAAGTCGGCCTGTGGATCCTGAGAATCCTGGTTCGATTCCCACGGGCGACAAACAATTTTCACCATTTTAAAACTACCCCTGTGGCTCCTTCACCACTAACATCTTTGGGGGCCGTGATTTGACGACTGATAACCGCACTTCACAAGCATAAATATCAGAGCTGGGCAAGCTACTTAAAAAAAGTAGCTAAGCAACAGCCAGAGCTGGGCAGTAGCTTAGCTACTAGCTTAGCTACATTTACCTTAGCTGTAGCTGTAGCTTAGCTAACTGTGAAAAAATATAGCTGTAGCTTGTAGCTAGCTACTTTTTTTCTATTAGCTTAAAAATAACAACTGAAGCTACTTTTAAAGCTACTTTTGTAGTTTAAAGCTACTTTTTGTAGCTTCAAGCTACTTTTTGTATCTTCAAGCTACTTTTTGTAGCTTGAAGCTACTTTTTAAGCAGAAGGTCAACAAAGTACGCATGCGTACAAGCTAAACCCACACAAAATAATTATTTGTTGCCGGTTCTAACTGGCTCTAATACGCAAAAATACACAGTAGGTGCCAGATGGTATTTGCTATTTTTGATATTTATGTACGTAATAGTAAATTAACAGTCATTATAACAAAAGACTGATCATATGACAATGGCAAATTTAATTATTTCACAATAATTAGAAAAAGTAGCTTTAAAATTTAACAGCTACTTTAACGAAAGCTTTTAGCTGTAGCTTAGCTATATTTTACAAAATATAGCTTATAGTTGTAGCTTAGCTACTTTTTTAAAGAAGAGCTGTAGCTGTAGCTTAGCTACTTTTTTTAAGTAGCTTGCCCAGCTCTGGCTACAGCTGTAAGCTATATATTGTTAAATATAGCTAAGCTACAACTAAAAGCTTTCGTTAAATAGCTGTTAAATTTTAAAGCTACTTTTTTTAAATTACTGTGAAATAATTAAATTTGCCATTGTCATATGATCAGTCTTTTGTTATAATGACTGTTAATTTACTATTATGTACATAAATATCAAAAATAGCAAATACAATCAAATAATTATTTTGTGTGGGTTTAGCTTGTACGCATGCGTACTTTGTTGATCTTCTGCTTAAAAAGTAGCTTTAAGCTACAAAAAGTAGCTTGTTGCTATAAAAAGTAGCTGTAAGCTACAAAAGTAGCTTTAAAAGTAGCTTCAGTTGTTATTTTTAAGCTATTAGAAAAAAAAGTAGCTACCTACAAGCTACAGCTATATTTTTTCACAGTTAGCTAAGCTACAGCTACAGTTAAGGTTAATATAGCTAAGCTAGTAGCTAAGCTATAAAAGTAGCTAGCTACTGTCCAGCTCTGATAAATATATCACTTACCGAGATCTGCTTCGGCAGAGTGCCACACCCAGTAATGAGTAGAAGGTGTGATGATATATTTATTTATTTAATTTATTTTAATTAATAATGTGTTTATAGTTTTTCGTTATCATTTCTTCCCTGATTACTTTATAGGATAAATATTGAAATAAATGATTAGAATATTAAATTTTGCTCCTAAATCAGCCTAGATATTATAATTAATTATTTACATGCAGGCAGATGCATAGAGCAGATTAGCGCTAACACCATTTTTACTTTCTTATACACAGTATAAGGAAGTATTGGAATCGTGAAAAGTATCATTGACGAGATTTTCGCGGAAATATGTGTTTTGAGGTCCACTGAATACGTTTTCATCATTTACTCAATGATGTCTATGTGTGTGGATGGATGGATGGATGTGTGTCCGGTCGTGCAATATCTCATGAACGAGATAAGATTTGTTAACGAAACTTGGTAATTATAAGTTTCATGAAAATACGAAGAGCTGAGTTGATTTTGAATGAAACTGAAAAACCGGAAGAGGAAGTTTACTGGACGCACAAAACAATAAATTTCATTTATTTCAAAAATGGAATCAATTGCGAAAAAAAGTTTCAAATAAAAGATGTTGGCAAAAATATTTGGAACATAAAATGTTATTTGCAATTTTCCTGTATATGCGTCTAATTTTGAGAAAAACTAATTTATATATTTAATAATATATTCCAATAATCATAGTAGCAATAGAAACAAAATACATGAACATGTTTAACTTTTATATGTCAAATAATAATTGTCAAACGCAGGGAGCAAGTCATAAGTGTTCAATTCAGCAGTTTTGATGCTATATCAATTTCATTGATAAATAAATAAATAAATAAATATATCATCACGCCTTCTACCAATTAATGGGTGTGGCACTCTGCCGAAGCAGATCTCGGTAAGTGATATATTTTGCGCGTGAAGTGCGGCTACCAGTCGTCAAATCACGGCCCCCAAAGATGTTAGTGGTGGAGGAGCCACAAGGGTAGTATTTGAAATTATGAAAATTGTTTGTCGCCTGTGGGAATAGAACCAGGGTTCTCAGGTTCCACAGGCCGACTTCATACCACTGAGCTAGCCACCTCATTTCTTTGATCTATATTCTAAATATTAAATATGCTGTGTATCAGAAGGTTTTCCGACGCGTGAGTATGCCACATACAGCTGTCCATGTGAGAAGCATGGATTTTCCAAATTCACATTAATTTAATTAAAATTGCGTAGAAACCAGTGTGCTATGACAGAAACAAATGAACAAATCATAATATTTTTGATTGTTTGATTCATTATTATATGTAAATACATCTATTTTGTGAAAAAATAAATAAATAAATTTTATTAGTCATTTGTTTTTGTCATAGCACGCTGATTCCTACGCAATCAAACTGTATTAGAATATATTATTTTCATGATTCGATGATTGATGATATATGTGAACAATTTAAAGTTAAACGTTTCATCTTTAAAACGCTAACTTAAAATTTAATGTAGCATAAAACATTACTCATCAAATTTAAAATAGGTCAACGCACATCAAGTAAAAAGTATTTTACAAAATGTGAACAGAAGATATTGTTATTACATTATTCCTTAATATTACTTTTTTATGAGAAAAAAAAAATGCTTGAATTACAATTTTGAAGGTGAAACATGCTTCAAATTGGGTAACTAAATATAGCACCTCAACACGGTATTTTATTTATAGAAGACATTATTGTTAATAAAATAAAAATAAATATATCATCACGCCTTCTACCCATTACTGGGTGTGGTACTCTGCCGAAGCAGATCTCGGTAAGTGATATATTTTGCGCGTGAAGTGCGGTTACCAGTCATCAAATCACGGCCTCCAAAGTTGTTAGTGGTGAGGGAGCCACAGGGATAATTTTAAAATGGTGAAAATTGTTTGTCGCCTGTGGGAATCGAACCAGGGTTCTCAGGATTCACAGGCCGACTTCATACCACTGAACTAGCCATCCCATATTATTGTTAATATAATAAATAATATAAATACAATCTGCAAAAAGAAAATTTAGTAAACATGTATCTGTGTAGACGATATGAAAAAAAATTCCAGTAACAAAGAGCTCAATATATATTTTGTAATCTATGGCCGTATTTATTTGGGATTTTTAAAGTAACCTGGTAGGTTACTTGGCACACTTTAAGTAACCTGGAACTAACCTTAAACTGAGCCTACTGCCCCAGCTATTTTAGCGGGTTGGTAGATTCAACCCGTTTACTATCTCTTTCTAATCAACTTGTGTTCCTTGTTATTCGTGGCGGCATCGCGATTTGTAATAGTATAGAGAGGTTAGGAGTTATTTTTATGAAAAACCTAAGTAATTTTATAATAATATTTTGAAAAAATATACTAAACTATTATTTATGCAGATGATGGAAGAGCAATATGCATTCTGTGCTTCTTGCAATATAAGTCACAGAGGATAATATTACGACACATTATTGCGACTCCAAAATTCATTATTTTGATAGTGCTGATGAGAAAATTATAAAAAAAAAACAGACCCTGACGTTATTTGCTTTTTGACTACATATAAAAAATATAAAGATGATTCAAAACATCGAATTAAAAGCGCAATTTAACACACAAACAAAACTAAGCAGATGTCGCTTCGAACATGCATTCAGATTTTAAATTTACCGCCAGTGTTTACAACTGACACTTGAGATGCATCATTTATTTGGAAGTAACACGAGTTAGTTCTAGGTCAGTTCAGGGTTGGATCAAAATTTCCCAAACAAATACGGTCTATAGAAACATTCAAACACAAGATTTTAAAATTGGTAGCACCATATTTGAAACCTTATATAGGTATATGCAATCTATTTCGATCTGAAACATTTGACAATCGCGTGTTTTGCCACAAAAAATAAAGAAAACAAAAAGTAAGGTTTCTTCTACTTTTATACCTTTAAAGACGATACTGTTTCTTATACAATCTTTACACCCATCTATAACAGTGTTTCTAAAACTGTTTTGCTTCCATGCCTTTCTTTAAATCACTTTTAGTTTTGTTTTGCGGTTCATAATATATTAAGGAATTGATTTTGCTTTGGTTTTGAATAGTATATTACATAACAAATATCGAAAGTATACGATAAAGTGCGAGTGTACAAATTAAAAAACGAGGTTCGCGGCGCCGAGTGATTTAAGTACAAGAGCACAGTTATCACACTTTCAAGCGAGTTATGTACACTGTTTTTCAGACGACCACAAAATATTTCTAAAAACAATTTACAAGAGCAATTTTGTTACAATTTGACAGTTGATGCGTTTTTGAAGGTAATCGTTGATGTTTGAGGTTAGGTGTGGTGGTACCAACTGTACTATCCGTAATGTCAAAATATTAAATATAAATAAATAAATATATCATCACGCCTTTTAACCATTACTGGGTGTGGCACTATGTCGAAGCAGATCTTGGTAAGTGATATATTTATGCGCGTGAAGTGCGGTTATCACCCGTCAAATCACGGCCCTCAAAGATGTTGGTGGTGGTGGAGCCACAGGAGTAATTTTAAATTGGTGAAAATATTTTGTCGGCTGTGGGAATCGAATCAGGGTTCTTAGGGTTCACAGGCCGACTTGATACCACTGAGCCATTACCTCATAAATATTAAATAATGCCAGAATATTAGTAAATAAGTAATTATTAATTCTAAAAAGTATTTTATGCACAACCAGGCCGAAAACCATGTGTTTTAGCCCTAGAAAGCGGGTTTAAACACTTCTTTTTGACCCATGGGCCAAAAAGAAATAATTTCTATGGATACATAAATAAAATGACCATTTTTGTTTATTGTGAATACTTGCGACAAATTTTCATAATTTGAAAAAGCTATCCCTGTGGCTCCTCCACCACTAACATGTTTGGGGGCCGTGATTTGACGACTGGTAACCGCACTTCACGCGCAAAATATATCACTTACCGAGATCTGCTTTAGCAGAGTGCCACACCCAGTGATGGGTAGAAGGCGTGATGATATATTTATTTATTTATTTGTGAATACTTGATTTTACAAAATGTCATTTTGACATATAACCTATGTACATATTTTAATCTTTTGAACATATAATTAAATGTTATTTTGTTGTGCATAAAATATTGTATGTACCACGGGTGAAATTAGCGTTTCTGACCCTGAGCATGTTATTAGCCCACGGCGCTTTATGCCTCGTGCTAATAATCATGCCGCGGGCCAGAAACGCATTTTTTCATCCTTGGTACACTACTTTCTGCTTTAGGTACACAAATTACTATTTGGATATACTCCTAAGTTGAATTCAGCGTAATTTGACCGCATGACCTTTTGTTAATTACTGCAATATTAGATCATCTTTGTGTTCCACCTGTTAAGAACTTATGCTCTACAAAAAATTATGATACAGATAAGGTTATTTAATGTAGTAATACTCGAGAAATTTATTCTCATTAAGGATGTAAATGAACACTTTGCACGATATCTAAATATTTAAGCACAGAGCTATTTCCCGTACGAAAATAGAAAATTTACGGAATTGAGGAAAAAAAACAATTTAAAGATAACACTGACTTGTATGTCTGTGGTTTGTTACGATAACCTATGGTTTGTATTTTAAAAATATACAGGCTGTTAAAAAGTTCCGAGACGATGAAATATCTCGAGAAAAACACATCGAATCAAAAAACCAAAAAACACGTGTTTCATATTTTGCAAAAAAAAGGCTTGTGGCTACTTGTGATTATGTTGATTTTTTTATTTGATTCAATGTTTATTTCTTGTGATTTTAGACCGTTTTTTTACTTTTCTTTCAGAATCATGTCAAAACTTATTTTTGCGTTTAGAGCACCATCTATTCCGAATTGGAAAAAAAGTTTCAGATAAAATTAACTTATTTTTTTTCGCAGAATACGAATCTGTAATAAAAAATGGGGGTTCCCATTTAAGGTTTCAACGTTGCCCCCCGTCCCACCCCCTGGGGGTGGGGGTTGGGGTTTGTGTTTGGTGTGCTTAGATAGGTTTTTGCAAAATATGAAACACGTGTTTTTTGGTTTCTTGATTCGATGTGTTTTTCTCGAGATATTTCACCGTTCCGGAACTTTTTTAACACCCTGTATATTCCTGTCGGTATTTGATAATAATTTGGTTTGTTAAAAATAATTTTATCATATTTGTATCAGTTATCCTATTACAATTTTTTCATACAACTGTGCGATTTAGAAAATCACTAAAATATTATCCAAATTTATAAAATTTTAATGATATTACACGAGAACGATGTTTTACGGCATTGCTACGGTTTGTTTGTTGATTGCTTGCACATTGTTCTACGTTATTTAAAAATATTTCACTAATTTCACGATAATTTCTTCAAAATCGTCAAGATTGGAATACTACACTGAGTAATTCCTTTTTATCATAAACACCTCCAAAGATAATTGAAGCCCCAGGACATGCTATGTTGGATCTATTTTCGACAATGACAATCAACCTGCTGCTGGTACTTCTAAAGCCTCCGAAATTGTTGTCAATAATATTACTGTTAATAATTTGAACAGGTACGGAAGAAATCAGTATTTCTTTAGACAGTACAAAAGTTTCCACTTCACATTATGTCAGTATAAGCAACTGTAACAACTGTGTTAATAATATACACAAACAATAAATATTATGTATTTCACTTACTCTTTAAATAAAACCATTTATCGATATATTTTACTTTGTTCGGTTCTTTTTATTAATTGTGTACAGATTACATATACTTCATATTAAAGTATGATTTTACAAAAAAAAAATATAAAATAAATAAATAAATAAATATATCATCATGCCTTTTACCCATTACGTGGTGTGGCACTCTGCCCAAGCAGATGTCGGTAACTGATATATTTTGCGCGTGAAATGCGGTTACCAATCGTCAAAGATGTAAGTGGTGGAGGAGCCACAGGGGTAGTTTTTGAAATTATGAAAATTGTTTGTCGCCTGTGGGAATCGAACCAGGGTTCTCAGGACCCACAGGCCGACTTAATACCACTGAGCTAGCCACCCCATCTAGAATAAAACGATTCCCAGAATTGTAGTGCCAACTATGGAATAAAAAAATTCCCAAAATTTGTATAAGAATGAAATTAACATTATTTACTGGTTATATATAAAAATTATTTTAGTCTCCAAAATCTGGAGAATTTTATGAATTTATCGATCGATAGTGGAATCCAAACCACTCAGACACATCCTATTTTTTTAATATAAATTGAAGTCATCGACATTTGCACGCACGACCTCTTACTTGTCAATTAATTAACGCAGGTTTTACTTTGGTAATGATTAATATTTCACTGTGGGTACTCCATATTGACTTTTTAATCCAAAAGTTTTAGTTTTCCTTTTAAGTAAACACAACATGAAAACACGACAGCACTAAAACGAAAATTGTAATTATTTTTTCAAAGCTCATATCCTTCACAAATAATTAATTTCTGCTCGTAGCCTAACTCGGCTAATTCCGCAACATTGCGTGAATTGCACGTATCTACATCGCGTGATAACAAATGACACTCGTTACTACCGAATTCAAGTCCTTGTTGGACTTGTTAGTTCGTGTCCTCGTAAAATAGGAAATGAATTAATACTTGTATCATTTCAGTGAAGGTTAGTGTTTGAGATGAACGATAAAGAAAACTTATTTGAAAAGCAAAAGATAAGGCTTCATTTTAATTATTATATTTAATTAGTTTTCTTATACATTGGTGAAAAAAAAGGAAACATTTGAAATTCGTGAAATTTTTCTAATTTTCAAACTGCCATAACTTGGCGAATTTTCAGCTAATATTGATGAATTTTCCATGGTGAAAAAGTTTAAAGTGTCTACTTTAAGAAGATACATGTGATCTTGGGGTTAACCCCTTCCGTTCTCCCCTCAACCCCCTAGAAGAAAAAAATGTTTTTAGTGGAAAAAAGTCCATCTTTGACGATCTGTACGTAGCTAAGAAAAATATGTGGACCCGATCCACCACCAGGGTTTAAAGTGTCTACTATAAAGGGATTTATGCAATCTTAAGATTAACCCCTTCCGCCCTTCCTCAACCCCCTAGAAGAAAAAATAGTTTTCATGGAAAAAACGTCCATCTTTGACGATCTGTACGTAGCTAAGAAAAATTTGTAGACTTGATTCACCTTCAGGGTTTAAAGTGTCTACTTTAAGGGATTGTATGCGATTTTAGGGTTAACCCCTTCCGCCCTTCCTCAACCCCCTAGAAGAAAAAATGTTTTTAGTGGAAAAAAACATCCATCTTTGACGATCTGTACATAGCTAAGAAAAATTTGTAGACTCGATTCACCTTCAGGGTTTAAAGTGTCTACTTTAAGGGGATATATGCGATCTTAGGGTTAACCCTTTCCGCCCTTCCTCAACCCCCTAGAAGAAAAAGTAGTTTTCGTGGAAAAAACGTCCATCTTTGACGATCTGTACGTAGCTAAGAAAAATATGTGGACTCGATTCATCATCAGGGTTTAAAGTGTCTACTTTAAGGGGATATATGCGATCTTAGGGTTAACCCCTTTCCGTCCTTCCTCAACCCCCTAGAAGAAAAAATAGTTTTCGTGGAAAAAAAGTCCATCTTTGACGATCTTTACGTAGTTAAGGAAATTTTGTGGACTCGATTCACCATCAGGGTAACAAAGTGTATTCAATGCCCTGCAAAGGATGCAAAAAACGTAGGTCCTTCGATGATTTGACACAGAGTTATGCGTGTTTGAAGTTGAATGAGCATTTGGGGGTTTTTGGTCTAAAAATGTGTTATTTGTTGGAGGGGCGGTTGAGGTTGAAGGGTGCAAAAGAGTATAATTCTAATTTAACGTATAACCCTTTAAAGGAGGGACAAAATAGTTTTTGTTTTTACTTTCTTATACGCAGTATAAGGAAGTATTGTAATCGTGAAAAAAATCGTCGACGAGATTTTCGCGGAAATAAGTGTTTTGAGGTCCACTGAATCCGTTTTCATCATTTTCTCAATGATGTCTGTGTGTGTGTGTATGTGTGTGGATGGATGGATAGATGGATGGATGGATGTGTGTCCGTATGTGCAATATTTCATGAACGAGATAAGATTTGTGAACGAAACTTGGTAATTATAAGTTTAATGAAAATACGAAGAGCTGAGTTGATTTTGAATGAAATTGAATAGCCGGAAGCGGAAGTTTACCGGACACACAAAACAATAAATTCCATTTATTTCAAAAATGGAATCAGTTACGAAAAAATATTTCAAATAAAAGATGTTAGCAAAAATATTTGGAACATAAAATGTTATTTGCAATTTTCCTGTATATGCGTCTAATTTTGAGAAAAACTAATTTTTATATTTAATAATATATTTCAATAATCATAGTAGCAATAGAAACAAAAAACATAAATTTAAATTTTTGCTTTATCTAGTACATCTATGTCTTCTTACGGAAGGAAATTAAATTACATGTTTAATAACATATATTCTAAATATTATATATGCTGTGTATAAGAAAGTCGTGTGGTGCCCACACCAGATTTTTTTCTGTAGGAATCGTTCAATTTTGTTGAAAAATCGCCTAATTATGAGCCAAAACCTTCAAATGTACATTCACCTTCAAATACGCATAACTTTGTGCCAAATCATCGTAGGAACTTCGTTCTTTATGTCCTTTGCAGGGAAGTGAATAAACTTTATTGCCCTGATGGTGAATCGAGTCCATAAATTTTTCTTAACTTCGTACAAATCGTCAAATATGATTTTTTTTTCACTAAAACCATTTTTTCTTCTAGAGGGTTGAGGGGGGTGGCAGGAGTTAACCCTAATGTCGCATGTATCCCTTTAAAGTAGATACTTTAAACTTTTTCGATTTAGAAAATTTGTCAAAATTGGCTAAAAATTTATGACGGTTTGAAGATTGGGAAAATTTCACAAATTTCAAGTGTTTCGTTTTTTTTTTTGACATCCGTATAGTTTTATCTAATTCAGGAAATTTTTAAAGTACTTTTGATTGAATTGAATATAAATATTTAACATTGCATAACTAGCCTAAACTAAATACCACAAACATAGCTATTAGCTCTATCTCTCGTATTTGAAAATATCTGCAAACAATTCGTGTTCCTGCATCTACTAACCTAGTCTGCAAGTGTAAACCAACCTTAAAATCGATCGTTGAATTCGTCACATCACAGTTATCTAGCACGGACTTGGCTTCGTTCGCACGTTGATGTATAGTTCACCAAAAACAAAAAGATCTCCGGAACAATTATTTTTATCGTGTGTTTGAAGTTTGTAGACAATGATGTATTTTTAGTAAAACAAATATGTTGGACTTGCTTTGTCTTTATTTATTTAAACAAAAAAATGTCCTAATTATTATTATTATTATTATATTATGGAATGGCTAGCACAGTGGTATGAAGTCGGCCTGTGGATCCTGAGGTCTCTGGTTCGATTCCCACAGGCGACAAATTTTCATAATTTGAAAAAGCTATCCCTGTGGCTCCTCCACCACTAACATGTTTGGGGGCCGTGATTTGACGACTGGTAACCGCACTTCACGCGCAAAATATATCACTTACCGAGATCTGCTTTAGCAGAGTGCCACACCCAGTAATGGGTAGAAGGCGTGATGATATATTTATTTATTTATATATTATAATAATTTTATATTATTATAATAATTAAAATTATCCTTGTTGCTTCCCCTGCACTAACATCTTTGGGGGCCGTAATTTGCGGCTGGTAACTACACTTCACACGTATAAATATATCACTTACCGAGATCTGCTATGGCAGAGTGTCACACCCAGTAATGGATAAAAGATCTGATGATGTATTAATATATTTTTCCTACAACTGTGCGATTTTTTTGTTATTATGTAACTATTATTGCCTTGGTTACGTATGAAGAGTAGACAAATGCAGACATAAGTACGTTTCTGTAAGCGAAGGAACTCTAGTACCGAAAGTAATTTGTATTTTACGCAATTGTCAAAAGAAAATATAAGTGAGAGCGATTTAAATTTCGCGCCAAGCACGGAATTTCATATTTTAGGCACGTACGCTTATGGAAGAAGAAGAAATATGCAGTGATATATTTTGACGTTTATAAACATAACCTTAAACTGCAGTATATCTAATCTGTACACATCACATTGAGCAGACAAGAACTCAACTATATCATTATTAAATATGATAATTAATAAAAAGAACCGAACAAAGTAAAATATATCGATAAATGGTTTTATTTTAAGAGTAAGTGAAATACATAATATTTATTGTTTGTGTACCATATATTAATAACAGGTTCTTACAGTTACTTATATTGACATAATTTGAAATGGAAACTGTTATAATATCTAAATAAAGATTGATTTCTTCCGTACCTGTTGATATTATTAACAGTAATATTACTGGCAACAATTTTGGCAGGTTTTAGAAGTACCAGCAGTAGGTTGATTGTCATTGTCAAGTATAGATCCAAATAAATATATGCATACATACATATCTTCACGCTATATCCCAAGAAATGGGGTAGCACGAGCCCTAAAATCATTCATCACACTCATCAAACAAACAGCCCTCGTCTAACATTATCATTCGAACACATCACCAGTTGTAGGAAAAATGGTTTTTCTTTTCTAATTTAACCAACCTTGTAGCTCTTATAGTTCTCGAGATAACAATGATGAGACAACTAAATTGAACACCCTGTATATTTTTTTTAATTTTAATATTTTTACAATATTGCATATTGTAATAAACGCTCTTTCAATAAATAACTAAGTTTAATGAAATCATAATTATTTCCTTATACATACATACATACATGCATATCTTTACGCTATATCCCAATAAATGGGGTAGTGCGAATCCTAAAATCACTCATAAAACATTCACTCATCACACTCATCAAACAACCAGCCCTCGTCAAACATTATCATCCAAACACACCACCCTCACTTCAACCACATTCATAGATCACTCCATATAAACTCATTCATTTATTACACTCGAAATCATTTATCAAACAACAAACCTTCAATCATATCATTCCTATTCACTTATCATTCATCTTCTTTCTTCGACGTACATAACATATGCATAAAACATCTCAAATTACTCACACTTACTCCTAACAACGAATCTAATAACGAAACTAACAACGAATCTACAAGATTAGAAAAGATGAAAGCGATAGCCTGCACTTGTATATGAAAGAAAAGTCCACACAATGCACTCACTGAAAATCAAACAAAAAGATAAGAAAGGGAGGGAGTGTCGCCCTGCGCTTGATTTTGAAAGTGAATTTCACGCAGTTAAACACTCTACATAAGAACTGAAAACGAATTAAAAGATAAATTAATTAATTATGATAAATATATCATCACATCTTGTACCCATTACTGGGTGTGGCATTCTGCCGAAGCAGATCTTGGTAAGTGATATATTTGTAAAGTGCGGTTACCAGCCATCAAATCACAACCCCCAAAGATGTTAGTGGTGGGGGAACCTTAATTTGGTGAGAATGTTTTGTCGGCTGTGGGGATCGAACTAAGGTTCTCAGGATTCACAAGTCGACTTCATACCACTGAGCCATTACCCTATAGTATTTGAGGTAGTTTGTATTACAAAACTGAGGAATATTCAATAATTTTGTAATTAATCTTTAAACTTCAGTGCCCTCTACCGTCCTGTGTTCAATCTTCTTCACCCTGGCAGACACGGAAAAAACTGTGACACGCACCAGCTATTAAGTTTCCTGACTTTCCCGATGTTCGTCCGTGATGGGGTTTATTGTAGGGTTAGAGCTAGTTTTATGGTTAGGGTTTTTGTGGGTTGTTGTACGAGGGTGACACATGTTGCTCAAATGTTTCACAGCTGTTTTTTGTGCCGTTCACATTTTTAAAGGGAGAAAGCGTTGATTATTTTTAGTAAATAAGTAAATAAGTAAAGAATTGTATTCATAGATTAATGGTAGATATTTCAATCATGTGGCAAAGTTAATGAAAAATGTATTTTCAGACGCCCACTCATGAAAATAATTATATCTCTTGTAATATGAAGAATTTTCAACCAGCATTTTCATTGATCGTCATAGTTTATCATGTAGTTTCATAAAATAATAATAATAATAAAAAATCTGATGATCAGGTGGTCACCACACGACTTTCTTATACACATATTTAATATTTAGAATATATGAATGTTATATAATATTATAAATAAAATAAAATAAATAAATATATCATCACGCCTTCTACCCATTGCTGGGTGTGGCACTCTGCTAAAGCAAATCTTGGTAAGTGATATATTTTGCACGTGAAGTGCGGTTCCCAGTCGTCAAATCACGGCCCCCAAACATGTTAGTGGTGGAGGAGTCACAGGGATAGCTTTTTCAAATTATGAAAATTTGTCGCCTGTGGGAATCGAACCAGGGACCTCAGGATCCACAGGCCGACTTCATACCACTGTGCTAGCCATCCCATATATAATATTATTAAACATGTAATTTAGTTTTTCAGTACCTAATTCAGCATTTATCTGTTTGAAACATATAAAATATCAAATTTGTTTACGTATAATTTTTAAGTAATGTTGATTACTTTATGTCTAACTTTACTGATGAGGTATATACAGAATGTCCGTTTTTCGAACCTTACCCTTGATATCTCAAGAACCGTGAGATACGAACTCGATTAAATTGAGGCAAAATTGCCAAATTAGTGGACCATTTTAATGATGTATTTGTTTTTTCGAAAAAAGTCATAGATAACTAGATAAAGCTAAAATTAAAATTTATGTTTTTTGTTTCTAATGCTAGTATGATTATCGAAATATATTATTAAATATAAAAAATAGTTTTTCTCAAAATTAGACGCATATACAGGAAAATTGCAAATAACATTTTATATTCCAAATATTTTTGCTAACATCTTTTATTTGAAACTTTTTTTCGTAACTGATTACATTTTTAAAATAAATGGAATTTATTGTTTTGTGTGTCCAGTAAACTTCCTCTACCGGTTTTTCAATTTCATTCAAAATCAACTCAGCTCTTCGTATTTTCATGAAACTTATAATTACCAAGTTTCGTTAGCAAATCTTATCTCGTTCATGAGATATTGCACATACGGACACACACACATATATATATATATATATATATATATATATATATATATATATATATATATATATATATATATATATATATATATATATATATATATATATATATATTAGCAATAATAAATAAATAAGTTTCGTAATATTGCGTTTTACTTTTAAAATTGACGACATCGCAGATCAAAAAGAAATCTTATGATTTTGATGCGTCTCTCTTATTCCCTGAAGTAATACTGAAGTTGAGACCTAACGTCGGATTAAATACTATTTCGTCTTTACCCTTTGACAAATGTCAAAACCGGTACGACAACCTGTCAGCGGTAAAAAATAAAAATAATATCACATTTGGACTTGTAACTTGATGGTAACTAACTAGACTAATTATAGCAAGACCATGAATCAGCAATAAAATAAAAATAAATATATCATCAAACCTTCTACCCATTATTGGATGTGGCACTCTGCCGAAGGAGAGTTTGGTAAGTGATATATTTATGCGCATGAAGTGCAGTGACCAGCCATCAAATCACAGCCCGCAAAGATGTAAGTGGAGGGAGAGCTACTGAGATAAAAATTGTTTGTCGGCTGTGGGAATCGAACCCGGACTCTCCAATCCACAAACCAACTGAGCCTCCTACCCCATAGTTGCAAATTAAAAAAAAAATCTTAATTATATAAACGTTTGAAATGTAACGGAGTATTAAACGAGTAAAAATATATCATTTTATATTTAAAACAAAAGACAAAATGTCTATTGCGATGTGGAATTGAGTCTTAATAAATAAGAAAAAATAGGAAAAAATTTTCATTTTGTCTTTTGTTTTATTTCAATAGCTGTCAAGCAGTTTGCGATTTTGTCGGTAGATGGCACCACGAGTGGCTCCATAGCTCCCATGTCATATTACCGTTGTAGATAGGTTAACATCAGTCAGTTCAGCTAAGTCGGTATCACAATCCACTATTTCCTAGTTGATCTAGTTGGATAAATGATCGCACCATACTGATGAGTCCGGAAGGACGAAACGCGTCTATGGTTAAAGCTGAACTGACCAGCCATTTGTTGATGACCTGAGAAGTTGATGCAAACGTGCTGTAAAACCTCTGTGGAATTACGAGACAAGTGATGGAAATTTTTTTCCTATTTTTTCTTATTTATTAAGACTCAATTCCACATCGCAATAGACATTTTGTCTTTTGTTTTATTTCAATAGCTGTCAAGCAGTTTGCGATTTTGTCGGTAGATGGCACCACGAGTGGCTCCATAGCTCCCATGTCATATTACCGTTGTAGATAGGTTAACATCAGTCAGTTCAGCTAAGTCGGTATCACAATCCACTATTTCCTAGTTGATCTAGTTGGATAAATGATCGCACCATACTGATGAGTCCGGAAGGACGAAACGCGTCTATGGTTAAAGCTGAACTGACCAGCCGTTTGTTGATGACCTGAGAAGTTGATGCAAACGTGCTGTAAAACCTCTGTGGAATTACGAGACAAGTGATGGAAATTTTTTTCCTATTTTTTCTTATTTATTAAGACTCAATTCCACATCGCAATAGACATTTTGTCTTTTGTTTTATTTCAATAGCTGTCAAGCAGTTTGCGATTTTGTCGGTAGATGGCACCACGAGTGGCTCCATAGCTCTCATGTCATATTACCGTTGTAGATAGGTTAACATCAGTCAGTTAAGCTAAGTCGGTATCACAATCCACTATTTCATAGTTGATCTAGTTGGATAAATGATCGCACCATACTGATGAGTCCGGAAGGACGAAACGCGTCTATGGTTAAAGCTGAACTGACCAGCCATTTGTTGATGACCTGAGAAGTTGATGCAAACGTGCTGTAAAACCTCTGTGGAATTACGAGACAAGTGATGGAAATTTTTTTCCTATTTTTTCTTATTTATTAAGACTCAATTCCACATCGCAATAGACATTTTGTCTTTTGTTTTATTTCAATAGCTGTCAAGCAGTTTGCGATTTTGTCGGTAGATGGCACCACGAGTGGCTCCATAGCTCCCATGTCATATTACCGTTGTAGATAGGTTAACATCAGTCAGTTCAGCTAAGTCGGTATCACAATCCACTATTTCCTAGTTGATCTAGTTGGATAAATGATCGCACCATACTGATGAGTCCGGAAGGACGAAACGCGTCTATGGTTAAAGCTGAACTGACCAGCCGTTTGTTGATGACCTGAGAAGTTGATGCAAACGTGCTGTAAAACCTCTGTGGAATTACGAGACAAGTGATGGAAATTTTTTTCCTATTTTTTCTTATTTATTAAGACTCAATTCCACATCGCAATAGACATTTTGTCTTTTGTTTTATTTCAATAGCTGTCAAGCAGTTTGCGATTTTGTCGGTAGATGGCACCACGAGTGGCTCCATAGCTCCCATGTCATATTACCGTTGTAGATAGGTTAACATCAGTCAGTTCAGCTAAGTCGGTATCACAATCCACTATTTCCTAGTTGATCTAGTTGGATAAATGATCGCACCATACTGATGAGTCCGGAAGGACGAAACGCGTCTATGGTTAAAGCTGAACTGACCAGCCATTTGTTGATGACCTGAGAAGTTGATGCAAACGTGCTGTAAAACCTCTGTGGAATTACGAGACAAGTGATGGAAATTTTTTTCCTATTTTTTCTTATTTATTAAGACTCAATTCCACATCGCAATAGACATTTTGTCTTTTGTTTTATTTCAATAGCTGTCAAGCAGTTTGCGATTTTGTCGGTAAATGGCACCACGAGTGGCTCCATAGCTCTCATGTCATATTACCGTTGTAGATAGGTTAACATCAGTCAGTTAAGCTAAGTCGGTATCACAATCCACTATTTCCTAGTTGATCTAGTTGGATAAATGATCGCACCATACTGATGAGTCCGGAAGGACGAAACGCGTCTATGGTTAAAGCTGAACTGACCAGCCATTTGTTGATGACCTGAGAAGTTGATGCAAACGTGCTGTAAAACCTCTGTGGAATTACGAGACAAGTGATGGAAATTTTTTTCCTATTTTTTCTTATTTATTAAGACTCAATTCCACATCGCAATAGACATTTTGTCTTTTGTTTTATTTCAATAGCTGTCAAGCAGTTTGCGATTTTGTCGGTAGATGGCACCACGAGTGGCTCCATAGCTCTCATGTCATATTACCGTTGTAGATAGGTTAACATCAGTCAGTTCAGCTAAGTCGGTATCACAATCCACTATTTCATAGTTGATCTAGTTGGATAAATGATCGCACCATACTGATGAGTCCGGAAGGACGAAACGCGTCTATGGTTAAAGCTGAACTGACCAGCCATTTGTTGATGACCTGAGAAGTTGATGCAAACGTGCTGTAAAACCTCTGTGGAATTACGAGACAAGTGATGGAAATTTTTTTCCTATTTTTTCTTATTTATTAAGACTCAATTCCACATCGCAATAGACATTTTGTCTTTTGTTTTATTTCAATAGCTGTCAAGCAGTTTGCGATTTTGTCGGTAGATGGCACCACGAGTGGCTCCATAGCTCCCATGTCATATTACCGTTGTAGATAGGTTAACATCAGTCAGTTCAGCTAAGTCGGTATCACAATCCACTATTTCCTAGTTGATCTAGTTGGATAAATGATCGCACCATACTGATGAGGCCGGAAGGACGAAACGCGTCTATGGTTAAAGCTGAACTGACCAGCCGTTTGTTGATGACCTGAGAAGTTGATGCAAACGTGCTGTAAAACCTCTGTGGAATTACGAGACAAGTGATGGAAAACATTTTCCTATTTTTCTTATTTATTTTATATTTACTTTTTTATCGCCACAACAGTTTCAATAAAACTTCTTGGAAAACTTTAATTAAATCCCATTTTTTTGTTCATAACATTCTTACCACAGCATTCTCCAGATTCTCCAGAACTTCCATAAAAAAAGTCTTTCCATTGATTGTCAGCACCCGTGTTTCATCGAAGAAATAAGAATGTAATATCTAACTTTTTCGCTGCAATTTGCCGCGGTGTGACCTAAAATACCATCGGAAACTTTCTAATAGCCCAACTGGGACATTTTTCTTCTAATACTTCATTCATTTGTTTTCTTTCGCACCCTTAGTTCATTTGAAGTTACTTACGAAACAAAAAATATGTAAATATGAAGACAAAACTTCCGAAGAGTTACGCAAATTTATTTCGACTTGAGTATTTTATGATATATTCTTTTCTAAAGCCCCTGTCACATATAGCGTCAAGACTCCGAGTCTACCATTCGACTGCCAAAAATAGAAACGCCTCTATTTTCAGCAGTTACGACTGCCGAAAACCAACTTTATTATGATGCTGGTTTTTTCGCTATCTTCCTTTGTTGTTTGACGTATGAATTATTATTGTTTGATATTTTGTACATTTTTATAGTTAAATTCATTTACTTTATACATAGTTAGATACTTTTAAGTTTTCATATTTCATTTATAGTTCATGTAAATTTTTTTTAATTTAATTTTTTGTTTTATTAATCCTAGTTTATAGTTTTTATATTTCTTAATAGTCTATAAATATTTTAAATAATACATTTAAGTTTTTATATTTCATTTATCGTTCATATAATTTTTTTTTTAATTTAATTTTTTGTTTTATATTTCGTAGTTTATAGTTTTTATATTTCTTAATAGTCGATAAATATTTTAAATAATACAAATTAACAAATAACACGTTAAAATTAACAAATATTTATTTCTGACTGTCAGAAACACCGACTCTATATGTGTCACCCGTTTTGGACGTGACTCTCAGTTTTTCAGCAGTTTGTAGCAGACTCGAAGTTTTGACGCTATGTGTGTCAGGGGCTTTACGATTTGATTTCTTTATTTTCAGACCACCAAATTAAATACACGTCTAGTTTTTTTAAAACTTTTACTATATAAAAATTATATCTTTCATGAGCATAAATATATCACTTACTGAGATCAGATACGGTAAAATGCCACACTCAGTAATTGGTAAAAGATTAATAAATAAATAAATATATCAACACTCTTTCTGCCCATTACTGAGTGCAGTGGCGTACCTGGGCCAAGTCAATGTAGGGATGAAAATATTATCTCGAAAAATTCCTTTATTACTGCCTAATTTATAGGGTTGTTGATTTTACGAATATTCGAGATTTCGATTGTTCAGATTTATTGAACCTTCGAATTTAGATTCGAACTTTCAAATTTTTGAATATTCCGAATTTTCGAATTTCCGAATTTTCTAATTATTAGAATTGTGAATCTGGATCCTAACGTGAACACGGCATGTTGGTATGAATTATTTTCAGAATAAACTCATACATGTATGAGTTTATTCTGAAAATAATTCAGAGTTTTGTATTAATTCGTAAGTAATTATTATTATTTGCCAAATTAATTCAATTTAGGGCCGAGATATCCACCTCCTAATAAAGTTCCTAATAAATTTATTTAGCTAATAAATACATTTATTAGTTACATATTTTATTAGCTACTCAAACCTCCTAATAAAAAACAAAAGATTCAATTGTCATGTCAGTTTATACATAAAATAAAAATATATTTTTTAATACTGTATTAATTTCTTATTAAAAAGGTATGCTTGCAAGTAATATATTTATATAGGGTTATCATTGATATTTTAGATAATTCTTGATGAATTGGATGAAATTATAGAGAGACAAGAAATGGTGTGGCCTGTGAATTTGAGAACCTCGATTCGATTTCCGCAGTCAAAAAACAATTCTCACCACATTAAAATGATCCCTGTGGCTCCTCCACCACTATCATATTTGGAGGCCGTGTTTAACAGGTTGGAAACCTCACTTCACGTGCATATAACTTACCGAGATCTGCTACGGCAAGGTGCTACACCCAGTAATGGATAAAATGCGTGATGATATATTTTATTCTTTTTATGAAATGGAGAATTTGGAAATAATTAATATTAGATACCCTCACAATGTTACATGTTGGAAAAAATACAGATCTTGCGCGTTCTCCTGACATGTTCACAGTTATAACAAAATCAAGGAGGTAGAAACAAAATTACAATCATATATTTATTAAACGTCATAACAAAATATTGTATTTCTTTCTAACTAATGCTTTTCGAGGTTATGTAGGATCCAAGATGTATTTAAGATGTACAGAAAGGCCTTCAAAATCCAGTTATTGGTAAATAATACACAGACAATAATTAAACTATGTATTCATAATTATAAAACGTTCCACGACCGAAACGTCCACGTTTTATAATTATGAATACATAGTTCAATTATTGTCTGTGTATTATTTACCAATAACTGGATTTTGAAGGCCTTTCTGTACATCTTTAATGCTTTTCATAATATTCTCTCTCTCTAAAAGCTGAACAGTGTTGCAATTTTGACTTATTTATTTATTAGGTACCTAATAACAAGTAGACGAATAAATTGAACTGGATATCTACCAAATAAATAACTTCCTAATAAATAATTTATTTTCCTAATAACTATTAGCTACTTTATTAGGAGGTGGATATCTTGGCCCTTAGACTTAAAATTTCGCTACACTGTCAAAAACGTTTTGTTTAAGACGTTTTTGTATCCTTTTTATTGTCATTTTAAAACGTCTTACTAAAAGTCCATAGCATTTAGATGGACGGTAAGAGAATAGATGGCTTAATTAAGACGCCTAACCTTACAGAGTTTTTGCAGGATACTTCGCCGAGTTTATTATTTAATTCGTGGCCGACTTTTCGCGAATTATGCGTGAGCGTGTTTGGAGATGATAGATGGCGTTAATTCAGTGGCAAAAAATTCGAGCATTCGAAGTTTTTCTGACGAAGTTCAAAACAGTCGAATGTTGGAACGTTCAGAAATTCAAACTTCGGTGGAAATCAACGACCCTAACTGACAGCAGACTACATATTCAAGGTTACAACAAAAATAACAGTCAGGTAAAATCTTTACCAGACTGTTATATACCTTCCATGATCAAATTGGTCGAGAAAGTAGGCGCTTTCTTGTCGGTTTCAGAAAAAATTATTATTCGCGAAATTATTTAAATGCAAAATTGCAATTAGTCGGTAATCGGGATAATGAAAATACAGGAAAAAGACATGCAGGATATAAATCATGCTGAAAAAATATAATTCAGGAAAACGGTCATTACGGAAAAAACATTCGGGCAAGTGATCGGGAATGCATACAAATATTAGGGTTGTTGATTTTATGAATATTCGAGACTTCGATTGTTCGGATTTATTGAGCCCCCCAATTTAAGCCTCCTTTATTTAAAGGAGAATTAACAAATAATTTATATGGGTTCTTGTCAGACCGGAGAAAGGACAAGTACTAGGGTTGTTGTAAATAAGTTTGTACTTACAATTTGGTTTAACAAATAACAAAGATTTATTCACACGTAATTTTAATACAATGTTTCTTCTGACTTTCAACTGTCTTCTTTGAACACACACACTTCACTCACAAACGTGACTATTTCTTGTGACTCTCTTGTAACTCTGTGACTGTGACCGTAACTCTTGTAACTGCTCTGTAACTGCTCTGTAACTGCTCTGTAACTACCCTTCTTACTTACTAACCTAACCTATTTATACATTACTCCAAAGTGCTAAGTCAGCAAATAAATAAATAAATAAATATATCATCACGCCTTCTACCCAATGCTGGGTGTGGCACTCTGCTAAAGCAGATCTCGGTAAGTGATATATTTTTGCGCGTGAAGTGCGGTTACCAGTCGTCAAATCACGGCCCCCAAACATGTTAGTGGTGGAGGAGCCACAGGGATAGCTTTTTCAAATTATGAAAATTTGTCGCCTGTGGGAATCGAACCAGGGACCTCAGGATCCACAGGCCGACTTCATACCACTGTGCTAGCCATCCCATATAAGTCAGCAAAGAGTTAGCTAATACATAAACGACATTATTTTGAATACTTGACCTCATTACAACATGCTCTACTTTACTTAATTGTATTCACTAAGAATGTGCTGACTTTGACTTGTTACAATTCGAACTTTCGAACTTTGGAATATTTTCGAATTATTCAAATATTGAAATTTTCGAATTTTTCGAATATCTTCAAATAAAAAAAAATAAATATATCAGCTTCGAGCTTCGAATAATTCGAAACTTCGTAAATTTGAAGCTTCGAAATTTTTCTGACGAAGTTTAAAACATTCGAAATCAACGACCCTACTAATTTAAATATGCCATCCAATGGTAAATAAGTCCCCCACCTATAGTTTGTCTCAATTACAATTATTTATCTATGTTTATTAATTTAATCAGGTAATGGCTCAGTGGTTTAGAGTTGGCCTGTGGATCATGAGAACCCGGGCGCTTAAATATATCACTTACCGAGATCTGCTACGGCAGAGTGCCACACCCAGTAATGGCTAGAAGGCGTGATGATATATTTATTTATTTTACTATTGAAAAAGTTAAAATAATCGTGTCATATTCAAGAGGGTGCAAAACTAATTTCAAGGCCGTTTAAGCGATCTCTCATTCTTGATTTTAACATGAAAGTTGGTAATAAATAATCTGCCCTACCCCGAACTACAACCCTGATTTTTTCTTTCAACTTCCTGCGTTTTATGATTTCCGTGTAGTGACCTTGACCACTACGATATACACGCAAATATAGTCGAGTTACTATCATATATTTTAGTATTAACTAACATTGTATACACTATAAATATTTACATTTTTGTGGAAGTATAATAATTGCCTGTTGCTTGATTAATTTTCAAGTATTTTAATTAATCAAAAATGTTTTTTGTTTACCTTGGAGTGAAATGCTGCACGCAAGCTTGCTGCAAGTTTCAAAAGTGTCAACGGCCATGGCTGCGCTCGTTGGTACTGATCTAAGCGATAACGCGAGTTAAGCAACGTTGCGCGCGGGTAGTATTTGGATGGGTGACCGTCCAGAGAAAACTCGCGTTGCTGTTGACAATAACAACTAAAACGCAGATCAGGGCGTAATGGCGGCATATGACCTGAGTAGTTGGTCCGCCAAAGAAGCCAGAAAAAAAAAAAAAAAAAAAAAAAAAAGTTTCAAAAGAAATTATTTACGAGGGCGGGATGAAAAGTCCCTGAAAAATAAAACAGATGGTGCTACAATCGCAAATCTCATGTGACATTTGTAATGTACCATCTTTAACTAGAACGCATTAAAATTATCAGACTGATATATCATTCAGTTCTGTTTTGACACCCATCGAAAGCAAGCAACCTTGAAGATTTTTGAAAACATGGAAAAAAGTGAATTTCGCGTCTTGATTAAACATTATTTCTTGCGTGGCAAAAACATTACGCAAACCAAAGCATCGCTTGTTAAACATTAAGGGGACTCCTCACCATCGATTGGAACGATTCACAAGTGGTTTACTGATTTTCGTTGTGGTAGTATGACCACAAAGGACGCCGAACGTTCTGGTCGTCCAATTGAGGTTACAATGCCGGAAATCGTCGATAAAATCCATGGTATGATATTAGACGATCGGCGAGTTAAAGGCACGAGGTTGCTGAGGCTATGAGCATCTAGACTCCTCACCATCGAATGGAACGATTCACAAGTGGATTACTGATTTTCGTTGTGGTAGTATGACCACAAAGGACGCCGAACGTTCTGGTCGTCCAATTGAGGTTACAATGCCGGAAATCGTCGATAAAATCCATGGTATGATATTAGACGATCGGCGAGTTAAAGGCACGAGGTTGCTGAGGCTATGAGCATCTAGACTCCTCACCATCGAATGGAACGATTCGCAAGTGGATTACTGATTTTCGTTGTGGTAGTATGACCACAAAGGACGCCGAACGTTCTGGTCGTCCAATTGAGGTTACAATGCCGGAAATCGTCGATAAAATCCATGGTATGATATTAGACGATCGGCGAGTTAAAGGCACGAGGTTGCTGAGGCTATGAGCATCTAGACTCCTCACCATCGAATGGAACGATTCACAAGTGGATTACTGATTTTCGTTGTGGTAGTATGACCACAAAGGACGCCGAACGTTCTGGTCGTCCAATTGAGGTTACAATGCCGGAAATCGTCGATAAAATCCATGGTATGATATTAGACGATCGGCGAGTTAAAGGCACGAGGTTGCTGAGGCTATGAGCATCTAGACTCCTCACCATCGAATGGAACGATTCACAAGTGGATTACTGATTTTCGTTGTGGTAGTATGACCACAAAGGACGCCGAACGTTCTGGTCGTCCAATTGAGGTTACAATGCCGGAAATTGTCGATAAAATCCATGGTATGATATTAGACGATCGGCGAGTTAAAGGCACGAGGTTGCTGAGGCTATGAGCATCTAGACTCCTCACCATCGAATGGAACGATTCACAAGTGGATTACTGATTTTCGTTGTGGTAGTATGACCACAAAGGACGCCGAACGTTCTGGTCGACCAATTGAGGTTACAATGCCGGAAATCGTCGATAAAATCCATGGTATGATATTAGACGATCGGCGAGTTAAAGGCACGAGGTTGCTGAGGCTATGAGAATTTCAACTCCTCACCATCGATTGGAACGATTCACAAGTAGACGCCGAACGTTCTGGTCGTCAAATTGAGGTTACAACGCCAAAAATTGTCGATCGGCGAGTTAAAGTGCACGAGCTGGCTGAGGCTATGAGCATCTCAACCGAACGGGTACGGAACATTTTGCATCAATTTTTGGATATGAGAAAGCTATCTGCCAGATGGGTGCCGCATTTTGGACAACGCACCGGCGCACAGGTCCGCAGTCGCAATGACAAAATTGCATGAATTGCGCTACGAATTGGTTCGTCATCCACCATATTCTCCAGATTTGGCCCCCTGCGGTTTTGTTCTATTTCCAAACTTGAAGAAATGGCTCGGCGGAAAGAGATTTGGCTCCAACGATGAGGTCATCGCTGAGACAAACGCCTATTTTGAAGGATTGCCAAAAACGTATTATTTGGAAGGGATCGAAAAATTAGAAAAACGTTGGACGAAGTGTATCGAGCTACAAGGAGATTATGTTGGGAAATAAAATATGTTTTGACCAAATAAATCATTTCGTGTTTAATTTTTCAGGGACTTTTCACCCTGCCCTCGTATTTACATATAATAATGAATCAAATAAACAAAATTACTATGATTTGTTCATTTGTTTCTGTCATAGCACGCTGATTCCTATGCGATTTTAAAAATAAATAAAATATAAATATATCATCACGCCCTTCACCCATTACTGGGTGTGGCACTCTTCCGAAGCAGATTTCGGTAATTGAGATATTTATGCGTGTAAAGTGCGGTTACCAGCCGTCAAATCACGGCCCCCAAAGATGTAAATGGTGAGGGAGCCACAGGAGTAATTTAAAATTGATGAAAATATTTTGTCGGCTGTGGGAATCGAACCAGGGTCCTCAGGATCCACAAGATTCATACCATTGTGTCATTACCCCTATGAAGTTTTAATTAAATTAATATCAATTTAATATGAATTTTTCGACATTTTTGAAATGTGCGGGTACTCAACTTTGTAACTGTTCAATTAAAAAAAAAATACTGAATCGAATAAACAAATAAAAAGAATAGACGAACAATTTTCATAATTTCAAAAACTATCCCTGTGGCTCCTCCATCACTAACATCTTTAGGGGCCGTGATTTGACGACTGGTAACCGCATATCGTGCGCAAAATATCTCACTTACCGAGATCTGTTTCGGCAGAGTGCCACACCCAGTAATGGGTAGAAGGCGGGATGATATATTTATATTTATTTTATTTATATGGGGTGGCTAGCTCAGTGGTATGAAGTCGGCCTGTGGATCCAAAGAACCCTGGTTCGATCTCCACAGCCGACAAAACATTTTCACCAATTTAAAATTACCCCTGTGGCTCCCCCACCACTAACATCTTTAGGGGCCGTGATTTGACGACTGGTAACCGCACATCATGCGCTTAAATATCTCACTTACCGAGATCTGTTTCGGCAGAGTGCCACACCCAGTAATGGGTAGAAGGCGTGATATATTTATTTTATTTATATGGGGTGGCTAGCTCAGTGGTATGAAGTCGGCCTGTGGATCCAAAGAACCCTGGTTCGATCCCCCCAGCCGACAAATCATTTTCACCAATTTAAAATTACCCCTGTGGCTCCCCCACCACTAACATCTTTAGGGGCCGTGATTTGACGACTGGTAACCGCACTTTGCACGCATAAATATATCACTTACCGAGATCTGTTTCGGCAGAGTGCCACACCCAGTAATGGGTAGAAGGCGTGATATATTTATTTTATTTATATGGGGTGGCTAGCTCAGTGGTATGAAGTCGGCCTGTGGATCCAAAGAACGCTGGTTCGATCCCCACAGCCGACAAAATATTTTCACCAATTTAAAATTACCCCTGTGGCTCCCCCACCACTAACATCTTTAGGGGCCGTGATTTGACGACTGGTAACCGCACTTCACACGCATAAATATCTCACTTACCGAAATCTGTTTCGGCAGAGTGCCACACCCAGTAATGGGTAGAAGGCGTGATATATTTATTTTATTTATATGGGGTGGCTAGCTCAGTGGTATGAAGTCGGCCTGTGGATCCAAAGAACCCTGGTTCGATCCCCACAGCCCACAAAACATTTTCACCAATTTAAAATTACCCCTGTGGCTCCCCCACCACTAACATCTTTAGTGGCCGTGATTTGACGACTGGTAACCGCACTTCACGCGCAAAATATATCACTTACCGAGATCTGTTTCGGCAGAGTGCCACACCCAGTAATGGGTAGAAGGCGTGATATATTTATTTTATTTATATGGGGTGGCTAGCTCAGTGGTATGAAGTCGGCCTGTGGATCCAAAGAACCCTGGTTCGATCCCCACAGCCGACAAAACATTTTCACCAATTTAAAATTACCCCTGTGGCTCCCCCACCACTAACATCTTTAGGGGCTGTGATTTGACGACTGGTAACCGCACATCATGCGCAAAATATATCACTGACCGAGATCTGTTTCGGCAGAGTGCCACACCTAGTAATGGGTAGAAGGCATGATAATATATTTATTTTATTTTTTATATTTCACCAACCTTGTAGCTCTTATAGTTCTCGAGATAGCAAAGGTGCCACACTTAAACAGACACCCGGTATAACAAAAAAAGTAGACACCTGGTATATTTAGTTTGACTGGGATTCAAACTCAGGATCTCCACACCACCATACTACCGTAATGATGTTGTATATATGTAATATTCATATGCATTATCAAAGTACAATTAAAAATGATCTCAGTGTTAGTATTCAAAGTAAATCATGAATACAAATTGCTAGTCGACGCATTCATGTGTAACGAAGTACTATGTTCCAGTTCTCGAGATTGCTGCACACCATGGCTCGCTGCTAATGTGATTTACCGGTAAACTTGAGCGGTAAAGTCTCAGATGGCGCAGATTTTACCGCTTACAGCTTTACCCTTGAATTTAACTGATGTTACTAGGTTATACATTACAATGAAGCGTTCGTGTTCATTTATCCTACTTCACTGAGTATTTTGTGAAATTGATATTTTGATGAAAGGATGATTCAGGAATGGATTAGAATGATATTATATATATATATATATATATATATATATATATATATATATATATATATATATATATATATATATATATATATATCATCACGCCTTCTACCCATTACTGGGTGTGGCACTCTGCTAAAGCAGATCTCGGTAAGTGATATATTTTGCGCATGATGTGCGGTTACCAGTCGTCAAATCACGACCCCCAAACATGTTAGTGGTGGAGGAGCCACAGGGATAGCTTTTTCAAATTATGAAAATTTGTCGCCTGTGGGAATCGAACCAGGGACCTCAGGATCCACAGGCCGACTTCATACCACTGTGCTAGCCATCCCATATTTAGACGGAGGATAATTTAATAGTTATTTGTATAGAACCCTGGTTCGATTCCCACAACAGACCTAATACTTTCATAACATTAAAATTATCCCTGTGGTCCCTCTCCACTGACATCTTTGGGGGCCATGATTTGACTGCTGGTAACCACACTTCACGCGTATAAATATATCACTTACCGAGATCTGCTACGGCAGAGTACCACACCCAGTAATGGATAAAAGACGTGATGATATATTTATTTTATTATTAACACTATAGTTGTTTTCAATTACGAAGCGTATAATCTTTAGTGCCACAATGAATTACATTTATTTAGTGCTTCACAACAGCACTAAAGCAAACACTATAATTAAAACTATAAAATTATATAGCGTCATAATTTCATAATTACATCAGGATGAACAAGTACAGGTCACCAAATCCTAAAGGATCGGCAGAAAATTGATTAATTATGTCAGAATTTAAACGCGAACGAACCGAGTCTTTTAATATCCGCCAGTGACTAAAGATAATACATATTAATAAGTAAATTAATGGATGAGAGTAGAAAATAGTACTTATATTATAACTAAGTGAAAAAATCATTATACGCAAAATGATTGATATACTGAAAACATTATAAAGATCGACTGACGTCATCCATCTTGATAAAACTTAATAAAACCATAAGAACCTGGTGCAATATTTAAATGACAATTTTAAAGAAAAATGACATTAAAACACAAATCTTATATAAGAATATAGAATAATAGCTTTATTTACTATCGATTCATGTATTGGAAATAATTATTTTTTATTTTTAATAATTATTTTATATTTTATACGTTAACATGACATATAATTTCTGACTACATCGAGTTGTCATTGATCTGTCAGATTCATGATCGGTTCAAACACAAAAAAATCTGTTTACAGTTTTTGACTCATACCTACATTAGTTTTTAAAAACTACATTATAAATAATGCTGATGGAAAGAAATTTATCAAAGATATGACAATGGGCCTTTCAAGATTTTTTGAATTTTTTATTTATTAATCTACGTAATAAAATAATTATACCCAAAATTTTCATTTTTTTTTAAACTTGTATTAAGCATGATAAAAATATTTAAACTTTCGAAACAAACGAATATGACGTAGTTGCATCTTAGCTTAAAGAGAGACAGATAAGACAGAGATAAATAACACGTAACTTCACGTAACGTGTGTCGTTGTCAGTAGAATCCTCAGACAAAATATAACTAGACGGATAACAACGGCGTTTGTTGTGAAGCAGAAAGGGGATAGAATAACTGGTGGGTGAGGCGGGTGCGCGGTAAGGACCAACTGGCATAACATCAAAGTGTACTCGCTCACTTGCCGCGCACGCGGCGGACCCAAAAGTTATTCCATCCCTTTCTGTTCCACAACACTATACGACATAATTCGTCTAGTATTATACGTCATTGGTAGAATCGTAGAATGCTAAATGCTTATTTCTTCTTCGTCTTCCTCTCAGTAAAATTGAGCACCGACAAACGTTTTAGACAAAGTTCTGTGATTCGCTTAATGCAACTACGTAATTGCAATATGGCAGTGCGAAATACAAATGAGCGATTTGAATTATTCAGCTTTAACTTTCATATTTCAGCAATAAAGATATCATTTATGGTATGGCTTTATATTGTATTAAATATGATGTACGGTCAAGAATTTATTTTAATAAATATATATTAAAAAGCTCTACCACTTGAAACCCCCATTGCTGATTCTTCATTGAATAATTTATTTTTATTATTTTTAACCACCCTTAAAATCGGCGCATTCACATCGACGCCATCTATAGTTTCCACCCGTTTCCAAATCTAATTTTCTTTTTTTCATGTCTATCATGACATAATCTATTTAAAAAAATTGCATCCTAACTCTCTAACTATGAAGTGCGGTTACCAGTCGTCAAAACACGACCTTAAAATATGTTAGTGGAAGGGGGATCACTGGGTTAATATTAATGTGGTGAAAATTGTTTGTCGGCTGTGAAAATCGAACCCGGATAGTTAAATCCACAGACCGACTCGTTACCACTGAGCCACCTACCTCATAAATAATTATAAATATTTAAATGGCTTATTGTTCAAAGTGAAGTTATCTACAATCTCCTGCATTGGTTATTTTTAGATATAGTTAAGTAAAAAATTGGCTGCAGTAGCGTTTTGCCTTATTAATGCATATGGGTCAGTAGGGTGTGATTCAATCTCGTTTATCAAACTTTTTCTAGGACATTTTGTACCTTATTACTACAAAAATGTTCGTAATAAACCGATGTACCAATTTAATAAGATAAAAAATAAAATATGGATTAGGTAGCGCCAAGGACGTTGAAAGGAGCGAATATGGCATTGCTTGAAGTGAGGCTCGGGCAAGGGAAAGAGACAACAATAGTTTTTCTGCACCGTGCTTAGCCAAATCTCTTCTTCTTCCAAATATTTTGAATTTTTGTGTAAGAAAAGTGGCGTTTAAACGTTGTCAGGGGGCGTTGTTTTATGTGAATATAACCACGATGTGTTCATTTGTGTTTCTATCGTTGCGCTGTGTGGAATTGGACATATTTTTTTGTAGATAAGATGGTAACCAAGTGTTTAGTTTGTACACTTATGTTTGTTGAAGTAATTGTAGTTTTGATTTGTTTAAAAACATAAATTTGATATTTGTTCTCAAACTTCCTCTTCATATTAACGAGTTTTATATTTATTATTAATAGTAAATATTGTTCAACAATTACAATTAGATCACACTAATAATAAACGTTGATAATTTCAGTTTCCTTGTAAAAATTTATAATCTTTTAGGGAGAATGATTCTGTTCTGTCCTATTTATGACACATGCGCAATAGCAGGGGCTAAGCACGGTACAGGAAATAATACTTCTGTCTCTGTCAATCTGCCGAGCCTCACAGTCTTGACTTTAATGCCATATCCCCTCCTTTCAACGTCCTTGGGTAGCATAGTGGTATCGAGTCGGCCTATGGATCCTAAGAACCCTAGTTCGACTCCCACAGCCGACAAACAATTTCACCACATTAATACTACTCCAGTGGCTTCCCTATCACTAGCATCTTTGGGGGTCATGATTTGACGGCTGGTAACCACACTTCACGCGCATAAATATATCACTTACCGCGATTTGCTTCGGCAGAGTGCTACACCTAGTAATAGGTTGTTATTAACCGTTTGAATAAAAAGAAAAGGAATGTTTACTTGCTCCATTAATGGCTGTCATTCCAAGATGTATGTATTAACAACATACTACGTTTTATTAAATAAATATATCATCACGCCTGGATGCAGTGGCGTACCTAAGAGTGGGGGGCAGTGGGTGCGGTCCGCACAGGGCGGCATTTTTACTTTCTTATACGCAGTATAAGGAAGTATTGGAATCGTGAAAAAAATCGTTGACGAGATTTTCGCGGAAATACGTGTTTTGAGGTCCACTGAATCCGTTTTGATCATTTTCTCAATGATGTCTGTGTGTCTGTGTGGATGGATGGATGTGTGTCCGTATGTGCAATATCTCATGAACGAGATAAGATTTGTTAACGAAACTTGGTAATTATAAGTTTCATGAAAATACGAAGAGCTCAGTTGATTTTGAATGAAATTGAAAAACCGGAAGAGGAAGTTTACCGGACACACAAAACAATAAATTTATTTCAAAAATGGAATCAGTTACGAAAAAATGTTTCAAATAAAAGATGTTAGCAAAAATATTTGGCACATAAAATGTTATTTGCAATTTTCCTGTATATGCGTCTAATTTTGAGAAAAACTAATTTTTATATTTAATAATTTATTTCAATAATCATAGTAGCAATAGAAACAAAAAACATAAATTTTAATTTTTGCTTTATCTAGTTATCCTTGTCTTCTTACGGAAAGAAACTAAATTACATTTTTAATAACATATATTCTAAATATTATATATGCTGTGTATAAGAAAGTCGTGTGGTGCCCACACCAGATTTTTTATATTTAGTTTCAGTAGTAAAAAACAACTTGTTCACTTAATAAGTTTACTATTCGATTTCTACGAATTATGAATGACTATATGATTTCGAATATTTTTCTTCATCGTCAAGTCAATGTAGGGTTGAAAATATTATCTCAAAAAATTCCTTTATTACTGCCTAATTTAAATATGCCATTCAATGGTAAAAAAGTTCCCCACCTATAGTTTGTCTTAATTACAATTATTTATTTATATTTATTAATTTAATGGGGTAATGGCTCAGTGGTGTCGAGTTGGCCTGTGAATCCTAAGGACTCCGGTTCGATTCCCACAGCCGACAAACAATGTTCACCAAATTAAAATTACCCCTATGGCTCCCCCACCACTCACATCTTTGGGGGACATGATTTGACGGTTGGTAATTGCACTTCACGTACACAAATATATCACTTACCGAGATTTTCTTCGGCAGAGTGCCACACCCAGTAATGGGTAAAAGTCGTGATGATATATTTATTTTTTTCATTTATAAAAACCACCATTTGATTGACTTAGAAAGGGTGGCAAATTGGAGACCCTGGGCGGCTAAAGTTCTAGGTACGCCACTGCCTGGATGTGGCACTTTGCCGTAACAGATCTCGGTAACTAATATATTAGTGAAGTATGGTTACCAGCCGTCGAATAACGGTCCTCAAGGATGTTACTGGCGGAGGAGCCATAGGGGCAGTTTTAACATGGTGAAAATTGTTTGTTTGTTGTGGAAATTAAACCCGTATTTTCGATACCACTGAGTCACTTATCTCATTAAAAGTAAGATATAAAAACTACCCCTGTGGCTCCCTCTCCACTAATATCTTTGACGGCTGTTAACTGCACAAATATATAACTTACTGACACACTTACTTACTGACCTTGGTTCGATTCCCACAATCGACAAACAATTTTCACCACATTAAAACAACCTCTGTGGCTCTTCCTCCACTAATATCTTTGGGAGACGTGATTTGACGGTTGGTAATCGTACTTCACGCGCATAACTATATCACTTACCGACATCTGCATTGGTAGAGTGCCACACCCAGTAATGGGTAAAAGGTGTGATATATTTATTTATTTTAAGATCGTATTCATTTTGACAACAATTTAACAACCGTCAATTTTGAAACCTATTTTTCCTTTCCTTCTATTTGTGCAAGTATTGTAAAAAAATTGCTTACGAACCTAGAACTGTAAGTGATTTATTTTAGGTCGCGAATGTTTAGGAAATCTCGACCCTTTGGGCTCACTCAGTAATGGGTAAAAGGCGTGATATATTTATTTCTCATATAAATTAAAACTGTTTTTTATTCAACACCCTGTGTATATACTGTCACTTTATATTTGTGAGAATACATATTACAAACTGTAAAAAATGTTTTAATATTTTTCTTGCATGCAATCCTCATATTTATTCATGAACTTAAATCCGTTTAAAAATAAAAACATAAAGTTTTTTTTATTACATTTTGTACTGTTCTATTTTCTTTGTTATTACGCGTGTTCGCACGATTTCATATATCAAAAAGAATGATTTTTTTCCTCGTTTGAATTTTGGACGACATTTCAATTCGTACATATATACATACATACATATCTTCACGCTATATCCCAACAAATGGGGTAGCACGAACCCTAAAAACACTCATAAGATATTCACTCATTACATTCATCAAATGATCAGCCCTCGTCAAAACATTCTCATCCAAACACACCACCCTCACTTTAACCACATTCATAGATCACTCCACATAAACTCATTCATTTATTACACTCGAAATCATTTATCACACAACAAACCTTCAATCACATCATTCCTATGCACTTATCATTCATCTTCTTTCTGTACCTCGCGAGGCAGCTTACTGCGTAATAAATTCATATATTGTAGTTATTTTTTAACAAAAAACTAACACACAGTACATCATGTAAAGATAAAGGTATATCCATGCCTTGCCGGGTTAAATAAATCATCCTAATAAGTTGCATTCATTTTGTGCAAAACTAAAATTTTTTTGGAAAATTCGAAGGTTTAATGCTATTATTTAGTAATGAATAATTTATTTTTGTCCCTAGTAGCAAATACATAAATAATATAGATTTTTTTGTAGAATTAGTGAAATTAGAAAGGTTTGCAACAGTTTCGAAAGCCGTAATCGAATCTATTTGATGCATCACATTCAATGCTCTTTTAACGTTGATTAAAAAAGAATTATTTTCCCCCAATTTTCCCAACAGAATTTATTGGAAAACTCAATTAAATAACTTTTACGGATTAATTTTCTTCGAACTTCTCCAATGACAATTTCGCTTCATTCTTTATTAATGTAGCGTTCACCAAAAATTGAAGTATCCATATAAAATTAGTGCAGAGGTTTTAAACTTTTTTTACCCACTACTCATTTTGCACAAACACATTTCTTGTTACCCCGGTGTAAAATGTCTTAATTTATGAAGATATGTGATCGTTATACAATTTAGTGCAAAAAGCAGTTTTAATAAAACTAGAAATAAAAACTTTACCAGCTCAATTCTGAAAAGAGTTTTAGCTGGAATCTAGCTAATCCTGAATTTTGGATTTGTCAAATTAAGCTGAAAATCATACGAGGGCATGGTGAAAAGTCCCTGAAAAATAAAACAAATGGCGCCACAATCGGAAATCACATGTGATATTTGTGATGTACCATCTGATACGCATTAAAATTTTCAGACTGATATGTCATTCAGTTCTGTTTTGACACCCATCGACAGCAAGCAACCTTGAACATTTTTGAAAACATGGAAAAAATATTTCACTAATTTCAAGATTATTTCTTCAAAATCATCTTGATTGGAATAGTACAGTGAGTGATTCTTCTTTATCATAAACACCTCCAAAGATAATTGAAGCCCCAGATCATACTATGTTGGATCTATTTTCGACAATGACAATCAACCTGCTGCTGGTACTTCTAAAGCCTCCGAAATTGTTCTCAATAATATTACTGTTAATAATATGAACATGTACGGAAGCAATCAATGTTTCTTTAGACACACAAGTTTCCATTTTACATTATGTCAATATAAGCAACTGTAACAACTGTGTTAATAATATACATAAACAATAAATATTATGTATTTCACTTACTCTTTAAATAAAACCATTTATCGATATATTTTACTTTGTTCGGTTCTTTTTATCAGTTAGATTAGATATACTGCAAATTAAGGTTACGTTTATAAACGTCAAAATATACTACTGCATATTTACTAGCGCTGGTTCACCGTATCTTCTACTTCCATAAGCGTCTGTGGCCAAAATATGAACTCCGCGCTCGGTGCGAAATTTAAATCGCTGTCAAAACAATTTTCTTTTGACAGTTGCGTAACAAAGTACTTTCCGCACGAGTGTTTATTTGCTTACAGAAACGCACTTGGTCTGCATTCATCTACTTTCCATACGTAACAAGGCAATTATAGTTACGTAATAACAAAGAAATCGCACAGTTGTAGGAAAAGTATCATTTTAACAAGCTAAAATTAAATTATTAGTATTCTTCACGCTTCCATTGGTTAATAATCCTAACTGCTAATCGTAATTACTAATTAAATAGCTGTAAATGCAGTTTAACTCATTTTTAAACACTCAACTTTTATTTTCGTCATAACTACAAAACAAAACAACACATTACACAACAACATCACACTTCTTCTTCAATATCACTCGTCTCTTCTTGTTGTTCGTCCTCCGCTGTCGCCTCCTGATACTGCTGATACTCTGATATCAAATCATTCATATTGCTTTCTGCCTCCTGGAATTCAGACTCGTCCATTCCTTCACCCGTGTACCAGTGAAGGAAAGCCTTCCGTCTGAACATAGCTGTGAATTGTTCTCCGACTCGTTTGAACAGTTCTTGTATCGCGGTTGTGTTCCCGATGAACGTCGCCGCCATTTTGACACCGCGAGGAGGTATGTCACATACTGCGGTTTTTACGTTGTTTGGGATCCATTCGACGAAGTATTCGCTGTTTTTTGATTGGACGTTCAACATTTGTTCGTCGACCTAAAAAGTTTTATTTGCAGATATTAAAAAAATTGATAGAAATAAATAAATATAAATATATAAATATATCATCACGCCTTTTATCCATTACTGGGTGTGGTACTCTGCCGAAGCAGATCTCGGTAAGTGATATATTTATGCGCGTGAAGTGCGGTTACTATCCGTCAAATCACTGCCTCCAAAAGTGTTAGTGGAGGGAGAACCACAGGATAATTTTTAATTTGGTGAAAATGTTTGTCGGCTGTGGGGATCGAACCAAGGTTCTTAGGAAATTCTTACAAATTAAAATATATACATATATATATATATATATTTTAATATATGGCTAGCTCAGTGGTATGAAGTCGGCCTGTGGATCCTGTGAACCCTGGTTCGATTCCCACAGGCGACAAACAATTTTCACCATTTCAAAAGCTATCCCTGTGGCTCCTCCACCACTAATATCTTTGGGGGCCGTGATTTGACGACTGGTAACCGCACATCACGCGCAAGACATATCACTTATCGAGATCTGCTTCGGCAGAGTGCCACACCCAGTAATGGGTAGAAGGCGTGATGATATATTTATTTTACTTAAAAAAAATAAATAAACAAAGTGTTCAATGTAGTTGTGCCACTATTGCTATCTCGACAACTATAAGAGCTACAAGGTTGGTTAAATTACCAAACAAATACCATTTTATAAGTCTATTACAAAACTATTAACAATATTTTTTTTGACAAGTGGTTCTCAAAATAGGGCGCAACTTTCTTTTTTGTTTATATTTGCTTGTTCGATTCATTATTTTTTTCTAAATTCAATGCTTATAAAGTTCAGTACCCTCATATTATTTTTTTTTTTTGACAAAATAGCTATTTACATAACTAGTGCGTGAAGACATACTTTGCACATGAGCTCAATTTTAAAACACGAGCGAAGCGAGTGCTTTAATTTGCGTGAATGGTGCAAATAGTGTCTTCGTGTACTAGTTTTGTACAATGCTTTTTGTAACGAGCAAAAATTATATGATGGATTTATGAGGAAATTTATTAAATTTAAAGCGTGAATTTATATTATGACTGTTAAGTAAGCCATGAATTGACATTTGTTATTTGAAAAGAAAGTGTTCATTTTTTCTCGTAAAGTTTGTTAAAATATGTCTGTTTGATGGCGTTATAACCTAATGTCTCTACTTCTTTTATAAACTTCTTAAATGTGTGTATACTCTCTTAAGTTGAATTAGTAGAATATTCACTAATTGAAATAGTAAGTATGAAAACTACATAAAAATTAGTAGTTTAAGATTGAATCTACTGAAATTTTAGTAAGGTAATAGCTTCACTTTTTAATCGGTTGTTTTCTACTAATTAAAATGGTGATAAGATCCAAAGCTACTATCGAATTAGTAGTCCTCAAGCGATTCAGTGGCGCCACCGTGTCAACAGTATAAGTTTTACGCGTGTGTGTACTTGGTTCCTGTATAGAACATTGAGAAGATCTACCGTTGTGCAAATCAATTTTTTTAAAGTAAGCAATAAAATGAAAATAAATAAAATGTTGTAATTTCCGTATTATTGTCACATTTCAACTATGTTACATGTCCACATTAGTTCTGAATATAAATTAACTCCAATGTTGTTTTTTTTTTCAATATCACTACTGACGTAAATTATTTAAGGTTAGAAATTTGAAAATATGTCAATTATTGTTGTTTTGTATATTTATTTGTAAGGTTTTATATCACTATAATTAGCAATGGATATTTATTATTTATAACAATCGAATTTTTACGTTTTCAATAAATTATTATTAAATATTCATTAAAAAGAGTTTTACTTTTTTGATTTGTAGAAAATTTACTTTTTCAATAGTAGAATTTTCACTATTTCATTAGTAAATAAATCACATTTTCATTTGGTGAATTTTACTTTTTTATTAGTAAAAAATTCATTAATTAAAAATGTGACAAGTTTCACTAATTGAAAAAGTGAACAACTACTATTTACTAGAGTGCCTACAATGAGAGTGATGACAATAGTGGTCTTCATTTTCATTGGCTACGCCATATTTGTGCCAAGCTGTTGCTGTTTTAGCTTGTGTGGTATAGGAAGTTTGTGTTTGTTTGTCAATTTTTGTTAAATTTAATTAGTTAAAATGTTTAATTTAGTGTACTGTTTATTATTACGTGTTAGTTTTTATATACTTAGTAGTTTTAGTACAGTTTAATTGCTTATTACGACACAATTTGTGATAAGTAATTGAATAAAATATTTAGGTAAGTAACATAAACCAAATTTATACAATAAATAAATATAATGTAAAGTTTTGTAAACAATAATGGCCAGTTGTACCTCTATTATTTAGGAATTAAGCATTTTTTAGATTAATTGTATCAAATCGAAATCAAATTGTCAAATGACACATAACCTTTGCTGCTGTCATTATTTAGGTTGGACATTTAGAGAATTCTTAAAATTTTATTAGCTACTAAACCTGATCAGTAAGTTTAATTGATGCATGCATATTAGTAATTATTGTTGATAACAAAACAATTCGTTAATATTTTTAATAAATGGGTAGTTTATTTTGTATACAACTGTGGAAAAGTTCACAACAAATTTTAATGGAAGATACAAATGCTTTATTGTATTGTAATGAAACTTTTTTTGTATAGATGGTTGGTTGTTGTGCCTTTGGTTGCTCTAATTGGTCAGAGAAAGGATTTCTAATGAAGATTTTCCTACGGATCCGAATCGGAGAAAAATATGGGCAGCTAAAGTGAAACGAGAGGGTTGGACACCAACTAATTCGTCTCGACTTTGTGAAGTAAGTCAAATTTAATTAGAAGTATTTTTATGTTTTATTAATAATATTTAACTTATAGATCCACTTCGCACCTGAAATGTGGGAAAAGACGAGAGAAGATGGCAAGAGGATTCTGAAACATAATGCTATTCCCACAATATTTAGTTTAGTGTGCCGAAGAGTAAAAGAAGGTCGCCGGTTAAAAGAGGAAATCCGACAGTTCAATGTAGCAACATATGAACCACAGCCATGCACGTCTACAGCAAGAACTGGAAATAAAGGATCCTCCTCTTCAACTACAAGTTCATTACCAGTACGATCATTTTTGTATACATATTTAGAGTATCAACCATTTATTCTATATTTCAATGTACTTATACAACTCGATGGAGTCATTTTTTATACAATAAATATTCATTTTTCTGATAATGTAAATTTATTGGTTTATTTTATTTATTATTGCTTTTTTAATTTAATATTAACTTTGTATTCAAATGATTTGAAATGAAATATTTCATCTTATGCATGAATTCTGTTCTGACGGTAAGTTTACTTTTTATTTAAATATAATGATTTTACTATCATTTCATTAGTCTATATATATTTTATAATTTTCAGATATGTTTATGCTTAAAATTTATAAATGAAAAATATATTAAATTCAAGTAATACATTCGTAAGATAATATTTTCGTGTTTTGCCCGTATACAATCCATGTTAAATTGGCACAAATATGGCGGCCGTAACCGTATGTCATCACTCTCATTGTAGGCACTCTACTATTTACTAGTGGTATACATTGGACATTTTCAAAAAGTGAATATTCACTATAAATTAGTAGATTTTTACTTATTCAACTTAAGAGAGTATAAATACGTACAAATAGCGTTTTAATAGTTAAAATTTAGAATAATAAAAATGGGTGTTTTTTTTTCAATTACTTTGCGCATTAATGTGCAAAATCAAACTTTCCGTCGGTTTCCATGGTAATGTAAACCTTATTTTGAATGATGCGAGTACAAATAATTATGTGTCATTTAGGGTTGTTGATTTTTTGAATATTCGAGACTTTGATTGTTCGGATTTATTATTATTTTAGAATATTCCGAATTTTCAAATTTTCGAATTTTGGAATATTTCGAATTTACGAATTTTCGAATAATACGAATTGTGAATCTGGATCCTAACGTGAACACGGCAGGTTGAAATGAATTATTTTCAGAATGAACTCATGTGCAGAGTTTTGTATTTAGTCGTAAGTAATTATTATTAATTATTATGATTTGCCAAATTAATTCAATTTAGACTTAAAATTTCGCTACACTGTCAAAAACGTTTTAATTCAGACGTTTTTGTATCCTTTTTATTGTCATTTTAAAACGTTTTAATAAAAGTCCATAGCATTTAGATGGGCGGTAAGAGAGTAGATGTCATAATTAAAACGCCTAAACTTGCAGAGTTTTTGCAGGATTCTTCGCCGAGTTTATTATTTAATTCGTGGCCGACTTTTCGCGAATTATGCGTGAGCGTGTTTAGAGATGACAGATGGTGTTAATTCAGTGGCAAAAAAATCGAGAATTCGAAGCTACGAAGAATTTGAAAATTCGTAAATTCGAAGCTTCGAAGTTTTGCTGACGAAGTTCAAAACATTCGAATGTTCGAACGTTCAGAAATTCAAACTTCGTTGAAAATCAACGACCCTAATGGTGACACAACTAAGTTGAACAACCCGTATATTATTTTTTTAATTTTAACAATTTTACAATATTGCGTGAATGGTATCAAGTCGGCCTGTGGATCCTAAGAACCCTGGTGTGATCCCCACAGCCGACAAAACATTTTCACCAATTTAAGGTTAACCCTGTGGCTCCCCCACCACTAACATCTTTGGGGGCCGTGAATTGACGGCTGGTAACCGTACTTCACTCGCATAAATATATCACTTACCGAGATCTGCTTCTGCAGAGTGCCACATCCAGTAATGGGTAGAAGGCGTGATAAATAAATAAATAAATATATAAATAAATAAATATATCATCACGCCTTCTACCCATTACTGGATGTGGCACTCTGTCGAAACAGATCTCGGTAAATGATATATTTTGCGTGTGTAGTGCGCTTACCAGTCGTCAAATCACGGACCCCAAAGATATTAGTGATGGAGGAGCCACAGGGGTAGCTTTTTTGAAATTCTTAAAATAGTTTGTCGCCTGTGGGAATCGAATCTAGGGTACCAGGGTTCTCAGGGTCCACAGGCCGACTTCATACCACTGAGCTAACCACTCCATAAAAAAAGGCGCGATGATATATTTATTTATATGTTTTACAATATTGGGGTGGCTAGCTCAGTGGTATGAAGTCGGCCTGTGGATCCTGAGAACCCTGGTACCCTAGATTCGATCTCCACAGGCGACAAACAATTTTCATAATTTCAAAAGCTACCCCTGTGGCTCCCCCACCACTAACATCTTTGGGGGTCGTGATTTGACGGCTGATAACTGCATTTCACGCGCTTAATATATCACTTACCGAGATCTGCTTCGGCAGAGTGCCACACCCAGTAATGAGTAGAAGGCGTGATGATATATTTATTTTACAATATTGCGTATTGTAATAAAAGCTCTTTCAATAAATAACTGAGTTTCATAAAATCATAATGACTTTCTTATAACAAACATAAAATAAAAAATATGTAATTTAGTTAATTTCAAACCTCTCGCATCGACATTCGTCCTCGAAATATAGTCGCGACGGTCAAATATCTGCCATGTCTCGGGTCACAAGCCGCCATCATATTTTTCGCGTCGAACAATTGTTTAATCAGTTCAGGAACAGACATAGCTCTGTAAGGTTTAGCTCCTCGGGCGATTAAAGGAGCGTAACCAGGCATAAAGAAATGAAGTCGAGGAAAAGGAACCATATTAACAGCGATTTTACGCAGATCCGCGTTTAGTTGTCCGGGAAATCGTAAGCATGTTGTTATTCCTGACATTGTTGAAGACACCAGGTGGTTTAAGTCGCCGTAACTTGGAGATGTTAGTTTTAAAGTCCTGTAGAAAATGGTATATTACATACCGAGCTGGGAAATGCTCCATTACAGCCCAGCGCGAGATATAAGCGCGAGGCTGGAATGAGCATCCGGCGAGGTGCGTATACTATTTTATTTACAATCAGTTAATAATCTGTACGTCTTTAAACATACATTTTATGTATACTTTTTTTATGACAGATTTATTATTAATACAAAGACAAATTGTCAATTTCGATGTGGAACTAAGAAAAAAAGGAAAAAAATAAATTTTCCAATACGTGTCAAAGTTCCACAAAATTACAGCAGATTTGAATCAAGTTATCAGGTCATCATCAAACGGCTCACAGTGGGGCCAAACGGGCTTTTAGGCGCGCATGGGCTACACAGGCTCACCAAAAGAAACCCTAGAGACCAGACGCAAGTTTCCCTATGGAATTGGGCGCGTAGAATCCGAATCCGAAGCCAGAATTGCGCCACCATACCCCAGTTTTTTTTAAATCGTAAAAAAACCACCGTTTTTCCCATGCTGAGAGGGAATTTAACAGCCACACACACAAAAGCCACATCCACTCTCTTGATACATGTTTTCCTATGGAATTGGGTGCGCTGAATCCAAATCCGAAGCCAGAATTGCGCCACCAAGCTCCAGTTTAAATTAAGACACTTGTTTTATGAGTGTGAATATATTTAATTTTCCTAAATAGCTGAAAAAAGAACATTTACGTTTTACCTTCTCATTTTTTTTGGCGCAAGTATGCGCAGCTGGAATTAAGATGGCTCAATTCTTTGAGAAAAAGGCTACAATTTCACTAAGCGGCAACCTGGGACTTTCAGGAACTTTTAAGTTGCAGCAGTTTTAAGTTGATCGTGAATATATATATATATATAGTAAAAACTATTGTAATACATGTTGTAACTACCCGTGGAAATCAAACAAATGTATTCTATGACATAAGTAGTCAATTTTGAACACTTACGATTGCTAAATAATAAGTTCCGTTAGAATTCTTACACTGCAGATGCACAGATTCATTAAAGTGTCTGAATGGAGCATTTCGCAGTGATTTGTGGAAACATTATTTTGGTTGCCGATTAAAAATGTAATAAGTAGTTGTAATGACATTTAGAGTCAATTTTACACTTGAAAATGACATTGACGATATTTTAAAGTAGAAATCGCAACCTTATTGTCAATTCAATTTTTTTTTGCCATGCGCGCCTAGAAAGCCGTTTAGCCCCACTGTGCGGCTGGTCAGTTCAGCTTTAACCATAGACCCGTTTCGTCCTTTAGGGACTCAACAGTATGGTGCGATCAACTATCCAACTAGACCAACTAGGGGCTAGTGAACTGTGATACTTTTTAAGCTGAACTGACGGATGTTAAACTATGTAAGCCATCTACCGACAAAAATCGCAAACTGTTGAATAGCAATGAATAAATAAATCTTCGATACCTATAATTATGAGTTGTGGATAAAATTTTGTATTACACTTTTATTGGTATATAAAACACTTAAGAATAGGATCGTTGATATCCACCGAAGTTTAAATTTCTGAACGTTCGAACATTCGAATGTTTTGAACTTCGTCAGAAAAACTTCAAAGCTTCGAATTTTTCGAATTTTTTAAATCTTCGAATTTACGAATTTTTCGAAGCTTCGAATTCTCGAATTTTTTGCCACTGAATTAACGCCATCTGTCATATCCAAACACGCTCACTCATAAATCGCGAATTAAATAATAAACTCGGCGAAGTATCCTGCAAAAACTCTGCAAGTTTATGCGTCTTAATTAAGCCATCTACTCTCTTACCGCCCATCTAAATGCTATGGACTTTTAGTAAGACGTTTTAAAATGACAATAAAAAGGATACAAAAACGTCTTAATTAAAACGTTTATGACAGTGTAGCGAAATTTTAATTTTAAATAGAATTCATTTGGCAAATAATACTAATTAATAATAATTACTTACGAATTAATACAAAACTCTGCACATGAGTTTATTCTGAAAATCATTCATATCAACATGCCGTGTTCACGTTAGGATCTAGATTCACAATTCGAATAATTCCAAAATTCGTAAATTCGGAATATTCCAAAATTCGAAAATTCGAAATTCGGAATATTCAGATATTCGAAAGTTCGAATCTAAATTCAAAGGTTCAATAAATCCGAACAATCGAAGTCTCGAATATTCCAAAAATCAACAACCCTACTTAAGAATATTAAACACTCGACCTTCGGTCTCGTGTTTAAACTTTTCTTGCGTGTTTTAAATACCTAATAAAACACCAACAGGCAGATTCACAAAACGGATTAGCGCTAACACCGTTTTTAATATTATCTATAACTCTGTTTCAAATTAAAACAGATTAAAGAAATGAACTAAATTTGATACTAATTAACTCTCTTTTTAACTCAAGTTAAAATAAACTTGTTTCATACATTGAAAAGAGAGTTAAAAACTAAATAAAAAATGGTGTTAGCGCTAATCCGCTTTATGAATCTGCCTGTTATATAATAAATAATTATTTTCTTGTGGGGCTGTGTAATGATCGAGTTACAAAACAGAGCTTTTTTTATCTTACCTATAACATATATCATACAACGCTTCATTATCAATACAATACGTTTCATCAGTATTCTCAACCAAATGATGTACACTCATTGTAGCATTATACGGTTCAACCACAGTATCAGAAACCTTCGGACTTGGCATAATCGAAAAAGTATTAATAATCCTATCAGGGTACTCCTCCCTTATCTTCGAGATCAACAAAGTCCCCAGTCCAGCCCCCGTGCCACCCCCAAGCGAGTGAACAAGTTGAAATCCTTGTAAACAATCACAACATTCGGCTTCTTTCCTTACAATGTCCAAGACCGTATCGGCGAGTTCTGCTCCTTCGGTATAGTGGCCTTTTGCCCAATTGTTCCCGGCTCCTGATTGGCCAAAGACGAAATTGTCCGGACGGAATATTTGACCGTATGGGGAGGAACGGATGGCGTCGATTGTACCTGGTTCAAGGTCGACTATAACGGCGCGAGGAACGAATTTGCATTTGGATGCTTCGGTGTAATAGACGTTTATGCGTTCTATTTGAAGGTCGGATTCACCGCGGAACATTCCGCGGTTGTCGATGCCGTGCTCGTCGGATATTACTTCCCAGAACTGTGGGGAATTGAAATATAAAAATAATAGCTATTTAATACAAAGACAAAATGTGGCACCCCACCTGAAATACATGAAATTGCTGAAAATAAATAAAATAAATATATCATCACGCCTTCTACCCATTACTGGGTGTAGTACTCTGCTAAAGCAGATCTCGGTAAGTGATATATTTTGCGCGTGAAGTGCCATCAAGAATTTACTTTCTAGCAAATTTCAACTTTTTTGACATTTCAGCAAGGTCACCAACCTTCAATAAATAAATTGGGGTAGTTAGCTCAGTGGTATGAAGTCGGCCTGTGGATCCTGAGAACCCTGGTTCGATTCCCACAGGCGACAAACAATTTTCATAATTTCAAAAGCTACCCCTGTGGCTCCTCCACCACTAACATCTTTGGGGGCCGTGATTTGACGACTGATAACCGCACTTCACGTGCATAAATATATCACTTACCGAGATCTGTTTCGGCAGAGTGCCACACCCAGTAATGGGTAGAAGGCGTGATGATATATTTATATTTATTTTATTTATATGGGGTGGCTAGCTCAGTGGTATGAAGTCGGCCTGTGGATCCTGAGAACCCTGGTACCCTAGATTCGATTCCCACAGGCGACAAACAATTTTCATAATTTCAAAACTGTGGCTCCTCCACCACTAACATCTTTGGGAGCCGTGATTTGACGACTGGTAACCGCACTTCACGCACAAAATATATCACTTACCGAGATCTGCTTCGACAGAGTGCCACACCCAGTAATGATATATTTATATATTTATTTTATTTTACAAAATGTCAATTGCGATGTGGAACTGAGTCTTAATAAATAAGAAAAAATGGGAAAAACATTTTCCATCACTTGTCAAAGTTCCACAAAAATTTGCAGCACATTTGAATCAACTTATCAGGTCATCATTAAACGGCTGATCAGTTCAGCTTTAACCATAGACGCGTTTCGTCCTTTAGGGACTTATCAGTATGGTGCGATCAACTATCCAACTAGACCAACTAGGGGCTAGTGAACTATGATACTGTTTAAGCTGAACTGACGGATGTTGAAAAGTATGTAAGCCGGTACTATGACATGAGAGCTACGGAGCATGGCCAAATTCATTGAATTGCGCTACGCTTATTATGGCCGTTTCATTTCATCATTTTGCCATATAAAAATTTGTCGTGAGTTTTTTACAGTTTTGGTACGTCAAGTAATGCCATCTAGTGCTTTTTATTTCTATTAAAGGAAAATGACAACGCTGTCACGTTACAAAAACAACCTTAAAATATTTGAAAACTGAAATTGATGTGATCAAACAAAATACATTTAATGCAACTGGGTATTTAATTTATACATTCAATATTATTAAATATGATGACTAGTATTCTGAGCTTTCGACTAAAGTGACTAGCTAGTCTAGACTAAGTGAATTTCATTTGGCAACGTAGCACTATCTGTCACTTCAGGTAGATAATGCCGCCATATTGTCTACATATTTAAAATGTTTGAAGTGTTTATAAGTCAAAAGAAAGAAATATTATTGAATTATTGGTACCAACGGTTAGTATTTTACTGTAAAGATCGTATGACAATAAATATACAATGACTAGGCTTGTTTTTAGAATTTTTTCAATAAATGCAAGCGGCAGAATTTTCCAAAGTTAGTTACGACGTGTCTCGTTAGATGCGCTAGTTGAGGTGCCCGCTCTGTAAATTTGAAATAAGGAATTTGAATGACATATGAAACGGCCATAATAAGCGTAGCGTAATTCAATGAAGTTGGCCATGGTACGGAGCAACCTGTGGTGCCATCTACCGACAAAAATCGCAAACTGCGTGACAGCAATTAAAATAATACAAAGACAAAATGTCAATTGCGATGTGGAACTGAACTCCTTTGCGATGAGCTTCAAATCTCTGAAAAAGTTTTAGGATCACTGATAAGTAAATATCATTATAATGGTGGGGGAAATTTTGAAAATTGGTCAGTGATACTGCATTTTAGCCACAGTTTCTTAAGATTTTATTAAGTTTTATCAAGATGGATGACGTTAGTAGTCCTTTAACGTTTTTAGTATATAAGTTATTTTTAATTTTGTGCCTTTTACACCTTTTTTAAATACAGGGTGATCAAAAGGAATTGTTATAGTTGGCAATACAATTCCAGAGATTTTTTTATTCCACAGTTGGCACAACGTCAGATAAAGGCGGAAATGTTATTTGACATTTCTAATAAATACAAATAGGTTATGTGAGGAGTCTGACAGCTAATAGAATTTTGACTTTTTAAGTAATAGAAATACTTTAGAAATAAATGTTATAATAAATGTACTCAAATTTAAATTTTAAATGTCACTGTCAACAACAGGAAATGAATTTAAGGAACAGGCTTACCAATTTCAAGTAGTTTTTTTTTATTGACAACTGTAACAATTCCTTTTGATCACTCTGTAGAAAAATTGTAGTTTGAAAATTTAGGGAATTTTGTATTGAAAATTCAATTATCTAAATTTGAAATTGTCAAGTTAAGGTAAAAAATAAGTGTAGACGATTAAAAACCGTCAAGTTTTACTTCCTAGCACGTCTCAGCTTTTTTAACATTTCAGCAGGGTCACCAACCTTAAAAATATAAATTGTACTGCGCTATTACAGCACTAGACTGAGCAATTAACAAACTATTTTGGGTGCTGTAATAGCTTTATTATAGACGCAAAATAGAAAAAAAAAATGTTATATTTCAAGTATATTCATATGTATTTATTCATCAGCATTACCACATGTCATATAAATCCCTAGATTATAGGTCGATATTTAATATGTACGTACTTTTGATCCAATTTGGTTTCCACATTGTCCAGCTTGAATATGCACAATTTCCCGCATTTTTAACAAAAAATTTATGTAAAACTTCCCGAAAAAATTATACCAAAACGTTATAGTACTGAAAATTTAGTGAAAACTGTCAAACGAAAAACTTTGGTTCACATTTTTTCTATTTTGATGGAAGGCACCTTAGATACAAATTATGTTATTTGTAAAATAAATATATCGTCTTTTACCCATTGGGTGTGGCATTCTGCCGTAGCAGATCTTAATGTTATACAGGGTGGTGACTGCAACTCTTGAACATTGGAATTTAACATGTAAAATCATAATTTCGTAATTTCCTGCTCCCCTAATTATTTTAAGCAAAAAAGCTTCAAATAAAAGTTGTAGGGCATAAAATTCTTTATCGAAACCATTAAACAAAATTCATTTGTTTAATTTTGTTTCAATTCCATGGCTATCAATAGTTTTACGGCAATTTTCATCATTTTCAGATCTAATTTGTGCCGCTATAAAGCACGAAAAATTAATTTTGTTTAATAGTTTAGATGCAAAATTTTTATTTAAAAATTAGCGTTTCTGATCCTGAGCAGGTTATTAGCCCTCGGCGCTTTGCGTCTCGTGCTAATAATCATGCCGCGGGCTAGAACCGCCTGTTTTCACGCTTGATACCATAAATAAATATTTATTTTACAAACTGGACAGCTGTGATCGTAAGTTTAGCTTTATCATCTTATTCTAATATTTTAAAATATGTTTCTTTTTGTTTCAGTGATAATCAGCATCTGTTGGATGGCGGGCACCTTTATAGGATTCCTCCCTCTTTTAGGGTGGAACGCAGGGGATGTTGGGCAAAAATGCCTATTTGTCAAGGTCATGCACTATGATTATTTAGTGTTTTTGTACTTCGCTACTATAATTACGCCATCATTGTTACTAGCAGCGTTCTATGCACATATCTACAGGGTGGTTCTTAAACAGGTAATGTATACTTTATTTTTAATATTTGTTATCACTGAGCCATATTTTAAAATTAAATTAGAATTTTCTAATATATTTTTTTATACATATTTACGAGTAAATTAATATCTATAGATTCAATAATAATATCTGTTATATACTCTTTTTCGTGAGGGTGAAAGATTGCGTGGGCGACCTATGAATAAATGGATGAATATGATTGAAGGATTGTTGCGTGAACGAAATTTTCCGAGTATGAGGAACAAACGTGCTTGTATGAAAGGAATTATGAATGTGGATGAAGCTAAAGTGGTGTGACAGGATAGGAATGTTTGACGAAGATTAATTGCGGAATGAATCTGATGATTTCAGAAAAGCGCAGGATTTTAGATTTTAGTTTTGTTGTTCAGTAATTTCATTAGAGTGTTTACCTACAATTATGTGAAATTCACTTTCAAAAACAAGCGCAGGGCAACACTTCCTTCTTTTATTATCTTTTTTATTCGTTTTCTGATCTTACATTGAGTGTTTAACTGCAATTGTGTGGAATTTACTTTCAAAAACAAGCGTAGGGCGAAACTCCTTTCTTTTCTTACCTTTTAATTCGTTTTCAGTTCTTACATTGAGTGTTTAACTGCAATTGTGTAAAATTCATTTTCAAAAACAAGCGCAGGGCGACGCTCCCTCCTTTTTTATCTTTTTGTTTCATTTTCAGTGACTGCATTGTGTGGACTTTTCTTTCATATACAAGTGCAGGCTATCGCTTTCATCTTTTCTAATCTTGTAGATTCGTTGTTAGTTTCGTTATTAGATTCGTTGTTAGCGAGTAAGCGTGAGTAATTTGAGATGTTTTATACATATGTTATGTACGTTGAAGAAAGAAGATGAATGATAAGTGAATAGGAATGATGTGATTGAAGGTTTGTTGTGTGATAAATGATTTCGAGTGTAATAAATGAATGAGTTTATATGGAGTGATCTATGAATGTGGTTGAAGTGAGGGGTGGTGTGTTTGGATGATAAAGTTTGACGAGGGCTGATTGTTTGATGAGTGTGATGTGTGAATGTTTTATGAGTGATTTTAGGGTTCGTGCTACCCCATTTGTTGGAATATAACTGAAGATATGTATGTATGTACTCTTTTTCGTCAATTTGTTATAAAGTACGGTTACCAGCCGTCAAATCACGGTCCCCAAAGATGTTAGTGGTGGGGGAGCCACAGGGGTAATTTTAAATTGGTGAAAAATTTTGTCGACTGTTGGGATCGAACCAGGGTCCTTAGGATCCATAGACCGACTTGATACCACTGAGCCATTACTCCATATTATTATTATACTTTCAAATATAACGCATAACGTATTTTCCTTTTTAAAATATTTATTTAATAATTTCAATAAATTTAATTTTTAAAACATGAATACTTCTGAATATTTAAATATAGCGCTATATTTGCCTGGCCTGCAAATGGCCGCCGTCAACATATTTACCTCACAGATGTCATTGCAACCTACAAGCAAGTTAGCTATCCAATATTTATATAAAATCCTTGAAAAATACTAAATTTGTTTAGTCCACCATCTTGAATCAAAATGGCTGTAAAGTACCTCAAGCATAAAATAACAATCATTAAATATTAAAAAAAAATAAAATCAAGTTTAAAACAAAATGGTACCAAACTATTTATCCAACTAAAATTTATTGTTAATTCCTGTTACAGCTCCGGCAAATCGTCACCATGAACCCAGGAGGATGCAGCGGCACCCACACCTCAAACGGCCATATCCGTGCAAACGGTGGCACTATGCTGCGAATGTTAGGAGCTGCCCAAAAAAGAGAAGTGAAGGCAACTCAAAACCTATCAATCATCGTCTTATTCTTCGTAATATGTTGGATCCCTCTATATACCATAAACTGTGTTCAAGCGTTTTGTAAAACCTGTGAAATCAACCCCACCTTACTAGACTTTTGCATCATTCTCTCGCATTTAAATTCCGCGGGCAATCCCCTCCTCTACGCGTACCATCTTCGAGACTTCCGAGCAGCTTTGAAATGCTTCATTTTAAGTTTATTCGGCTTTAGGGACAAAACTTCTACGTGTATGGACAGGAATTGTCGTCCAAGTATCGCTTCCAACAATTGTAGTCATCGTATGAAGTATTTACGAAATCCTAACCTCAATAATAGCGGTAATAGGTTCGGGAGACCGTCCATAGATGGCAGTAAACGACTACCAATTTGTATTCCGATCGTTCAATCAACTACTGCTGTTGTTGCCGCATCGGCAGGCGAAAGAACTAACAGAGAGATGTGGATGATTGCAGAAGTACCTTCTAGTGACATCTCTGAGAACAACATCGAACGAGATGGACAAATCTATCCTGATGAAGCTTCAATTGTTCGAGATATGGCCAGTGATAGTTGCAGTAGCAGTGGAAAAATAAATTCAGGTTATGTAGAAGGTCCTATTGATGATTTAGAAATCGGCGACGATGATGTATTCTACGCGGATGCTTCTACGTTAAGTGCTAATGACTTTACAAGTGAATCCAGTGGGATTTTTACAAAAAGTGAGGTTAGGAACGAAATAGTTAAACGGACCAAATGGTGCTTGTCAAATTCATCCCCGCAATTATCGCGATCGTTGTTTTTAGTTGAAGCACAAGTTAATACTAGTAATAATAACACACGAGGGAAAAAACCTACGATGTCTGTATCAACATCAGGGGATTTTAGTCCCGCGAAAAGTTTGAAGTTAAGTCCGTTCAAGGCAGTTGGGGAATTTTTGTTACAACATACTTCGAGTAAACATTCTAAAAGTGCGGGGAAGATTGAGGAAATCTCGTATACGGATTTATCGGTCGCCCCGTATGAGGGTAGTAGAAATGGGGTGGTTAATCAAAGACAGACGAGTGAAATTATCAATAGTTGAAAATAGATATTTAATTTTAATACGTATTATTAAGCTGCGTTTACAGTTGTCCAATTAGCAATTACAATTAGCAGTCACTGTATAAAATAATTAATACATTAATTGAAAGTTTTTAGTTACAATTAATGCGGTAGATCAGCAGTTCTGAAACTTTAGTAGTCTGAGGACGTCTATTTCAGAAAACCCCCAGTGACATATAAATTTGATAATTTATTTTTTCTATTTTATGTTTACAAGAAAGTTATTATGAAATTCAGTTGCGTATCGGAAAAGCATTTCTCTGTTTCAGCATTAGAAAAATATATTTTCTGAAAACAATCGATTTAGTTCCATAACAGATACAGAAATAAACTAAAAAATGTTGGAAACAACTTCCAAGAATACATTAATAAGTACAGAGTGATCAAAAGGAATTGTTACAGTTGGCAATAAAAAAAAACTACTTGAAATTGGTAAGCCTGATATATAAATTCATTTCCTGTTGTTGACAGTGACATCTAAAATTTAAATTTGAGTACATTTATGATTACATTTATTTCTGAAGTATTTCTATTACTTAAAAAGTCAAAATTCTATTAGCTGTCAGACTCCTGACATAACCTATTTGTATTTATTAGAAATGTCAAATAGTATTTCCGCCTTTACCTGGCGTTGTGCCAACTGTGGAATAAAAAGATCTGTGGAATTGTATTGCCAACTATAATAATTCCTTTTGATCACTCTGTAATTAATCGATATGGACCCAGGTCAGAATCTTTTAAGTTGGATGAATCGACCTCAACAGCTAAGTCAAAAAATAATCAGTAATAATATAACAAGAGAGTGAGAATAAATTGAAAATAATTTGACAGATCTTTCGAAAACTTGTTGCCAAATGCCAACAAGTTTGAGAAACATACTGGAGAATTATTTTCTAATTTATCATACTCTCGACTTATATTTAATTAGATTATTTGTTGACTTAGCTGTTGAGGTCGATTCATCCAACTTAAAAGATTTTGAACTGGGTTCATATCAATTGATTACTTATTAATATATTCTTGCAAGTTGTTTCCAAAATTTGTTGATGTATTTCTATATCTGAAATACAACTAAATCGACTTTTTTTAACACATTTTACTTGACAGTTTTAAATAATTATTTGACAACTACCTATCATTTGTTACAAACAAAAAAGCATCTACAGAGATTATTCTTGGGAATAATCACAAGAGGTTTATTCTCAGTATAATAATGACAGAATTGGTTAAAACGCAGACACGTGACATACAATGAAGCATTTCATTGGTTTTGAGAAACGTCGAAAAATCTAATGAAATATAAGTCGAGAGTTGGATAAATTAGAAAATAATTCTCCAGTATGTTTCTCAAACTTGTTGGCATTTGGCAATAGCCACTCAAGTCCTACGAGCTTTCGTGACTATTGCCTAGCAACAAGTTTCCGAAAGATCTGTCAAATTATTTTCAATTTATTCTCACTCTCTTTTTATATTATTACTGAAAATAATTTTAAAAAAAATTGTTTATTTATGTTCGTTTTCAAAGTTCTCTACAAATGTCATTTATCATTAATTCACTTATGGTACTATTAATTGTAATTTGAATTGCAAGTTTTACTAATTGATAATTGTAATTGCTAATCGTAATTACTAATAAGATAGCTGTGAACATAGTTGTATACTTGATGTAATTAGTTCTAAAGCCTGGTTTACACTGAATAACAATGACGTCACTGTATTTAGTGTACAGTAAGCTTTAATCGAATGATTGAAAATAATATTTGTGCTGCGTATTTTTATAAAATTTTTGTGAATTGACTGATAAGAATTGTATACATGATTTTATATAAACACTGGATAGCTAAGTTACCCGTACAAATAAGGCAAGTGGTGGGGGTATGCCGCCATTTGTAGGAAAGGCAAAACATGCATTGCTCTATTGTATTATATTTTTCTTGTATTTGTATTGAATAAATGCTATCAAGTGTGAAATTATAGATTGAGTCAAACTGATTATTGAATATACAGGTATAATCTTGATGGCTAGCACAGTGGTATGAAGTCGGCCTGTGGATCCTGAGGTCCCTGGTTCGATTCCCACAGGCGACAAATTTTCATAATTTGAAAAAGCTATCCCTGTGGCTCCTCCACTACTAACATGTTTGGGGGCCGTGATTTGACGACTGGTAACCGCACTTCACGCGCAAAATATATCACTTACCGAGATCTGCTTCAGCAGACTGCCACACCCAGTAATGGGTAGAAGGCGTGATGATATATTTATTTATTTATTTATTTATCTTGTAAAATGGTGGTACTTTGCTAATTTCGTCAACCTCGTAGCTCTTATAGTTCTCGAGATAGCAATGATGGCACACTTAAATGGAACACCCTGTATACAAATTTAGATTGTACAAATATATGAATTAAAGAGCTAAATAAATTTTCGATGTAGCTAAATGATGACATCATCGATGACTTTTTTATTTATACCGCCAGATGGATCCTTGTTGTTTGGCGATGTGGCTACCGTTACCACAGAGGCTATGTCAATTAGAATAGACCTCCTGGTATTTATCTTTATTAAAATATTTATTTAATATTTTCAGTAAATTTAAATATGTTTTTAAAACATGAATGTATATGATACATTTAAATATAACGTTATTTTTGCCTACTCTGCAAATGGTCGCCGTTCACATGCTTGTCTCACAGATGTCAATGCATTCTACAAGTAAATTAGCTATCCAGTTTTTATATAAAATCTTTGGTTACTTTATTATGTAATATACCAAAGATATAGCATTTATAGGTACATTAAGCATCTAATTAAGTAACTGAAGTTTGCACCAAAATACTAACCTTCATCAAACAAGATATTATTGTTAATATAAATTAAATATAATGTTTAAAATATTATATTTAAAAACATTAAATTTATGAACAAAAAAAAAATGTACATAGCTGTATTTCATTTGTCATATGCTTACCGTAAGGTGTTATGACTACCCAGGTACGCAGAAAAGTGAACCTTTTTTTGAGAATTTTTTTCTCGATTTCTAATCAATGGATTAAAATGATATTTTGAGACCTTCTTATACATGTATTAAGATATATAAAAATATTTTTTATTTAAATTTACGATTCAAAATGGCGTCCTGGTACTAGGTAACTTGAACAAATGTTTTTTTTAGGAGGAAATCTGCGTACTCTGTACTAATCTCAGTACACCACTTAGAGCAAAAAAATAAACTTTTTCTTAATTTATATTAGTTTTTCTTTCGAAGTAACCCAAGATTATAATTTTTTTTTGAAAATTTACAAATTGGTATCAATTTTAATTTTTTTTTTCATTTTTCGGCAAAAAAACGAACTTGAATTATTTATTGCAAATGTAATTATTTATCATTCTTAAAAATACTCTAGCTAAGAAGCTATAGTCAAAATTTCAAGTAAATTCGATAAAAATTAGCTACGCTGCACACCAATTTGAAAAACATAGTTTCGAGAAAAACGCGTTACTATATGAAATATGCAAAATATAGGCATGCTATTTTTTTTACCTGCATTCACAACACGAAATTAGTAGTTAGTGGTTATGGTTAGTGGTTATAGTTAGTAGTTACAGATTAAAATACATCGTTCACAATGTCCCAAATTAATGATTTCGAATTTATGTTTCTGCCGGTAATGTAGTGCACATTTTTGAAAATTATAGATATTACAAGAAATTATAATAGATGTCACAGTTGTCAACTTAAAGTTTTGACAAATAGTTACAGTTTTGTTTTTTGTTTGAGTTCTGATATTTTGTCTGTAGTTCTGATTTGGTAGAACTGGTTTTCTTCTATTTTTCTTTAAAATTGGTCCTACAAGTGCTAACAACAAATCAAATTGAGCTATGGTCATTTTGGTGTAATTAAAGAACATGTCTTCATCATATGACCTCATTTCTTGGATCAAATTATCCCAGTCTCCCTGATTTGTTCGGTTTTGGTTGATTGGGCGAACCCACCATCTTCTATTTGTTTTTTTATTTCTTTTCATTTGCAAAATTAAAGTTGCAAGTAACAACTATTTTTTTTAGCTTCGATTCATTTTCGTTACATAAAATTGAAACTGAGAAAACCAACTGTCACTTTACTCCTCGTTTTTGATTGGCTGTGCCGTTAACCACTAACTAAATGTTAGAAGTTTACAAACTTCTACGCTAACCACGATTAGCGCAGACCTGCGCTGGGCTAAGTTCGTTGTTGTGACTGCTACTAGAGGAATACACATGTCAAACTTCTAACGCTAACCATAACTACTAACACTAACCACTAATTTCGTGTTGTGAATGGGGCTTTACTCTGCTATTTTAGCACTATAATGCCCTCCAAGCATGCATTTCGCTCTACAGCCTCTTTTCTAAGTGACGTAAGATCTTCTCGAGCGATTTTCTGATGATTCGATGCTGAGCGGCCTTTTCAAACGTTTCAAAGCACTTAAAGGCGTCTCAAAAAATAAGCTATAATAGTTATTTTTATAACAACTGCAGAAAAAAGCTCGTTACGTGCAAGTGCAGAATTTAAAATCTGCACGCGCACATAACCTTTTTCGGCACGTGTTATAAACAACATTTTTCCTACAACTGTGCGATTTAGTAAATCACTAAAATATTATCAAAATTTATAAAATTTTAATGATATTACACGAGAACGATGTTTTACGGAGTTGCTATGGTTTGTTTGTTGATTGCTTGCACATTGTTCTACGTTATTTCAAAATATTTCATTAATTTCAAGATATCTTCAAAATCGTCTAGATTGGAATACTACACTGAGTGATTCTTCTTTATCATAAACACCTCCAAAGATAATTGAAGCCCCAGATCATGCTATGTTGGATCTATTTTCGACAATGACAATCAACCTGCTGCTGGTACTTCTGAAGCCTCCGAAATTGTTCTCAATAAAATTACTGTTAATAATAGGAACAGGTACGAAAGAAATCAATGTTTCTTTAGACAGTACAAAAGTTTCCACTTCACATTATGGCGCGAAATTTAAATCGCACTCAAAACAACTTTTGTACAGTTGCGTAATTAATTACTTTCCACACTAGTGTTTCTTTGCTTACAGAAATGCACTTGGTCTGCATTTGTCTACTTTCCATACGTAACCAAGGCAATAAGAGTTACGTAATAACAAAGAAATCGCATAGTTGTAGGAAAAAATTGTTTTTCATAGCTTGTCTCCCAAAATTGTTTTTTCCTACAACTGTGCGATTTCTTTGTTATTACGTAACTATAATTGCCTTGGTTACGTATGGAAAGTAGATGAATGCAGACCAAGTGCGTTTCCGAAAGCAAAGAAACACTAGTGCGGAAAGTGCTTCATTACGTAACTGTCAAAAGAATATTGTTTTGACAGCGATTTAAATTTCGCGCCGAGCGCGGAATTCATATTTTGCCCACAGACGCTTATGGAAGAAGAAGATACGGTGAACCAGCGCTAGTAAATATGCAGTAGTATATTTTGACGTTTATAAACGTAACCTTAATTTGCAGTATATCTAATCTGTAGACAATTAATAAAAAGAACCGAACAAAGTAAAATATATCGATAAATGGTTTTATTTAAAGAGTAAGTGGAATACATAATATTTATTGTTTGTGTATATTATTAATACAGTTGTTACAGTTGCTTATATTGACATAATGTAAAGTGGAAACTTTTGTGTCTAAAGAAACATTGATTTCTTCCGTACCTGTTCATATTATTACCAGTAATATTATTGGTAACAATTTCGGAAGCTTCAGAAGTACCAGCAGCAGGTTGATTGTCATTGTCGAAAATAGATCCAACATAGTATGATCCGGAGCTTCAATTATCTTTGGAGGTGTTAATGATAAAGAAGAATCACTCACTGTACTATTCCAATCAAGATGATTTTGAAGAAATTATTTTGACGTTAGTGAAATATTTTTAAATAACGTAGAACAATGTGCAAGCAATCAACAAACAAACCATAGCAACGCCGTAAAACATCGTTGTCATGTAATATCATTAAAATTTTATAAATTTTATAAATTTTAATAATATTTTAGTGATTTACTAAATCGCACAGTTGTAGGAAAAATGTTGTTTATAACACGTGCCGAAAAAGGTTATGTGCGCGTGCAGATTTTAAATTCTGCACTTGCACGTAACGAGCTTTTTTCTGCAGTTGTTATAAAAATAACTATTAATATCATTTTCAAATAGTTTATGCATCATTTAAGGCAATAAAAAACAAAATGCTGGGTAGTATAACCCCTTAAATCACTTCAAATAAATTAGAAAAAAGAACTAAATAAACGGAATTAAGCAAACTTAATGGACTTATTGGGGTGAATTACTTCCAAGTAAATTAGAACCAGTAATTCTAGTACTGGAAATAAATTCAGCGAAGTAATCCAGCGAAATAAATAAGTGATCTGGTTCAGTAAATGTAAGTTAGATCTGATCCAAATGGCAAATGGAATACGCTTAGAATAATTATGAACTGTCCTGTGATCGGTAATACAAAAAATGATCAATATTTGGATGCTAACTTCAGGTCTAATTAGGCGCGAGATCTACCTTAAATCTGACAATATTAAAAATTATCAAATTTTATTTATTAAACTTATAAAATATATCAAAATAACTATTTTTTATTGAAAAATATTGTACCTACCCCCAAGCATTCCAAAATATGTTCGTTCCTAAATCTAAATAGTCCGCATCAAGCTTTATAAATCTCTATAGTCTGTATCGAGCTTTAGTACATTTGAGGAAAGTAGTAGCAGGAATACTGACACTTATTTCTACAACTATACTACAGTAATATATCAATATTTTGATAAAAAATTATCTTGCATGTGAAATATTACTGATAATGATATTTTTCTATTTTTAAAGTCAATATTAGGTTACTTAAATTATGAAAAATATTGTAAGATACAGGGTGTTCGTAAAGAACATGAGAAATATTATTTTAGACAAAAATACTTTATTATGTGTCTAATTGGGTAACAATCTGATATTATTGGTATCAAGTTGGCTTGTGGATCCTAAGAACCCTGGTTCGGTTCCCACAGCCGACAAAACATTTTCACCAATTTAAAATTGCCCCTGTGGCTCTCCCTCCACTAACATCTTTGGGGGCCATGCTTTGACGGCTGGCGACCGCACTTCACGCACGTAGATATATCACTTACCGAAATCTGCTTCGGCAGAGTGCCATACCCAGTAATGGGTAAAAGTTAAAATTAAAAGTAATATAATAAATTTGAAAAAAAAGAATTATTATCAAATAATAATGGAAAATTATTTAAAAATTTTAATTTTGCGAAAATACAAATATTTAGTATGATTCAATGTTATTCACGAAACTTTATTTTGATATATAACTGGTGAAAGAATAAAAATAATAAAATTTATGGGGTGGCTAGCTCAGTGGTATGAAGTTGGCCTGTGGATCTTGAGAACCCTGGTTCGATTCCCACAGGCGACAAACAATTTTCATAATTTCATAAGCTACCCCTGTGGCTGGTAACCGCACTTCACGCGCAACATATATCACTTACCGAGATCTGCTTCGGCAGAGTGCCACTCCCAATAATGGATAGAAGGCATGATGATATATTTATTTATTTATTTTTTTACTTTTTTTGTACAAAGTATTAATTTTTTTTAAATACTGCTGAAGAAGAGTTAAAATTTAAAATATTGCAATTAAACGTTTCAAATTTATCCAGGTCTTCTTTCTAAACAGTAATGATATTCCATAAAAGACAAAATTTCGCTTAGTTCTAGTCGCACATTTACAAGTTTGATGGCTTCGTGTGGCAGAATTTATCAAAGAATCGTTCTACCTGAAACTTGACATTCGAATCACCCTGTATAATCCATTCAAGTTGCATGCATAGATATAGCAACACCCTGTATTTGCAAATACAGTAAAGTACACATCAGTAAATTAATATTCTATTTAAACTTGAAAATAAAAATTGTTTTTCTGTCAAATAATAATTTCTCATATTCGAGCACCCTGTACAACCAAGCTATTAAATGTATATGAATGTAAAATGAACTTGGAATGAACTATATTTATGTAAAATATACGAAAAATTTAATCTATTTTATGGTATTATTTATTGTACAAAAAATACAAAAAATGTTTGAATTAAATGTTTATTGTAAAGTTAAAAATGTTGTACTATATTTCAATGAAAAATATAACAACCCAATTTATTGTTAAAAGCATACAAATACATCTTATTATTTACATTAACAACAAGTTTATTTTTAACAATAACAGTTTACAAAATAAAGGTTTACTAAGTCACATGTTAAGAACGAAAAATCTAGAAATTTTTGCATTTCTATTGCTTTGCCCGTCACCAATGTGCGAATTTTCAGAAACCATTGCAAGTGAAAGGGTAAGTACTAACATTTTAACATTTGTTTTAAGTAAAACTGCACACTTGTAAATATAGCTTGTACTTATACTATTATTAATTTTTCAGACGACCACTTATGAAAGTAACCATAACAACATTATAAACTACTACGGAAAGTTGAACATATCATAAGCTGTATTCATAAAAAAGCAAAATAGGAAAAAATTTTCCATCACTTGTCTCATAATTCCACAGAGGTTTTACAGCACGTTTGCATCAACTTCGCAGGTCATCAACAAACGGCTGGTCAGTTCAGCTTTAACCATAGACGCGTTTCGTCCTTCCGGACTCATCAGTATGGTGCGATCATTTATCCAACTAGACCAACTAGGAAATAATGGATTGTGATACCGACTTAGCTGAACTGACTGATGTTAACCTATCTACAACGGTAACATGACATGAGAGCTATGAAGCCAAGTGAAATTTTTTTCCTATTTTTCTTATTTATTAAGACTCAATTCCACTTCGCAATAGACATTTTGTCTTTTGTTTTAAGCTGTATTCCATTTGCCATTTGGTTCACTTAAATCAGTTCAGATAAATTAAACAATAAGTCTAAATGAACTGAATTAAGCAAACTGATGTCACTTATTGGGGTGAATTACTTAAAAATAGAATCAGTAATTCTAGTATTAAAAATAAAGTCAGCGAAGTAATCCAGCGAAATAAATAAGTGATCTGGTCATCTGGTTCAGTAAATGTAAGTTAGATCTGATCCAAATGGCAAATGGAATACGCCTATACACAGATATGTTAGTATAATGCATACTTCTAACATATCAGGTGAAGTTCCACTGTTTGACAACAGATGGCGTTACGATGAAAGAAAATAATCAAATGAAAAAAATTGTATTAATATTTGAATCGAAGTTTTGGTTGAATTTTCAACACATTTGCACAGATAAATCTTATTTTTTAAATTAATAATTATTTATTTACTAATATGTTAGCATTATTTAATATTTTGATTTTACGGTTAGTACAGTTGGTATCTCGACACCTAACCTCAAACGTCAACGCTAACCTACAAAAACGCATCAGCTGTCAAAGTGTAACAACATTGCTCTTGTAAACTTATTTAGAAATATTTTATGGTCGTCTGAAAACTCGCTCGAAAGTGTGATAACTGTGCTCGTGTACTTAAATCACTCGGCACTGCGCGCCTCGTTTTTCAATTTGTACATTCGCACGTTATCTTACACTTTCGATGCCTGTCATGTAATATACTATTATACCCCTGTCAGAAAGTAAAATTTTCTTGTCCCCAATTGAGAGACGAAAGTGATACTTTTCATCTTTAGAAAAGAATTTGTACAATTAGTGATGAAAGTAATACTTTTCTTCATAAATTTAACAAACAAATAAGTCACAAAAACAAGCTTGCATTACGTGTTGTACTCATATTAATTTTCATATTGATGAAGTTAAGAAATAAAAATTATTTTGACAGATTCAAAATTTCGAGACCGTTGTGTTGAATCTTAAATAATCTCCAAGATGAATAAATAAGAGTAGTGAATAAAGTCATAGGAAACGAATGACTATGTAGTATTTTTTAAATAGTCGAATAATGGAGCACTTTCTACACGATATTTCGTTTTTAAAAACTACTGCCATGATAAATATGGAAAAATGAGTTATTTTTGTATTATGGAGTGGCTAGCTCAGTGGTATCAAGTCGACCTGTGGATCCTGAGAACCCTGGTTCGATTCCCATAGATGACAAACAATTTTCACCATTTTAAAACTACCCCTGTGGCTCCTACACCACTAACGTCTTTGGGGGCCGTGATTTGACGACTGGTAACCGCACTTCCCGCGCAAAATATATCACTTACCGGGATCTGATTCGGCAGAATGCCATACCCAGTAATAGGTAGAAGGCGTGATATATTTATTTCATTTATTTAAGTGCGCGAAGTGAATGTTTTTTTTTTAATGTAAGAATATCAATTTTTGTAAAAACCGTTAGGTTAAGAAAAAAAAATCGAATGCCCCAGAAAAAAAAACAAGACAAACATTTTTTCTAAAATTGTCAAAAAGAATAATACAATAATTATTGATTTATTAAAGTGAATTAAATAAAAATAAATAAATATATCATCACGTCTTTTTTATCCATTACTGGGTGTGGCACTCTGCCGAAGCAGATCTCGGCAAGTGATATATTTACGTGCGTGAAGTGCGGTCGCCAGCCGTCAAAGCATGGCCCCCAAAGATGTTAGTGGAGGGAGAGCCACAAGGGTAATTTTAATGTGGTGAAAATGTTTATCGGCTGTGGGAATCGAACCAGGGTTGTCAGGATCCATTCGCCTCCTACCCATTATTGGGTGTGGCACTCTGCCGAAGCAGATCTCGGTGATATATTTTGCGCGTGAAGTGCAGTTACCAGTCGTCAAATCACGGCCCCCAAACATGTTAGTGGTGGAGGAGCCACAGGAGTAGCTTTTGAAATTATGAAAATTGTTTGTCGCCTGTGGGAATCGAACCAGGGTTCTCAGGATCCACAGGCCAACTTCATACCACTGAGCTAGCCACCACATATTATATATATATTGTTTGTGGTTGTTTTCACTACGATCGGGTTTAAACTAATTATTCAATTTTATTTATAACATTTCAAAAGTGAACATTATTTATTTTGTAGGTTTTATTACAAGCCGTGCAAAAACAATCACTCTTTGCTCTGATAATTGACTACACACCATCATAGAAAAAAAGTGAACTTTTCCTCCCTAGGTAAGAAAAGTAAAGCTGTATCCATGACAAGTAAAAAACAGTATAATTTGACATTAGTGACATGTAGGTGACATCTATCGAGATAATATTAAATCTTGTTTTATATTTTACTTTCTGATAGGGTAGTGACAAATATTGTATGTATACTTCGTGAAGAAAGTGTAATTTCTTCCCTCTGGAGTTTTATATCCCTCGAGAAATTAACCAACTCCCTCAGGATGAAATGTGACACTTTCTTACCTTGATATATAAATAACTATTTCTGCTGTCAATCCGATTCAAACTTGAATAAAAAGGTATCACAAAAATTGTAAATCAATAATTTTGAATATTTTTATAAATTTTAATAAAAATTTGTGATTTTTTGTGAACAAATTATTCATGTTGAAACCTGGCTGACTATATTTTCAAATAGTAAATTAAAGAGAAAAAATGCTTCAAGCGAAGGTGACAAAATATAACAACACTTTAATTTAAAATATGTTTTCTTAAATTAATTTCTAAGTGGAAATCACGATCAGCTAACAATATTTATAACATCAGAAATCTGATTAACATACGTTGAAAATTGCACTTTGTTTGCATTGTAAAATTAAATTAAATACTGTTATTTAAATATTAGTAAGTACTGATGTAAGATATTAAATACAGGGTGTTTGAAATCTCGAGAACTATAAGAGTTACTACTTCAGTCGTAATAAAATGAACGGTTCGTATCATATCTTGTTGGGCTGCGATCACTGCGCCACCTACAAAATGAATTATTTTTTTATGACGAGATTTGAAAAGAACGGTTCGTTTCTAATCTCGTCCCAAAAAAATAGTTTATTTTGTAGGTGGCGCTGTGATCACAAGCCCAAACAGCCGTTTTTACGTCACCCTGTATAATAAACAATCCGTCGTAAATATTAAAATAAATTTACTCCAAAATAGTCAAACAAATATGTACAGTATATAAGAAAAATAATTTAAAATAACCTTTCATTTCATATTCTAATTTACCTACGAATTAAAAAAGATACAAAAAAAAACAATTGCAGTTGTCACAAAACAACTGTGCGACTACAATAAGTAATCAATACTCATCTGGCCAACTGCATCAAAAGAACAATTCACTATCAACCTAACCTCAAACACGTTATTTAGAATGTCCAAAAATCACAATTTACATAAACAAAACAACAACGGTATAAACGCTCCAATTGCCACAAACACAGGTAACATAATCGACGAATCATCCATGGAATAAGGATCCGGATGCTTCGGTCCACTCGGCCGTCGATTCTTCGAACCTTTCTCTTCGATTTCATCCCTATATTCATCTTGGTCGGGCTCAGGCTCACTCGGCATCAAAGGTAGCTTTGGAACTTGATCATACTTCCCTTTCATGACGAAGAGTGCGTTGATTTTCGGGTTATCTTTATATCCCTTAATAAATTCTACCCTTATTTTGCCTCCCCTGATATCAGATTCCTCCTCGTTATAAAAAAGTTTGCCTTTAACGACGCTGAAAGGTATGTATTCGTCATGAGCGACTCCACGACCAACTCGATCAAAAATATCGAGTTCGGAGACGATGGTATGATCGCCGTTTAGAACTACGTCGAAAACTTTCATATTTGGGGCGTTGAAATACACTTCACAAAACTTTAGAACTAACACGTATTCACCGTCACTGTTAATGGGTATTTCGTACCCGAAGGTACTGTGGTGGTACCGTTCTGTTTGATAAAGTACTTGGTCCGGCGTTGCGATCCTTCCAATGAGCAATTGTTTGCCGTAGTCAGAAGCAGTACCGATTTTGCTCATGAGTGGGTCTCGTTCGTATTTGATGCCGTGGCTGTCTGTGTGGCTCTCTCCACCGGCGTTTATTGCGTAGATTATAGGTCCTATTCCCTCTGAATAATGAATTAAAGTCAATAATATACTACATGTTTGTACTAGAACTTTCCTTAATATCATTGTGGATGATTTTTGTATAAAAACTTTTGGATGTTGTGCATAAAATGCTTCACTATGAATTGTACATCCACGTAATAAGTGATTGTTATCTGTTTATCTATTATTTACAAAGATATTGGTAGGTTTTTACGTGGATTAATATTCATGCGGCTTTTTAAACGTGTCAATCTATCGAACTGTCAACAGAAATATTTCGGGTATGGTTGCCAACTGTAGCAACATGAAAATCCCCTAAAAGTATGTTTCTATCTAAAAATAACTGTTATTTCATCTAGTACATACTACAGAATGATCAGAAGTAAGTATTTAGTTAGCAATTTAAAAAAAACTACATAAAATTGGTAAGACTGATACATAAATTTATTTCCTGTTCTTGACAGAGACATTTGAATAATTTAAATTAATAAAAGTCGTTGTTTCCCTTATTCACATCCTTTTATTTCTTAATAATACTTACAAAGCAATCATCTAAAGTATTTATATCACTAAACCTATTTGTATTTACGAGGGCAATGTGAAAAGTCCCTGAAAAATGAAACAAGTAATGATTTATTTGGTCAAAACATATTTTATTTCTCAACATAATCTCCTTGTAGCTCGATACACTTCGTCCAACATTTTTCTAATTTTTCGATCCCTTCCAAATAATACGATTTTGGCAATCCTTCAAAATAGGCGTTTGTCTCAGCGATGACCTCATCGTTGGAGCCAAATCTCTTTCCGCCGAGCCATTTCTTCAAGTTTGGAAATAGATAAACACACAACGCCATGTAAAGGCGGAAATGCTATTTGACATTTCTAATAAATACAAATAGGTTATGTCAGGAGTCTGACAGCTAATAGAATTTTGACTTTTTAAGTAATAGAAATACTTTAGAAATAAATGTAATAATAAATGTACACAAATTTAGATTTTAAATGTCACTGTCAACAACAGGAAATGAATTTATGTATCAGGCTTACCAATTTCAAGTAGTTTTTTTTATTGCCAACTGTAACAATTCCTTTTGATCACTCTGTATTACATAACAAGTGCGAGAAGGCATACTTTTCACATGAGCGCAATTTTAAAACACGAGCGAAGCGAGTGCTTCAATTTGTGCGAATGGTGCAAATGATGTCTCCGTGCACGAGTTATATACAGGTAGTTCGTGCTCTGTACTTATGACTTCCCCTATACTAACATCCTTGGGGCCGTGATTTGACGACTGGTAACCGCACTTTCCGGCAGTACGGCAGCGTAAAAACTGCGGCTCGGTGTGCCCGGTAGGCCCAGGCCCGACTCGGGCTGTAGCGCCATTAAAGAAGAAGAAGAAGAACCGCACTTTCCTCCCCAAATACATCGTCACTTACTGACATCTGCTACGGCAGAATAATACACCCTGTAATATGTATGTATATATATATGTATGTATATATATAATATAGGGGAAAAATATTCCTTCGTGTTGCAACACTGATTTGGACTAACCTAAAATGGCTCTTACCGAAAAATTCCATTAGATAGATAAAATTATACGCGTGGTAAAAATGTGTACTAAAATATGACGCACAAATCAAAGGACAAGTTCTGAAAAAGTACATTCAACATTAAATCACACCAAATAAATATTACTGTCCAATAAATAAAAGTTCATATATCTAAATAAAATAAAATATACTTTTAGTTTAAATCTGTTATGACAATAATTAATTTATATATTAACTCAATAAATATTATTTAGCTAGCTACAAAATCAATAATGCCTTGCACTATATATTTATTGATCTTGTGCTTTGAGTGTACAAGCGATAGTGACGCCACAAAAAGCCACGCCTTAACGGGTCCCACATGTCATTCAAAAAATTAAAATTAAATATCTAATTAAAACTATTACTTTATGTACAATAATTATTAGTAAATCCACATTGTTATTTTTACTATTTGTTTAACAGAGCGGGAAAATTTAAGGAGGTAGAACAACAATAGGAACATGCATTATATGATTGTAGTTCGTATTTTTGCCGCTGCTTGGGAGGGCGCCACCTGTCAAATGAAGAAATGTCAAAATTGACAGCTTGTTATAATTGTTACGTTTTTAAGTATAATTTTGTTGTTATTACGTTTACAGTAAATTAATCGTTTACAAAATGAGTAAGAACATTTTTGTGCTTATATATTATCTTGATTGATTTAATAAATCATGTTTTTACAGATTCAAAACAACTTTTACATTGTACTTTGTTAATATTAATAATTAATAGTACAAGAATATTTGCCTTAGGTAAGTACATAAATATTATAATTTATTTGCAACACATGTTTTTAATTTTAAAATTTAATTTAATTAAAAAAACCATTTTTAATGCAACCAGTAATACAGAACTGCAATGATAGATGTATCCTACAGATATAGGTTATAAAATAAGTAAGGAATTATGATATAGGCCGTATTTCTTTGGGAACTTTGGGTTCAACCCTAAACTGACCTAGAACTAACTCGTATTACTTCCAAATAAATGATGCATCTCAAGTGTCAGTTGTAAACATTAGCGGTAAATTTAAAATCTGAATGCATGTCCGAAGCGACATCTGCTTAGTTTTGTTTGTGTGTTAAATTGCGCTTTTAATTGGATGTTTTAAGTCATCTTTATATTTTTTATATGTAGTCAAAAAGCAAATAACGTCAGAGTCGGTCCATTCTTTTATAATTTTGTCATCAGCAGTATCAAAATAATTAATTTCAGAGTCGCAATTATCTGTCATAATATTATCCTCTGTGACTACTATATTGCAAGAAACATACTGCATTTTGCTCTTCCATCACCTGCATAAATAATACAGAGTGATCAAAAGGAATTGTTGCAGTTGGCAATAAAAAAAACTACTTGAAATTGGTAAGCCTGATACATAAATTCATGTCCTGTTGTTGACAGTGACATTTAAAATTTAAATTTGAGTACATTTATTATTACATTTATTTCTAAATTATTTCTATTACTTAAAAAGTCAAAATTCCATTAGCTGTCAGACTCCTGACATAACCTATTTGTATTTATTGGACATGTCAAATAGTATTTCCGCCTTTACCTGGCGTTGTACCAACAATTCCTTTTGATCACCCTGTAGTTTTGTATATTTTTTCTGTAAATTATTATAAAATCACTTAGGTTTCCTTTTTTTCTAATTTTAATATATATATATATATATATATATAATTTTTTGTTGTTGCAGAATCACGTGATATTATTATACTAATTTTAAGTCAAGAAAATGCGTATAATTCCAAAATTGCCTACAATTTAGAACAGGATATTATTCAGCAATCAAAAAACACAAACCAAGTATGTAATAGCAATAAAAAAAAGTTAAAATCTATTAATAAAAATGTAGAAAAGTATTGTTTTCCTTTTATTTAAGTATGAATCGGACTAACATCGCAAATAGTTATTTGTATATCTAGGTAAGAAAGTAAGACATTTACTTCCCAAGGGATATAAAACACCTGAGGGAAAAATGACACTTTCTTCACGGGGTATACATATAATTTTAATCGCTACCTAATCAGAAAGTAAATAAATTATAAATTTAGATTAGATTTATTATGACAGAAAGATGTCATCTAGATGTCACTAACCTCTTATCATAGCTGTATTCCATTTGCCACTTGGTTCACTTAAGGTAGTACTAGTGTGACGGTGGCGCCATCGGTAGTCGAGTGGCGAAACTGACGCTCAAAAAAATATAAAAATTGAATAAAATAAGTGTTTTATAGGTACCTATTATGATTTGAATATCATGGATTGTTAACAGGTTGTTGGTCTAGTGAATTTTCAAATACCATACCACCGTGTGGTGTTGCCATTATAAATTGGGATTCTTAATTTTTCGTTAAAAACAAGGCTTTGCATGGCTATATATCCATTACTAAACGATAAAAAACTTTCTCCTTCTGATACAATATACATGGATAGTTCTAGAACATCATACTAGTTTTTCAAATGAAACTGTAAAATTTTAGAGGTACACAAACCAAACATGTGCGATTCTGAGTGATGATCGCCATAAGCCCCGTGTATAAGAACTCAACTTTACAAGCGAATATATTTGTTCACAGACGGTGAATGTGTTTCATATTTTAACAGGATGCGTATGACTATCTAATGTTTACGTGCGCCAAATTTCATTCAGATCTGCAAAAAAAAAAATCACGCTAGTACTACCTTAAATCAGTTCAGATAAATTAGACAACATGACTAAATGAACTGAATTAAACAAACTGATGCATTTATTGGAGTGAATTATTTTAAAGTAAATTAGAATCTGTAATTTTAGTACTAGAAATAAAGTCAGCGAAGTAATCTAGTGAAATAAATAAGTGATCTGGTTCAGTAAATGTAAGTTAGATCTGATCCAAATGGCAAATGAAATACGCCTGATATCATGGTTTTCCGTTGCCATGGATATATCGTTACTTTTCGTCCCTGGAGAAGAAATATAACTTTTTTTACAACCATGGCAAAAAGTAAGCTTTTCTACATTTGTTTCATGTATGGAAAGTTGCATTTGTATAGAAAGTACTACTTTCCGCACATGTATCGATGGATACATGAAAACAGTTAACACTTTCAAGCAAATTTCAAAACAGAAAAACTGTCAAACAATATTTTTAAACTATTTTTCAAGCGTTTTTAAATTAATTAATGTATACAACACGAGCATAAAATGTCTTTAACGCTCTCTATGCGCGAGCAGTAATAAACACAAATAACCATTCTTCTCTAGGGATGAAAAATACCACTTTTTTCTCGGCATTGAAGGAAGAAAATTTTACCATCTAAAAGGATTGCCAAAACATGAATTTTATATAAAATGTTAGTGTTTTTTAGTTTCCTCCGTTGGTGTATCTGTCTCACCGAGATTTTGGCCACGTGGGAGATTGGACAGTGTTGCCACTACTACCTCACTTAGCCGCTGAGCACAAAAATAAAGCCGCTTGGCTTTTCTTCTGTACCGAACGAACTCACATAAATCTAAATAAATTAATTCAAGTCTTAAGCAATCACAATCATACTCAGGTACGTACAATATTCACGTTTTATTAATATATTATCGAAGAAGTAAAGGTAAAAGTGCAGTATACGGCCTTGTCCAGTTTGTTATTTTGTTGATAGATGGCAGAATGGTGGTCTGTAATAACAAAATGGTGGTGTAATAACAAAATGAAAGATTTACAGTGGCTCCAAATCAATGGTATAGAGTAAATAATAAATTATTCACCGATATTGAACGAATATCTCTGAGCATTATTTTTTTAGGTTAGCTCGCTTCTCTCGCACTTTTAATAAACAAACCCTAAGCCCGTAGAACTCACGCCCAACAGAAACAAGCCATTATATTCGATCTTGATGAAACTCATTTTTTAGGTTAGCTCGCTTCGCTCGCACTTTTAACAAACAAACCCTTAGCCCGTAGAACTCACGCCCAACAGAAACAAGCCATTATATTCGATCTTGATGAAACTCATTTTTTAGGTTAGCTCGCTTCGCTCGCACTTTTAACAAACAAACCCATAGCCCGTAGAACTCACGCCCAACAGAAACAAGCCATTATATTCGATCTTGATGAAACTCATTTTTTAGGTTAGCTCGCTTCGCTCGCACTTTTAACAAACAAACCCTTAGCCCGTAGAACTTCCGCCCAACAGAACCAAGCCATAATATTCGATCTTGGTGGATTTCATTTTTTAGGTTAGCTCGCTTCGCTTGCACTTTTAATAAACAAACCCTAAGCCCGTAGAACTCAAGCCCAACAGAAGCAAGCCATTATATTTGATCTTAATGGAACTAATTTTTTAGGTTAGCTCGCTTCGCTCGTATTTTAAACAAACAAACCCTAAGCCAGTAAAACTCACACCCAACAGAAAATACGTTTTCCGTTTTGAGGAACCAATCTGTCGTTTCATTTCAAAACGTAGAATCAAACTTGTTTTAGAATCACTGATTCATGAAATTTAGCGCATGCGCCACAAAGCAGATCAAGTGGGCGTAACAAACAAGACCGTATACTGTATTTAAGCCGAAGTAAATATTATTTGTGTAATTTGTTAACAGGAAACATGGTTGGGTTATGCATTACATGACAAGGATGTTACAATAATCCACCATTTTGCATTTTACGAAGATCCTTCCAGTTTTTTATATCCTAATATCGCTTCAGGGTTTGCCATAAGTTTGCCATTACTTATAAAGTAAGTTTTAAAACATGGATATGAAAGTAATATCTCCAATCTTGTTACTTTTAAATCGCATTTACTTTTTTATAACAATTAATTTTTTTTTAGAACAGCTGAACGATTTGCTATTCAACAATACGAAGATTCTGATAGTGGTATAGAATTCTCCATAGATGCATCTCATGAACTATCTCTATTTATTTGGGATAAGAACCAAGGACCTTCATTAATACACGAACCTAATTTTTGTATTTCAAACGATGATCAAAAAAATTGTGCTACTTTTGTTACTCCATTTACTTCATGTGTAAGTAACGTTTTTTTTAAATTTATCATTAATATTTTTTGATATTTTCCTGTATATAATTTTTAGGGAGACCCTGTACCTGATGATTCAATTTATTTCGCAGTAAAAACATGTAATAAATTTCATACCGATAGAGTCGTTGCAGTAAAAAATACTTGGGCCAAATATACAAAAAATATTTATTATTTTAGCGATGTCGAAGGTAAACTACAAATTATTTTCTGACAATACTTGCACTGTAAGTTACCAATTAATGACAAAATTTAATCATAGTAAGTGGAATTTCAAGAGTTTAAGTCATATGAACGACTTTGAAGTTTGATAAATTTAAAGCTTATGACAGAAAGTAAGTGGAACTTTTATTGCACAGTGGTTACATCAGGACTATAATATTAACTTACCATCCACTATGGACTGTAAGTAAATATTATAGATGAAAGTCCTGTTTATTTTAACAACAATTTGACAGCTGTTAATTTTGAAACCTATTTTTCTTTTCGTTCTATTTGTGCAAGTATTGTAAAAAATAGCTTACTAACCTAGAACTGTAAGTGATTTTTGTAGGTCGCGAATGTTTAGAAAATATTGACCTAGAACTTATCACTTACAGTTCATGGTACGTAATATACTATTACTTAATGTCATAACGTAAAATAAAATATAAATAAATATATCATCACGCCTTCTATCCATTACTGGGTGTGGCACTCTGCCGAAGCAGATCTCGGTAAGTGATATATTTTTGCGAGTGAAGTGCGATTACCAGTCGTCAAATCACGGCCCCCAAAGATGTTAGTGGTGGAGGAGCCACAGAGGTAGCTTTTGAAATTATGAAAATTGTTTGTCGCCTGTGGGACTCGAACCAGGGTTCTCAAGATCCACAGGCCGACTTCATACCACTGAGCTAGCCACCCCATAATTTCATAACGTAATATATAATAAATAAGTAAATATATCATCACGCCTTTTATCCAGTACCGGGTGTAGCACTTTGCCTAGAAGATCTCGGTACGTGATATATTTATGCACATAAAGTGCGATGTTAATGTGGTGAAATTATTTGTCGGCTGTGAGAATCAAACCAAGATTCTCAGGATCCACAGGCTAACTCGATACCACTGAACCGTCGGCTCCAAACGGGCAATTTTTACAAAACTAAATGAAATGTATTTTTACAGATAATAAAATACCCACAATATTTTTAAATATTCCAAATACTGAATATGGACATTGTGCAAAAACGTTCGCTGTAATAAAACACGCTTACAACGAACTAAAAAGAAACAATAGAATACAATGGCTTGTAATTACTGATGACGATACAATAATCAGGTAGTTATAGTTAAGCTGCGTTCACAGCTATCCAATTAGCAATTACAATTAGCAATTAATTAAAGTATCTTAAAATATTGGAGCTAAATTACAATTACCATGCGTGACTTCGCTAGAAATTACACTCGTTGAGAACATTGTATATTACAAATTGTCACTGTTAAAGAATCTAAACAAGATAATACACAGTATGTCCCAAAAATAACGAAACTTTTAATTGAAATCATAGAACACGTAGCGCAATCTATTGAACATACACATTGTTAGAAAGATACATCTTTCCTCTTTCGAACGCACACAACTTCATGCAATCAGGTGACAGTTTCAAAATTTACGCGCATTTTAATGACAGTAGTTTTTGTGTTTATGTTGTAAAAATATAATGGAACAACGAGCAAATATCCAATTTTGTGTTAAACTTGGAAAAAAATTTGCTGAGACATACGAATTGATGAAAAAAGTTTATGGTGATGATTGTTTATCTCGTTCACAAGTTTATAAGTAGTTTGCAAAATTTAAAAATGGTCGTGAGGATTTAAATGATGATGAAAGATCTGGACGTCCAAAAGCTGGAAATTGTGCTGAATTAGTCGAAAAAGTGCGTGAAATCATTGCTGTCGATGCGAATTTTACTGATAGAATGTTGGGTGAAGAATTACGAGTAAAAATACTATTTGGAGAATTCCAACTGAAGATTTGGGTAAAAGAAAGGTTTGTTCACGTTTTGTTCCAAATGAATATATTTGTGTCATCGACCAGCCTCCGTATTCGCCTGATCTATCACCATGTGACTATTATCTTTTCCCAAAACTGAAAATTGCCATGAAAGGAGCGTTTGATGATGATATTCCAGCCATTCAAGCAGCCGTGACACAGGTGTTAAAGAACGTTCCTTTAGATGGCATAAAAAAATCTATGCATGCTCTAGTTGATCGTTCTAAAAAGTGTATTGATTCAAATGGGACCTATTTTGAATAAATATTAAGTTTCAAACATAATACAATGCGTGCTTTATTCTATATCTAAAGAGTTTCGCTATTTTTGGGACATACTGTGTATGTCTACTGCATTAATTGGAATTGAAAAGTTTCAACAAACATCTTACTTACAACTTACAATTAAGGCCAGTTTTACCATCACTGGTTTACTCTCGATTAGCATTAATCATGATTAAATAATAATGGAAATAATAGTTTCTATTATTATTTAATCATAATTAACATTTAATCGGTAATTGAAAACCTGGTCCTTAATGTCTTAATTTTGTCGGTATGAACGCTATCATTATTTGATACAAACAGTATCCTACTAATTGTAATTGCTAATTGTGAACGCAGGATAAAACTCTGTTACAGTGAAACTAAGTATAATCCTTTTATTTCTAGCTCCAGCCGACTGCGCCAACTATTATCATGTTATCAAACCAACAACGAATTTCTAGCTTTAGGAGAAAGATACGGCTACCGGGTTCAAAATCTAGACCAAACGGGGTATAATTATATTACAGGAGGAGGTGGAACTGTACTTAGTTCGAACCTGGTGAAAAAAATTATCGAAAATCCTGAAATGTGTAGCTGTCCTAACATTGATAGTCCTGATGATATGTTTCTAGGGGTTTGTTTAGCTAGGATTGGGGTTAAAATTATCCATTCACCCCAATTTCATCAGGTAATTATTATTATTATTTCTCTAGGGCGGTAAAGCATTATTTTAGGTAGAAAATTAGTTTTTTGACAGGATCACAAAAAAAATATTTGTTATTGTTTTAGGCTAGGCCGAACGATTACGCTCCAGAATATCTATCCAAAAACGATGCAATATCTTTCCATAAACACTGGATGATAAAACCAGAAGAAGTATATGAACAATGGTTTGAAGAAAGTGACAAAATGTTGTCAGAATCAATAAATGAAAATGTAAAAATTGAATTGTAACGAATTGAATTACAATAATTATTTATACAGTTTGTATGTACTTATTTTGTGAATAAACAATAATTATTTTATTTTTAAATTGTTTATTAGACAATTGAAAAAGGACTAGAAAACTTGTTAAGCTTCCAATAAGAATAACATAACCTAGACAACAAAGGCAACAATAAAATATTGACAGTTTTACAAACAGTTATTTAAACAAAAAATCTGTAAATTATCATTTTTAAATATATTTTATATAAGAAAAATAAGTATTAATATGAATATAAAATAAAATTACATTGTGTGTGAAAGCACAAATTTATAACATGCTATGAGGAAATGATCATTTAAATAAAATTAATGTGTATAAAAGAACGAAAAATAAATAATCTTCCATATTTATTTATATTACTAGACAGTCATGGGCGCCCACAGACATTTTTCCAGGAGGGGGCGGATCGCAAGAAATTCAGATATACATAAATTTCTAAAATATTTTTTTACAGAACATAAATACAAATGCACATAACAAATAGATAAAATATTTAAATTTGTGAAATAAATTACTAGTCTTTGTCGTCTGGGTTTGAATTGAAGAGGTAGGACAATTTTCGAATAACTCTTCCATAAATTGACACCATTTCTTCAATAAATTCCGATGTAACAGTTTTACAGTTTCTATTCCCACAGGCGACAAATTTTCATAATTTGAAAAAGCTATCCCTGTGGCTCCACCACCACTAACATGTTTGGGGGCCGTGATTTGACGACTGGTAACCGCACTTCACGCGCAAAATGTATCACTTACCGAGATCTGTTTTAGCAGAGTGCCACACCCAGAAATGGGTAGAAGGCGTGATGATATATTTATTTATTTATTTACAGTTTTTATTTTCTAATATTTTGTGTCTGTGTATACTTAATAAACTTAGATTACTCAATCGTTACGATAGGGAACATGTCGCTAGCTGGCCATTAGAATACTGCTGCAAAGTTTCAGCTTGAATTTATTATCTTATAACTTATATAACTTATAATTTAATTTTTATTTAATTTATATATATATATATATATATATATATTAATTTTGCATGCTTTGTATCGGCACAAATTAGATCTGAAAATGACTAAAATTGTCTCAAAACTACCGATAGCAATAAAATTGAAACAAAATTAAACAAATGTTTGACGTTCAATCTGTCAAAACTGTCAAAATAAATTCTTCATTTATTATTTCATTTATTTTGACAAATAAAATGTTAAACATTTATTTAATTTTGTTTCAATTTTATGCCTATCGATAGTTTTGAGGAAATTTCAAATCTAATTTGTGTCGTTTCATAGTATGCAAAATTCGTTTTGTTTATTGGTTCACTTGCAGAATTTTATGCCCTAAAATTTTTATTTCAAGCTTTTTTGCTTAAAATATTTAAGTCCTATGTTCGAGAGTCGTGGTCACCACCCTAGTTAATATCCAGGGGGGAGGCGCGCGCCCCTCCTTGCCTCCCCCTGCGGACGCCCATGTAGACAGTGCCAACAAACTAAAATGAAAAACAATCAAAGTGTGTTTTCAACAATTGCCAACCTACCAAAATGGCGGATTCTAAACATAGCTAGTTCCCTACTACAGTACGCGTAGATTATTTACTTAAGGTGGTACTATCATGGAAGTATTTATGTCAGATTTGAATAAAATGTAAGTATGCTATTTATCATGTGTTTCTACACTAGTATGCAATTTTTTTTTAAAGTTTACCATTGTTGAGCTGAGTAATGTAAACTTAAAGTCGATCAAAAATGCATTGGCGTTATAGGAACTGCACCTCGCGAGGCAGCTTACTGCGTAATAAATTCATATATTGTAGTTATTTTTTAACAAAAAAACTAACACACAGTACATTATGTAAAGATAAAGGTATGAGAATTAAAAAATCCATGCCTTACCGGATTAGTTTCAAAGAAACTGGCGATGAAAGTTGGATATTCTATGATTTTCAATGAAACTGTCAGAAATGCTTGGCAACATTGCACGAGTAGACAGAGATGGTCGCACGCGTAAAAAGAGATGGTCGCACGCGTAGACAGAGTTGGTCGCACGAATGACAAAGCAAGAACTATGAAAGTTATTATTTCAATGCGTAAAAAATATTAATTTTAATACATAAACAAATATGACAGTATTTCATATTTATTAATTTGTTGATACAGTTGATAATAATTGCTTTGGTGCATTTTTCACATTTTTCTTATGAACTGGCAACAGGATGCATCGATAATAGAGTCACGTTTCGTACCGACTGGTTATATCATGCTGCTTGTGGTTCTCGCCTTGTTGTCATAGCTTCTGCTGTGTCAAATCTGACACTGCTATTGGTTGGCATGAAACATTCACTTCCAAAAATTTTGTTATGTTACTGAATTTCATAAACTAGTTAAATAGTTTTATTTAATATATTCAATGTGATTGTTAATTATACGATATTTGCAGCGAAATGTTAATTCTGTTAATAACCTATACCATACAAAAATGTAATAATTATTTTTATAGTCTTCTTAGGTTACCTATACTTTTGTATGAGACTGTCATGATAGAACCACCTTAAAATTCAGTACGCGTAGGCAGAGCCGGGCAAGCTACTTAAAAAAGTAGCTAAGATACAGCTACAGCTATTCTTTAAAAAAGTAGCTGCGCTACAGCTATAAGCTACATTTTGTAAAATATAGCTAAGCTACAGCTAAAAGCTTTCATTAAAGTAGCTGTTATATTTTAAAGCTACTTTTTTCAATTATTGTGCATTATCAAATTTGCCATTGTCATATGATCAGTTGATCAGTCTTTTGTTATAATGACTGTTAATAAATATAAAAAATCGTAAATGGACAAATGTACTGTTAATTTTGTATGCTATAATTCTTATTTATATCGGAATAAATGAACAGTCACATTAACAGAAGACTCCTAAACAGTCAATGTTTAGTTCATCTAATATTTAATACAAAAGTAGGATAGGTTAAGAACAAGTGAAAAATAAAATATGTTAATAGATTTTACACTATATAACAACTTGTTATCCTACAGTTATAGAAAACAATAAAGAAGGTACAATTCAAATACAAAACAAAAATAAACAGGTATTTCTTAATGAACAGTGGTAGCTTTAAGCTACAAAAAGTAGCTTTGGGCTACAAAAAGTAGCTTTAAAAGTAGCTTCAGTTGTTATAACAATATTTTTAAGCTAATAGAAAAAAAACCTAGTTCGCTACAAGCTACAGCTACAGCTAAGGTAAATGTAGCTAAGCTAGTAGCTAAGCTACAAAAGTAGCTAGCTACTGCCCAGCTCTGCGCGTAGGTCATTTATTTAAAGTACATATTTCGCCGCAACTTATACAACACGCAAGTATTGCACATAAAAATACATTTGTATTAAATTTAAATAAATAACATAGCCATACACTAGCGATTTAAACACTAGCCAACACTTTAATTCAAATAATTATTAACAAATTAATCACCAACAATCAATATATTCGCGAAAAATTAATTCATTATCAGAAGCGATACACACACGTCTTTCGCTGTCCGTCGCCACGCTGCTCTCTGTTTTGGTTGCAAAGACGGTGAACCCTTCAAGTCGGTCACTGTTTACATCGGTACGTCACACACCTGACAAAGAGTTAGACAGAGATAAGTAAATTCACACGTCATAGCCATCTTTTTAAATGTCAAATTACAAAAAAAATCGGTATTTTGGAATTGTAACTATAGTATATGCTAATTTTTCGTAATTTTACGAAGATTTCGAAAAAAATAATTAAAAAATTCTAGGATGTATAGTCGTGCAGATATTTACATGTACATTTTCTGACAGTTCACATTTGTACAGTTCTTTTTACTGTCTTATACACAGTATAAGGAAGTATTGGAATCGTGAAAAAAATCGTTGACGAGATTTTCGCGGAAATACGTGTTTTGAGGTCCACTGAATCCGTTTGCATCATTTTCTCAATGATGTCTGTGTGTGTGTATGGATGGATGGATGTGTGTCCGAGTGTGCAATATCTCATGAACGAGATAAGATTTCTTAACGAAACTTGGTAATTATAAGTTTCATGAAAATACGAAGAGCTGAGTTGATTTTGATTGTAATTGAAAAACCGGAAGAGGAAGTTTACTGGACACACAAAACAATAAATTCCATTTATTTCAAAAATGGAATCAGTTACGAAGAAAAGTTTCAAATAAAAGATGTTAGTAAAAATATTTGGAACATAAAATGTTATTTGCAATTTTCCTGTATATGCGTCTAATTTTGAGAAAAACTAATTTTTATATTTAATAATATTTCATCATTTTCTCAATGATGTCTGTGTGTGTGTATGTGTGTCCGAGTGTGCAATATCTCATGAACGAGATAAGATATGTTAACGAAACTTGGTAATTATAAGTTTAATGAAAATACGAAGAGCTGAGTTGATTTTAAATGAAATTGAAAAACCGGAAGAGGAAGTTTACTGGACACACAAAACAATAAATTCCATTTATTTCAAAAATGGAATCAGTTACGAAGAAAAGTTTCAAATAAAAGATGTTAGCAAAAATATTTGGAACATAAAATGTTATTTGCAATTTTCCTGTATATGCGTCTAATTTTGAGAAAAACTAATTTTTATATTTAATAATATTTCATCATTTTCTCAATGATGTCTGTTTTTGTGTATGTGTGTCCGAGTGTGCAATATCTCATGAACGAGATAAGATATGTTAACGAAACTTGGTAATTATAAGTTTAATGAAAATACGAAGAGCTGAGTTGATTTTAAATGAAATTGAAATACCGGAAGACGAAGTTTACTGGACACACAAAACAATAAATTCCATTTATTTCAAATATGGAATCAGTTACGAAATAAAGTTTCAAATAAAAGATGTTAGCAAAAATATTTGGAACATAAAATGTTATTTGCAATTTTTCAGTATATGCGTCTAATTTTGAGAAAAACTAATTTTTATGTTTAATAATATATTTCAATAATCATAGTAGCAGTAAAAACAAAAAACATTAATTTTAATTTTCGCTTTATCTATTTATTTATGTCTTTTTTGGGAAAAACAAATACATCATTAAAATGGTCAACTAATTTGGTGACTGCCTCAATTTAATCGACTACGTATCTCACGGTTCTTGAGATACCAAGGGTTAGGCTCGAAAAACGGACATCCGTTAGACATAAAGTAGTCAATATTACAAAAAAATTATACGTAAACAAATTTGGTATTTTATGTGTTCCAAACAAATAAATGCTGAATTACTGAAAAACTAAATTACATGTTTAATAATATTATATAACATTCATATATTCTAAATATTAAATATGCTGTGTATAAGAAAGTCGTGTGGTGCCTACACCAGATTTTTTATATTTAGTTTTAGTTGTAAAAAACAACTTGTTCACTTCATAAGTTTACTATTCGATTTCTACGAATTATAAATTACTATATGATTTCGAATATTTTTCTTCATCGTCAAGTCAATGTAGAGTTGAAAATATTATCTCGAAAACTTCCTTTATTACTGCCTAATTTAAATATGCCATCCAATGGTAAAAAAGTTCCCCACCTATAGTTTGCCTCAATTACAATTATTTATTTATGTTTATTAATTTAATGGGAAAATAGCTCAGTGGTTTTGAGTTGGCCTGTGGATCCTGAGAACCCCGGTTCGATTCCCACAACCAACAAACAATTTTCACCAAATAAAACTACCCCTGTGGCTTCCCCACAATTAACATATTTGGTGGCCGTGATTTCACGGCTGGTAACCGCACTTCACGTACATAAATATATCAATTACCGAGATCTGCTTCGGCAGAGTGCCACACTAAGTAATAGGTAAAAGTCGTGATGATATATTTATTTTATATTTATTTTTTTAATTTATAAAAACCACCATTTGATTGACTTAGAAAGGGCGGCAAATTGGAGCCCGCCCTGGTCGGCAAAAGTTCTAGGTACGCCACTGATTATCTTTATTTGACTTATATTATTGTTACATTGTAATTATTTAAAATTCACTTTTAAATATTTGTTAAATAAATATATAAATATATCATCACGCCTTCTACCCATTACTGGGTACGGCACTCTGCCGAAGCAGATCTCGGTAAGTGATATATTTTTGCGCGTGAAGTGCGGTTACCAGTCGTCAAATTACGGCCTCCAAAGATGTAAGTGGTGGAAGAGCCACAGGGGTAGTTTTTGAAATTATGAAAATTGTTTGTCGCCTGTGGGAATCGAACCAGGGTTCTCAGGATTTACTGGCCGACTTCATACCACTGAGCTAGCCACCCCATATGTTGTCTACATATATTATAGTAATTTACATTTATGGGATGGCTAGCTCAGTGGTATGAAGTCGGCCTGTGGATCCTGAGGTCCCTGGTTCGATTCCCACAGGCGACAAATTTTCATAATTTGAAAAAGCTATCCCTGTGGCTCCTCCACCACTAACATGTTTGGGAGCCGTGATTTGACGACTGGTAACCGCACTTCACGCGCAAAATATATCACTTACCGAGATCTGCTTCAGCAGAGTGCCACACCCAGTAATGGGTAGAAGGCGTGATGATATATTTATTTATTTACATTTAACAAGCCAAGATTAACTGAAAACGTTCATTTTATGCTGAAAGTCCTCCCCTAAGCTCAGGGATCCGCCACAAAATGGGCGGAGCCTCCACAAGCTCCTGATTGGTCGGTGATTGACCTCGAGTGCTACATGCGTCACAATACAACTTATATAAGTACTTCTACACCATTAAATCCCTGTTTAAATCCAGGATAATCACTTGTATCATCCCGAAGGACCACAAGAAATCAGTCATTTATATGTAAGTATAAATATAAGCATTGTTATTGGTGCAGAGTAGCACACAATTCGAAAGACTCTAGCGTTATTGGTTGGTAATATGTTGGTAAATGGGTGCTGTGGATGTTTTGAACAGAGTCCGCTAGAGCGAGATGCAGCCGGTGAGGTGGTAGCTCTTCCATCTCTGATCATGGGTCAGAACTTCAACTAGAAATATACAGAGTTCTAATAATTTAGATATTTTGTTTTTGCTATGTTTCAATAGCTGACGCTAGTTGTACAAATATTTGGAAAAAATTGTCATTTATTTGTTCTTAAATAAATATATCATCACGCCTTGTACCTATTACTGGTTGTGGCACTCTACCGTAGCAGATCTCGGTAAGTGATATATTTATGCGCGTGAAGTGCAGTTACCAGCCGTCAAATCGTGGCCACAACCAGTAGGGTCATTGATTTCCACTGAAGTTTGAATTTCCGAATGTTCGAACATTCGAATGTTTTGAACTTCGTCAGAAAAACTTCGAACTTTCGAATTTTTCGAAGCTTCGATTTCTCGATTTTTTTGGCACTGAATTAACGCCATCTGTCATCTCCAAACACGCTCACGCATAATTCGCGAAAAGTCGGCCACGAATTAAATAATAAACTCGGCGAAGTATCCTGCAAAAACTCTGCAAGATTAGACGTCTTAATTAAGCCATCTACTCTCTTACCGCCCATCTAAATGCTACGGACTTTTAGTAAAACGTTTTAAAAAGACAATAAAAAAGATACAAAAACGTCTAATTAAAACGTTTTTGACAGTGTATCGAAATTTTAAGTCTAAATTGAATTAATTTGGCAAATAATAATAATTAATAATAATTACTTACGAATTAATACAAAACTCTGCACATGAGTTTATTCTGAAAATAATTAATATCAACATGCCGTGTTCACGTTAGGATCCAGATTCACAATTCGAATAAATCGAAAATTTGAAAATTCGGATTGTTCCAAAATTCGAAAGTTCGAATCTAAATTCGAAGGTTCAATAAATCCGAACAATCGAAGTCTCGAATACTCGTCAAATCAACAGTCCTAACAATCAGTAATGGGTAAAAGGCGTAATAATATATTTATATTTATTTTATGGACAACCGGGTCGAAATTCATGTATTTTAGCACTAAAAAGCGGGCTTAAACACTTGTTTTTGGCCCTGAGGCCATAAAAAAATCATTCCAATGGATACATAAATAAAATTACAATTTTTGTTTATTGTGACTACTTGATTCTACAAATTATCATTTTGACATGTAACCTATGTACATATTTTAATCTTTTGAACACATAATTGAATGTTATTTTATTGTGTATAAAATATTGTATGTACCACGGGTGAAATTAGCGTTTCTGTCCCTGAGCATGTTATTAGCCCTCGGCGCTTTGTGCCTCGTGCTAATAATCATGCCACAGGCCAAACATGTTTGTTTTCACCCTTGGTACATAAGTAACTATTGTATGATTTGTAATGGGGTAATGGCTTAGTGGTATATGAAGTCGGCCTGTGGATCCTAAGAACCCTGGTTCGATCCCCACAGCCGACAAAACATTTTCACCAATTTAAAATTACCCCTGTAACTCCCCCACCACTGACATCTTTGGGGGGTCGTGATTTTACGGCTGGTAATTGCACTTCACGCGCATAAATATATCACTTACCGAGATCTACTTCACAGAGTGCTACACCCAGTAATGGGTAGAAGGCGTGATGATATTGTAGTTATCTAAAATGCCCTCGGCTCTATGCCTCTTGTGCCGCGGGTCAGAAAATCCTATTTTCACCCTTGATACATAAATAACTATTATTTATGTAAATAACAATTAAACTTTATACAATTAACTAAATTAATTAATAAATTAAAGTAAGCTAAGAACAACTCAAAACAAAATTGTTTTTCATTCCTTATTTTGACATCGAAATGACAACTCACACACCACTTTTCAACGAGCTAAACATCAATTCTAAACATGTGTGTCTACATTCGGCTCATGCTTGTAAATTTTGTGTTAAAAAATTAAATACTTTGAAAATAGAACATCCGCGTGAAAAAGAAACATATATTGCACCCTTTGAAGTTGTGGTCCATAATTCCCCTGACGATCTCTGGGTGTCATTTTTGGGCAAAGTATACGATCTCACAGAATTAGTTCAACAGTATAGGTATTTGAATGATTTATTTATTTTCTAATATAACTGCTGTGGAAATGAGGTATTTGCGGGGTGTGTGTGTGGTTATAATAGAAGAGATCGTGTCCGGAATAAATTGGTGTATGATTGAGAAGAATATAGGCCGTATTTGTTTGGGAAATTTGGATTCAACCCTGCCCCCGGATCATGTAAATGTGAAAACGATATTGCGTTTTCACTTAAGTGAAAACGATATTCGTTATTCAATTGATCACGTAAAATTAGTCACTCACTACGTTTTCAACTTCGGACATTTCCGTGAACTCACTACGTTTTTCTCTAAACGATATCGTATTCTTAGTAACTTTTTATTTTTATGCCAAAAAACTTTGACAAGTAAAAATCAACATGATTTAATAAACATAAGTTGTAAAAATACTAATGATTTAAGTATGTATATCAATATTATGTAGATCAAATTTATTCATATAAAACAATTCTTAGCTCTTTCTATAGAATGCTCCCTATTTTTCCTCCGCCAGTTTTTGATAGTTCTTTTTTTTAAAGCGCTACTTGTCTTTTAGCCCTCTGCTTATAACCTGACCAAGCCTACAAAGTCACATGAATATATATTTTTTTTATATAATAATTGTCAAATTGCAATTATACTTTCTGCCACTATTGAACAGCTTTTATTCCACTGTCCAGCGCATTTAAGCGTATGGTCAAGTCGCTCCACAATTCATTAATTTTGGCCCGTCCTTAAACTGCTTAATACGTCCTTGTATCATTTCCTTATTTATTTCAAAATATGATACAAAGGTTACCCATATATCAGCCTTTCGTGCCATTCTTGAAATTTTATTGTCCTGTAATATTAATTACTATAAATTTTGTGAAAACATTAATCGTCAAATATTGTCATATAAAAAATTAACATATTTCATTATTTATAAATGATTTACCTTGATTTTTTTACCTGTGTCTAGTGCAAACGTCAAACTTCTTTAAATTGTGACATAGTAAGCACTGAGTAAAAATTGGAAAAAAAAGAAGAATTTTGAAATAAAGAACGACTTATAGAAATATAAATGAATTAAACAAAGAAGTGAATAGTGAGTAACGTTTTCACCCACAATGAACATTGCGTTTAGAAATGACAATTTAACTAACGCAAAACAATATCGTTTTCGCTATTCATTTTTACATAATCGCAATTGACACGAGTCACTACTATTCACTTCTACTCATTTTTACATGATCCCACCCCTGAACTGACCTAGAACTAACTCGTGTTACTTCCAAATAAATGATGCATCTAGTGTCAGTTGTAAACACTGGCGGTAAATTTAAAATCTGAATGCATGTTCGAAGCGACATCTGCTTAGTTTTGTTTGTGTGTTAAATTGCGCTTTTAATTGGATATTTTAAGTCATCTTTATATTTTTTATATGTAGTCAAAAAGCAAATAACGTCAGAGTCTGTTTTTTTTTATAATTTTGTCATTAGCAGTATCCAAATAATGAATTTCGGAGTCGTAATAATGTGTCGCAATATTATCCTCTGTGACTTATATTGCAAGAAGCACATAATGCATATTGCTCTTCCATCATCTGCATAAATAATAGTTTAGTATATTTTTTCAAAATATTATTATAAAAATACTTAGGTTTTTCATAAAAATAATAATTACAAATCGCGATGCCGCCACGAATAACAAGGAACACAAGTTGATTAGATAGAGATAGTAAACGGGTTGAATCTACCAACCCGCTAAAATAGCTGGGGCAGTAGGGTCAGTTTAAGGTTAGTTCCAGGTTACTTAAAGTGTGCCAAGTAACCTGCCAGGTTACTTTAAAAATCCCAAATAAATACGGCCATTGTTAGAAAAGTAGGTATAAGTCAGTTGAGACGGTTTGGGCATGTTGAACGTATGTCGAATGAGAGATTAGTGAAACAGGTATATGTTGGTGAAATTGAGGGTGAAAGATTGCGTGGGCGACCTATGAATAAATGGATGAATATGATTGAAGGATTGTTGTGTGAACGAAAGTTTCCGAGTATGAGGAATAAACGTGCTTGTATGAAAGGAATTATGAATGTGAATGAAGCTAAAGTGGTGTGTCAGGATAGGAACGTTTGGCGAAGATTAATTGCAGAAGGAATCTGATGATTTAAGAAGTGCAGGAATTTTGATTTTAGTTTTGTTGTTTAGTAATTTCATTAGAGTGTTTATCTGCAATTGTGTGGAATTCACTTTCAAAAACAAGCATAGAGCGACACTCCCTTCCTTCCTTATTGTTTAATTCGTTTTCAGTTCTTACGTAGAGTGTTTAAATGCAATTGTGTGAAATTCACTTTCAAAAACAAGCGTAGGGCGACGCTCCCTCCCTTTCATATCTTTTTGTTTCATTTTCAGTGAGTGCATTGTGTGGACTTTTCTTTCATATACAAGTGCAGGCTATCACTTTCATCTTTTCTAATCTTTGTAGATTCGTTGTTAGTTTCGTTATTAGATTCGTTGTTAGGAGTAAGCGTGAGTAATTTGAGATGTTTTATGCATATGTTATGTACGTTGAAGAAAGAAGATGAATGATAAGTGAATAGGAATGATGTGATTGAAGGTTTGTTGTGTGATAAATGATTTCGAGTGTAATAAATGAATGAGTTTATATGGAGTGATCTATGAATGTGGTTGAAGTGAGGGTGATGTGTTTGGATGATAATGTTTGACGAGGGTTGATTGTTTGATGAATGTAATGAGTGAATATTTTATAAGTGATTGTAGGGTTCGTCCTACCCCATTTGATGGGATATAGCGTGATGATATGTATGTATGTATGTATGTATGTATGTATGTATGTACGTCTTTTACTCATTACTGGGTGTGGTACTCTGCCGTAGCAGATCTCCGTGAGTAATATATTTAAGCGCGTGAAGTGCGGTTAACATCTGTCAAATTACGTCCTCCAAAGATGCTAGTGGAGGGGTAGTCATAGGAGTAATTTGTATGTGGCGAAAATTGTTTGTCGGTTGATGGAATCGAACCCTGGTTCTCAAATTACTATTAAATAAATAAATATAAATAAATATATCATCACGCCTTTTACCCATTACTGGGTGTGGTACTCTGCCGAAGCAGATCTCTGTAAGTGATATATTTATGCGCGTGAAGTGCGGTTACCAGCCGTTAAATCACGGCCCCCAAAGATGTTAGTTGTGGGGGAGCCACAGGGGTAATTTTAAATTGGAGAAAATGTTTTGTCGGCCGTGGGGATCGAACCAGGGTTCTTTGGATCCACAGGTCGACTTGCTACCGCTGTGCCATTACCCCATTAATAAATAACTTTAGGTAGTTAAAATAACAACAAATTATAAAATGTTAAACCACAGGCGTAGCTCTATAGTTAAAATGATCGCACTACAAGCGAGAATTGCTCAAAACTACAACTAGATTTTAAAATATACTATTGTGTTTACTTGATTCTGATTATGGTATAATTATTTATATTTTTTATTTTAGGGATGAAAAATGCGTTGAACCCTTGATAGCTTTTGCGGGAAAGGACGTCTCCCATTGGTTCGATGAAAAAACAGGAGAAATTATAAACCATGTCCATCCAGTTACAGGGGCGTACGTGCCATATTGCCCACATGGACGCTTGCCCCAAGTACCCGCCCAAGTTCCTGCTACTGATTGGCAAGTTGAGAAAACACCCTGGTGGGTTGATGACAGGTATAGTTCACCAAAACCCAAAGGAACAATTTAATAGTGTATTACATAATAAGTCAGGAAAGTGATATTTTACTTGACGAAGCGGTTGTTTGAAATACGAGGCCGCAGGCCGAGTATTTTAATCCGTTGAGTCAAGTAAAACACTTTCCTGACTTATTATGTATACTATTTTTTCTGAAACCGTTTAATTTAATCAATAATTAATTTAAATTAATTCAAAATATTTAAATTGACAGCAGACTAATTATCCCAGATTACAACAACAAAAAACAGTCAGGTAAAATACAAAACAATCAGGTAAAGTGTCACCAGACTGTTTTGTACTTTAATTTTATTGTTGTTTACCCATTACTGGGTGTCATATTTATGCGAATGAAGTGCAGCTACCAGCCGTCATATCGCGGCTCCCGAAGATAGTATTTAATAATTTTATCCACAACTCATATATAATAAAGACAGTATTACACTGATTTCAGTTGTATTATATGGCTCATAAAACACTGTAAACAAGTTGTTACTTAGCAACCACTTCATGATCTACTGTTTTTTGTATTATTAATAACTGAATCCACGTTAAACGTTACGACCAATCTTCTTCGATACCTATAATTATAAAATTTTGTATTACACTTGTGTTTTATTGGTATATAAAACACTTAAGAATAATAAATACTCGACCTTCGGTCTCGTGTTCGAACTTTTCTTGCGTGTTTTATAAATAAAATAAATATATCATCACGCCTTCTACCCATTACTGGGTGTGGCACTCTGCCGATGCAGATCTCGGTAAGTTATTTATTTTGCGCGTGAAGTGCGATTTCCAGTTGTCAAATCACGGCCCCCAAGATGTTAGTGGTGGAGGAGCCACAGGGGTAGCTTTTTTTGAACTTATGAAAATTGTTTGTCGCCTGTGAGAATCGAACCAGGGTTTTCAGGATCCACAGGCCGACTTCATACCACTGAGCTAGTCTAATAAAACACTTGTATAATAAATAACTATTTATTTAATATATGTAATAAATTTCTTAGATATGTAGTTGGCTTACTGTCTCGCCGAGTGCGACCAATCAGAATTCAGAATATGCTAACAAGAGAAAAATGCGCAATTAACGTCTGTTGCGAAGACACTTTATACAGAATTTTGCAACGATTTTCTGTATTTAATACTGATGCTGACACCTATACCTGGTGCTACGAAGATAGAGTGTTAGATTTTAGTAAGACTCTAGAAGAAAATGGCGTCCCAGATGAGAGAGATAAATTCACCAGCGTTGGGTTACCAGAAAATACTTACGTACCTATGCTGTTGCTCTATTATAATGATGATTTGAGATATGAATGATTTTATATACTTATATTGTCTTTCTGTACAAATATCTATACATTTTGTATTAAATAAAAATGGTTTTTCTTTGTGCGATTTTATTGTCCTTTGACAGGTTGTAATGTGCTAGTTTTATTGCTCGGGCAGTAAAAGGTTTGCTGTAGAAAATCAACAAAATTGTCATTTAAGATTTAAAGAAAAATATATATCATCACGCCTTCTACCCATTACTGGGTGTGGCACTCTGCTAAAGCAGATCTCGGTAAGTGATATATTTTTGCGCGTAAAGTGCGATTACCAGTCGTCAAATCACGGCCCCCAAACATGTTAGTGGTGGAGGAGCCACAGGGATAGCTTTTTCAAATTATGAAAATTTGTCGCCTGTGGGAATCGAACCAGGGACCTCAGGATCCACAGGCCGACTTCATACCACTGTGCTAGCCATCCCATAAATTCGGATGCCGCCTGGATACGAACCAGGGACAGTCTATTTAAAGTAAATAAGTAAATACGAGGGCAGGGTGAAAAGTCCCTGAAAAATAAAACAGATGGCGCCACAATCGCAAATCTCATGTGACATTTGTGATGTACCATCTTTAATTAGAACGCATTAAAATTTTCAGTTCTGTTTTGACACCCATCGAAAGCAAGCAACCTTGAAGATTTTTGAAAACATGGAAAACAGTGAATTTCACGTCTTGATTAATAGTTATTTTTATAACAAGTGCCGAAAAAGGCTCGTTACGTGCAAGTGCAGAATTTAACGCACGAGGCTTGCCGAGTGCGGAAATCTGCACGAGCATGTAACCTTTTTCGGCACGTGTTATAAACAACATTTTTCCTACAACTGTGCGATTTAGTAAATCACTAAAATATTATTAAAATTTATAAAATTTATAAAATTTTAATGATATTACATGAGAACGATGTTTTACGGCGTTGCTATGGTTTGTTTGTTGATTGCTTGCACATTGTTCTACATTATTTAAAAATATTTCACTAACGTCAAAATAATTTCTTCAAAATCATCTTGATTGGAATAGTACAGTGAGTGATTCTTCTTTATCATTAACACCTCCAAAGATAATTGAAGCTCCGGATTATACTATGTTGGATCTATTTTCGACAATGACAATCAACCTGCTGCTGGTACTTCTGAAGCTTCCGAAATTGTTACCAATAATATTACTGGTAATAATATGAACAGGTACGGAAGAAATCAATGTTTCTTTAGACAGTACAAAAGTTTCCACTTTACATTATGTCAATATAAGCAACTGTAACAACTGTATTAATAATATACACAAACAATAAATATTATGTATTTCACTTACTCTTTACATAAAACCATTTATCGATATATTTTACTTTGTTCGGTTCTTTTTATTAGTTGTCTACAGATTAGATATACTGCAAATTAAGGTTACGTTTATAAACGTCAAAATATACTACTGCATATTTACTAGCGCTGGTTCACCGTATCTTCTTCTTACATTCATCTACTTTCCATACGTAACCAAGGCAATTATAGTTACGTAATAACAAAGAAATCGCACAGTTGTAGGAAAACATTATTTCTTGCGTGGAAAAAACATTACGCAAACCAAAGCATCGCTTGTTAAACATTATGGGAACTCCTCACCATCGATTGGAACGATTCACAAATGGTTTACTGATTTTCGTTGTGGTAGTAGGACCACAAAGGACGCCGAACGTTCTAGTCGTCCAATTGAGGTTACAACGCCAGAAATCGTCGATCGGCGAGATAAAGTGCACGAGCTGGCTGAGGCTATAAGCATCTCAGCCAAACAGGTACGGAACATTTTACTATCTGCCAGGTGGGTGCCGCATTTGCTCTCTGTTGACAAAAAGCGAACCGTGTGATAAGTTCAAAGCAGTCTTTGGCGATGTTCAAGCGCAATAAGAAGGACTTTTTGGCCTCCTGCGATTTTAATCTATTTCCAAACTTGAAGAAATGGCTCGGCGGAAAGAGATTTGGCTCCAACGATGAGGTCATCGCTGAGACAAACGCCTATTTTGAAGGATTACCAAAATCGTATTATTTGGAAGGAATCGAAAAATTAGAAAAACGTTGGACGAAATATATCGAGCTACAAGGAGATTATGTTGAGAAATAAAATATATTTTGACCAAATAAATCATTTCTTGTTTCATTTTTCAGGGACTTTTCACCTTGCCGTATTTCGTAACTAACACGATACAACAAAGAATACTCTTTAGCACATCTGTCCATCGGTAATTACCTCCTCTTAGAACCGGGCACCATCAAACCGGAAGTGAGACGAAACGGAACGAAACAATTGATGGTGAGGTAAGTTCAACAACAGACAAACACATTTTCTTTTGTTTTATGTAGTTCCTCCAGTAGTAATAGTATTATTTGCTGGCTCGTGCTGTATGTATACAGGTACTATGCTTCAGTACTTCAGTACTTCAGTACTTCAGCTATCTTTAAAACACAAGGATTTGTGGACCGTACTTGATAATTTTATCCTTACAATTAGAAAATTGTGATTTTACATTTTAAATTTTTATGTTCGAAAGTCGCTGTCACCACCCTGTATATATATATATATATATATATATATATATATATATATATATATATATATATATATATATATATATATATATATATATATATATATATATATATATATATATATATATATATATAAATAAATAAATAAATAAATATATCATCACGCCTTCTACCCATTACTGGGTGTGGCACTCTGCTGAAGCAGATCTCGGTAAGTGATATATTTTGCGCATGAAGTGCGGTTACCAGTCGTCAAATCACGGCCCCCAAACATGTTAGAGGTGGAGGAGCCACAGGGATAGCTTTTTCAAATTATGAAAATTTGTCGCCTGTGGGAAACGAACCAGGGACCTCAGGATCCACAGGCCGACTTCATACCACTGAGCTAGCCATTCCATTATATATATATATATATATGGGTAGCTAGCTCAGTGGTATCAAGTCGGTCTATGGATCCTAAGAACCCTGGTTCGATTCCCACGGACGACAAACAATTATCACCATTTTAAAACTACCCCTGTGGCTCTCCCACTACTAACATCTTTGGGGGCCGTGATTTGACGACTGGTAAACGCACTTCACGCTCTAAATATATCACTTACAGAGATCTGTTTCGGCAGACCCAGTAATGGGTAAAAGGCGTGATGATGTATTATATATAATATAGCAAAGTATTGGTATTAAACGATTCATTGCATTAACGCAATTTTACACAATTCTTCTTGAATATAAACAACAATAATATTCCATAAAATATTTAAAAACTGTCGCTTAGTTTGATGGCTTCGTTCGGTTTTACGAAGGGCCGTAACAATCTTTTTGCTTTACGATTATCAACTCAAAATTAACCAGGGAATCGTTCTACATGAAGTTTGTCACTTATTTTCTGAACACTCTGTATAGTACTTACTTTGTTTTATAATGCAGCAAAATTTCTGCGTACGGCCCTGTGTCGGCACGAGTCGCCATCAAAAACTCACACTCCGTAAACTTGAAACTAAGAAATTCTTCCTCTTATCTTTGTATCTAAAAATATGTAATTTGCTTCGTGTACCGTGTATCCTGCCCTGTATCAATTCATAATAGCGTTGTTATTTGTATTATTGTAATTTTACCAGATCTACTGTACTTTAAAAAATACATTTTTAAATGTTTTTTTTTTTTTTATTATAATTATAATGGGTGTTTCGGTAGCTGTGACCTTTAACGCCCAGGTACATTAGAGGTTTTTACAATAAATGGTCTTAAGGTATTTTACATTTTATATTTGTTTGTATATGTTAATTTTTTGTAGGAATGACAAGGTTTTTTCCAGTTGGTCGGGATCGTTGCCTAGGGCTTCTTTGAGGGTGTTTGGGATGTTCAGTTCACGACGGTCGTTGGCAAGTTTTACGCAGTCAACTATGATATTTAAATGTTTTACTTAGTATTACTGTGTTCAAATTAGATATACCTTGCCCCTATGGAGCAATTATCTGTTAATGATTGATAAGTTAATGATAATTTTTATTTTTCATCGATATTTTATAGATGCTCACAATTTCAGTATTCAGAGACCAAAATAATTTACTCATACATACATACATACATACATATCTTCACGCTATATCCCATCAAATGGGGTAGCACAAACCCTAAAATCACTCATAAAACATTCACTCATCAAACAATCAGCCCTCGTCAAACATTATCATTGAAACCCACCACCCTCACTTCAACCACATTCATAGATCCCTGCATATAAACTCATTTATTTATCACACTCGAAATCATTCGTTACATAAAAAACCCTTAATCACATCCATCCAATCACTCCTATTCACTTATCATTCATCTTCTTTCTTCAACATACATAATATTTGCATAAAACATCTCAAATTATCCACGCTTACTCCTAACAACGAATCTAATAACGAATCTAACAACGAATCTACAAAGATTAGAAAAGATGAAAGTGATAGCCTGCACTTGTATAGGAAAGAAAAGTCCACACAATGCAGTCACTGAAAATGAAACAAAAAGAGAAGACAGGAAGGGAGTGTCACCCTGTGCTTGTTTTTGGAAGTGAGTTCCACACAATTGCAGTTAAACACTCTACGTAAGAATTGAAAACAAATTAAAAGATAAGAAAGGAAGGGAGTGTCGCTCTACGTTTGTTTTCGAAAGTGAATTCCACACAATTGCAGTTAAACACTCAATGTAAGATCAGAAAACGAATAAAAAAGATAAGAAACGATGGGAGTGTCGTCCCTGCGCTTGTTTTTGAAAGTGAATTTCACACAATTGCAGATAAACACTCTAATAAAATTACTAAACAACAAAACTAAAATCAAAATTCCTGCACTTCTTAAATCATCAGATTCATTCCGCAATTAATCTTCGCCAAACGTTCCTATCTTGACACACCACTTTAGCTTCATCCACATTCATAATTCCTTTCATACAAGCACGTTTGTTCCTCGTACTCGGAAACTTTCGTTCACGCAACAATCCTTCAATCATTTTCATCCATTTATTCATAGGTCGCCCACGCAATCTTTCACCCTCAATTTCACCAACATATACCTGTTTCACCAATCTCTCATTCATGGAGTTTGTTTATTAATATACGTAGCAGTTATTATAAAAAAATCATATAATGCCAGCTCACTGACAGTTCCGTAAAAAGTGTGGTTAAAACAATATTAATGCTGGGTTGCATGAAAGTTTTATCGGTTCATTAGCAAGTAACGGTTCAATAAATTTCAGAAAATCCCTATTGATACTGTTGCTATATAAACAATTCTTTAACTAAAGAGCTCTTTATTTTTTTCTTGCAACCCAGCATTAGTTATTAGTTCCAAAATTTCTTCGTGTATTTCTGTATCTGAAATGGAACTAAATCTGTTTTTTTCACACATTTTACTTGACGCGCTGACAGTTTTAAATAATTATTTGACAACTACATATCATTTGTCACAAGCAAAAAAGCATATACAGAGATTATTCCCGGGAATAATCACAAGAGCTTTATTGTCAGTATAATAATGACAGGATTGGTTAAAACGCAGACGCCTTACATACAATGAAGCATTTCATTGGTTTTGAGAAACGTAAAAATATAATCAGTAATAATATAACAAGAGAGTGAGACTAAATTGAAAATAATTTGACAGATCTTTCGAAAACTTGTTGGCAGGCAATAGTCACGAAAGCCCGTAGGGCTTGAGTGACTATTGCCAAATGGCAACAAGTTTGAGAAAGATACTGGAGAATTATTTTATAAGTTATCGAACTCTCGAGTTATATTTAATTAGATTATTTTTTGACTTAGCTGTTGAGACCGATTCATCCAACTTAAAAGATTTTGAACTGGGTCCATATCGATTGATTACTTATTAATGTATTCTTGGAAGTTGTTTCCAAAATTTGTTGGTGTATTTCTGTATCTGAAATGCAACTAAATCTGTTTTTTCACACATTTAACTTGACGCGTTGACAGTTTTAAATAATTATTTGACAACTACCTATCATTTGTCACAAACAAAAAAAGCGCCTACAGAGATTATTCCCGGGAATAATCACAAGAGCTTTATTCTCAGTATAATAATGACAGGATTGGTTAAAACGCACACACGTGACATACAATGAAGCATTTAATTGATTTTGAGAAACGTCAAAAAGTAATCAGTCTAATCAATATCAAGTAGTTTTTTACTTTCTTATACATAAGGAAGTATTGGAATCGTGAAAAAAATCGTTGACGAGATTTTCGCGGAAATACGTGTTTTGAGGTCCACTGAATCCGTTTTGATCATTTTCTCAATGATGCCTGTGTGTGTATGTGTGTGTGTGTGGATGGATGGATGGATGTGTGTCCGTATGTGCAATATCTCATGAACGAGATAAGATTTGTTAACGAAACTTGGTAATTATAAGTTTCATGAAAATACGAAGAGCTGAGTTGATTTTGAATGAAATTGAATAGCCGGAAGCGGAAGTTTACTGGACACACAAAACAATTAATTCCATTTATTTCAAAAATGGAATCAGTTACGAAAAAAAGTTTCAAATAAAAGATGTTAGCAAAAATATTTGGAACATAAAATATTATTTGCAATTTTCCTGTATATGCGTCTAATTTTGAGAAAAACTAATTTTTATATTTAATAATATATTTCAATAATCATAGTAGCAATAGAAACAAAAAACATAAATTTTAATTTTTGCTTTATCTAGTTATCTATGTCTTCTTACGGAAAGAACCTAAATTACATGTTTAATAACATATATTCTAAATATTATATATGCTGTGTATAAGAAAGTCGTGTGGTGCCCACACCAGATTTTTTTATTACCAACTGAGACTCTTCTGAGCATTTTTTCCATACATCTACGTATACCGATGCATTAAGACTCTACTAACAGTAATCAGTAAATAAGAAATTATCATACGTTAAACCTGCATTTATTCCACTTTTTATAATGTTATCGATTCTTGCATTGATTAAAAACTATAAATGCATAATGCAGTGGATTAGTACTGTTATACAAGCTGTAAATATATATTTTCATTTTTATAATAATAATTCTTTTCTTAGAGTCTAAGTTAGTATGAAGACCACAGCACAAGTTTTTATTTGTAAAATGTAAAGCGTTCTTTTCAAATTGTGGTTTTGCTGTTATTAAGTTAATAGACTTATTTTCAAGTGTATAGTTTCGTATTATTAAGTAATTAGTTCTTCTGTGCGTTGTTTAAATTCTTGTGCATGACTCATTGTGATAAATAATATTGTTGAGGTTTGTTTTTCAATATTTATTTATTTATAAGATCTATTTTTGAAAGTAGTTAGCTTAGTGGTATCAAGTCGGCCTGTGGATCCTGAGAACCCTGGTTCGATTCCCACAGGCGACAAACAATTTTCACCATTTCAAACACTATTCCTGTGGCTCCCTTACCACTAACATCTTTGAGGGCCATGATTTGACGGCTGGTAACCGCACTTCACGCGCAAAATATATCACTTACCGAGATCTGCTTCGGCAGAGTGCCACACCCAGTAATTACTCCTGTGGCTCCCCTATCACTAACATCTTTAGGAGCCGTGATTTGACAGCTGGTAACTTCATAATAAATAAAAATATATCATCACGTCTCTTACCTATTACTGGGTGCCTCACTCTGCCGAAGCAGATCTCAGTAAGTGATATATTTATGCGCGTAAAGTGCGGTTACCAGCCGTCAAATCACGGCCCTAAACATGTTAGTGGTAGGAGAGCCACAGGAGTAATTTTTTAATGTGGTAAAAATGTTTGCCGACTGTGGGAATCGAACCAGGGGTTCCAGGATATACAGGCCGACTCGATACCACTGAGCTATCTACTCCATAAAAATAAATTGTTAAATAAAAATAAAATAAATAAATATATCATCACGCCTTCTACCCATTACTGGGTGTGGCACTCTGCTAAAGCAGATCTCGGTAAGTGATATATTTTGCGCGTGAAGTGCGGTTACCAGTCGTCAAATCACGGCCCCCAAACATGTTAGTGGTGGAGGAGCCACAGGGATAGCTTTTTCAAATTATGAAAATTTGTCGCCTGTGGGAATCGAACCAGGGACCTCAGGATCCACAGGCCGACTTCATACCACTGTGCTAGCCATCCCATAAAAATAAATTGTTAATATTATTATTTTCTTTTATTTTGATTTGAAATAGAAAAGTTTAAATAAATAAATAAAATAAATATATCATCACGCCTTTTACCCATTACTGGGTGCGACACTCTGCCGAAGTAGATCTCAGTAAATGATATATTTATGCGCGTCTAAAAATAAAAATAAATAAATCATCACGCCTTCTACTCATTGCTGAATGTGGCACTCTGCCGAAGCAGATCTCGGTAAGTGATATATTTATGCACGTGAAGTGCGGTTACCAGCTGTCAAATCACGGCCCCAAACATGTTAGTGGTAGGGGAGCCATAAGTAATTTTTTAATGTGGTGAAAATGTCGGCTGTTGGAATCGAACCAGGGTTTTCAGGACTCGCCGGTCGACGCGATACCACTGAGCTACTTAACCCATAAAAATTAATTGCTAATATTATTATTTTCTTTTTATTTTGATTTGAAAATTATGGAAAAATTTGACGTTTTTTAATCACCGGTTTACTCTCGATTAACGTTAATCGATGATTGAAAAACTGGTCCAAAACTTACTAGTTTAATTTCTAGGGTAATAGGGTAATGGCTCAGTGGTATCCGAGTTAGCCTGTTGATCCTAGGAACTCTGGTTCGATCCCCACAGGCGACAAAACATTTTCACCAATTTAAAATTACCATAAACATCTTTGGGGGCCGTGATTTGACTACCGATAACCGCACTTCACGCGCATAAATATATCACTTACCGAGATCTGCTTCTGCAGTGTGCCACATCCAGTAATGAGTAAAAGGCGTGATGATATATTTATTTATTTATTTTTATCTAATTTCTAGGGGTACCTAACTTGTAAATAAGTCCCTCACTGTAACATACAACCCATTCATAACTTCCAAGGTCATTATCATTCATTTAAGATGTTAAGTATAACTTCTTGTAGTATGTTTGAAGCTAATTTTGTCGACATTTAAAACATCGGGCACCCTCCGCAAAGTTACTAACCGCATAAGAAACACATCGTCGTCATAGTCCAGTGTCTGGCGCGTGATACGCTGGCTGATGTTCTGTGTTCAAATACCGAGACATTCGTGTATTCGACCGTTGAGGATTTGACAGTGTAGTTTCTCGGTGGGTGACTGTTTATGTTATAAAGTTATATTTCCGTTTTGTGAGTTACTGTGTGTGGTTGTGAGGTTCCTTCAGTTTAAGTGATATTTTTATGTGACATGTGGTATGAACGGATTTATTTATTTATTTATTTTATTTATGGGGTGGCTAGCTCAGTGGTATGAAGTCGGCCTGTGGATCCTGAGAACCCTGGTTCGATTCCCACAGGCGACAAACAATTTTCATAATTTCATAAGCTACTCCTGTGGCTCCTCCACCACTAACATCTTTGGGAGCCGTGTTTTGACGACTGGTACTTCACGCGCAAAATATATCACTTACCGAGATCTGCGTCGGCAGAGTGCCACACCCAGTAATGGGTAGAAGGCGTGATGATATATATATATATATATATATATATATATATATATATATATATATATATATATATATATATCATCACGCCTTCTACCCATTACTGGGTGTAGCACTCTGCTAAAGCAGATCTCGGTAAGTGATATATTTGGCGCGTGAAGTGCGGTTACCAGTCGTCAAATCACGGCCCCCAAACATGTTAGTGGTGGAGGAGCCACAGGGATAGCTTTTTCAAATAATGAAAATTTGTCGCCTGTGGGAATCGAACCAGGGACCTCAGGATCCACAGGCCGACTTCATACCATTGTGCTAGCCATCCCATATATATATATATATATATATACATATACATATATTTTGTTTAATTAAAGTGAATATATTAATATTAGTAAAATGGAGAATCGTTCTTCAATCGGTAAGGAAATTTATATGTCCTTTTTTGCTATGGATCCTGTAACTACACTGGTGGAAAAAAAAAACGAAACGCTTGAAATTCGTAATGGGGTAATGGCTCAGAGGTATCAAGTCGGCCTGTGGATCCTAGGAACCCTGTAGGTTCGTTGATTTCCACCGAAGTTTGAATTTCTGGACGTTCGAACATTCGAATGTTTTGAACTTCGTCAGAAAAACTTCGAAGCTTCGAACTTTCGAATTTTTTGATGCTTCGAATTTACAAATTTTAGAATTTTTCGGAGCTTCGAATTCTCGAATTTTTTGCCACTGAATTAACGCCATCTGTCATCTCCAAACACGCTCAAGCATAATTACCCCTGTGACTCTTCCATCACTAACATCTTTGGAGGCCGTGATTTTACAGCTGGTAACTGCACTTCACGCGCATGAATATATCACTTACCGAGATCTGCTTCGGCAGAGTGCCACACCCAGTAATGGATAGCAGGCGTGATGATATATTTATATTTATTTATCTTTCTTTCTTTCAATGAACTTGTTACCTCATTATAAGTCATGCAAATACTTTTCAAACCATATTTTAAACATCACAAAATGTAGCACATCGTCCATATTTAAGTAAAACCAGTCCACATTGCACAGAAATTGTCAAATTGTGAACCGAGAGAAAAATGAAAATAAAAACTGCACATAGAAACATTGTATACTCTGTTTTTTAACCAGGAGGAGTAAATGCACAAGTCAGATTTACACTATAGAAAGTTACTAGATTTTTGTTGCCGCGAAATACAAAAATTTCTTACACATCTGCACTGATTAAGTCTCATGGCATTTATTTTAAAATAAAAATGACATTATAAACTCTAATTTGTCACTCCGTATATTATTAGTTCTTAAAAGAACTGATTTATGTTAATGTCACAGAAATGCAAAAAACCAACAAGAAAACAGATAACCTCAAAACCTATGACAGCTCTAATAAATCAAATGTAACATCTATGTACAGTGTAAACTGGACGAAGCACTAGCCAATCAGAAGCGTCAGTTTTAGCGGTTAAAATTTAAATTACTCCTCCTGGTTAAAAAACAGAGTATAGTCAAACAGAGGATAAAATCAAATGTGTCAAATCGGTTCCAGATAGAGTTATTTAAAAAATAAACTATACGTCAATAGGCGTGTTTTTTGGACCGTGATTCGTAATCAAAGTGATCAAACTTAACATGATCATGAAGAATCATGTTTCTTCGTTCGTTATTCGTTATCCCTACTCTTTCATTTTCTGATCACGAAACGACAATCCCCCTACCCTTCTGAATCATACTTTTTCTATGATTCATGTTGACTGATTCACATCGAAGGTTTAAAAATGGCGTCTGATGATAAATTTATGTGCTCTATTTGTGGAATTAAGGGAAATTGGCTGCTTCTGGAAGAATTTTGAAATGGCTTACATGGACACTCATTTATGAAATTTTAAAATAGGTTAGTTTGTGTATTTGACATTTGCAGTTATTTTAACGTTCATACTATAGGATCGCGTCGATCGGGTTGGATTTGAATCATTATTCCTGTTCGATGTTTTCTTCAGTATCATATTTAATCATGATTCAACGCAATCACGATCAGAGGAATCATGATTTAGAAAATCACAATCACAATCCCAAGAAACACGCCTAATGTGTATTGTAAAAAATGCCATCTACTGATATTTGTTGCAATTCTTTATATGTATAGCTTGCTTAGTAAGACGAAATTTGACACCGTTTCATTTTATTCTTTTGTTTTAGTACGGTTGCAAACACGTGCACAATATTATGGATGTTATTTTTGGATTATAATTATTTTAAACTTGAACTTGGGTTGAATAGCCGTGGGTTTTAAGTCTCGGCTTGTTACTCGAAAGAACCTAGGTTCAATTGTAACTAGTTCTATTGTTTCATATCAATACTTTTATATAAGAGAATGCGCTCACAGCGATGAAAATTGGAACTAGGCCTAAGGTACAATTTACTACTAACTTAATAATTAAGTACTTAAAAAAATTCAAATTAATCAGAATAGAACTAAATAAATATAAATAAATATATCATCACACTTTTTACCCATTACTGGGTGTGGCACTCTGCCGAAGCAGATCTCGGTAAGTGATATATTTATAGGCGTGAAATGCGGTTACCAGCCGTCAAATCACGGCCGTCAAAGATGTTAATGGTGGGGGAGCCACAGGGGTAATTTTAAATTAGTGATAATGTTTGTCGGCTGTGGGGATCGAACCAGGGTTCTCAGGATCCACAGGCCGACTCCATACCACTCAGCCATTACCCCCTTCAGTATTTATATAAATAAATAAATATATCATCACGCCTTCTACCCATTACTGGGTGTGGCACTCTGCCGAAGCAGATATATTTATGCGCGTGAAATGCGGTTACCAGTCGTCAAATCACGGCTCTCAATTATGTTAGTTGTTGGAGAGCCACAGAGGTAGTATTAATGTGGTGAAAATGTTTTATCGGCAGTGGGAATAGAACCAGGGTTATTAGGATCTACAAGCCGACATGATACCACTGTGACACCTATTCCATAATTTATATAAAATCCTTGTTTATTCCCAATTTGACTAAACCACGATAATAAATTATAAATATATCATCACGCCTTTTACCCATTACTGGGTGTGGAATTCTGCCGAAGCAGATCTCGGTAAGTGATATATTTTGCATGTGAAGTACGGTTAGAGGTAGAGGAGCCACAGGGGTAGTTTTTGAAATTATGAAAATTGTTTGTCGCCTGTGGGAATCGAACCAGGGTTCTCAGGATCCACAAGCCGACTTCATACTACTGAGCTAACCACCCCATATATATATATATATATATATATATATATATATATATATATGCGCGTGAAATGCGGTTAGCAGCCGTCAAATTACGGCCCCTAGAGAAGTTAGTGATGGGGGAGACACACGGGTAATTTTAATTTGGTGAAAATATTTGTCGGCTGTGGAGGTCGAACCAGGGTTCTCAGGATCCTCAGGCCAACTCAATACCACTGAGCCATTACCCCATAATAAATTATGTTTCATTCAAATTAAGATCAAGATTAATTATGAATCAATTGCTTACATAATCTAATTCCACCCTTAGTTTTAATCTAATTTACATATTCAGCCTGCTTTCAAACTTGATAAAATTGTTTGTTTAAATTAACAATGCAATGGCACCCCACGCTGTGACAGCTAACGGACATATTGTCGACTAAAAATAACCTTTCGAGACACCCGTTATCATTGGTACGTTACCGGTTAGAGGTCGGAGGTTAACGGACAATATTCTGAATAAATTTGACTAAATTTAAATTATAAATAGTTTGATTTTAATCAGAAAATAACGATTTGTAACGATTTTGGTTTTATTCGTTACTTGTAATTTTATTTTTTGATTAATGTATAACAAAAAAATATCCTTAATTGTAGTATACGGGACCTATAGTTTATAATAGACTATGAACCACCCTTATTTATTTATTTATTTATTTTTGAGAGTTTGTACAACAGATACTGAATGCCAGGGTTCGAACTCGAAGACGCAGTGTGCTGTTAATATACTAGATGGTTCTGTATAGGGATGAAAGTAGAAATGTAACATGTAAAATCGAAATATTGTAATTTCTTGCTTCCCTAATTATTTTAAGCAAAAAAAGCTTCAAATTAAACTTTTAGGGCACAAAAATAATTTTATGCACAGCCGGGCCGGCCCTAAAACTCGGGCTTAAACAGTTGTTTTTGGCCCTAAGGCCATAAAAAGATAATTCCTATAAATACATAAATAATTTTTGTGTGTCTTTTGATCATTTTTAATCTTCTGAATTTGAAATGAAATATTATTTTGTTGTGCATAAAATATTGTGTGTACCACGGGTGAAATTAACGTTGCTGACTTTGAGCTTGTTATTAAACCTCGGCACTTTGCGCCTCGTGCTAATAATCATGCCACAGGCCAAACATGTCTGTTTTCACCCTTGGTACATAAATAACTATTGTATGCTTTATAATGGGGTAATGGTTCAGTGGTATATCAAGTCAGCCTGTGGATCCTAGGGACCCTGGTTCGATCCTCACAGCCGACAAAACATTTTCACCAATTTAAAATTACCCCTGTAGTACTCCCAACACTAACATCTTTAGGGGTCGTGATTTGACGGCTGGTAACCACACTTCACGCGCATAAATATATCACTTACCGAGTGCCACATCCAGTAATGGGTAAAAGGCGTGATGAAATATTTATATTTATTTATTTATTTTATGCTTTGTAACGGAACAATTTTAATCTGAAAATGACGAAAATTAACTACAATTAACGTACTCGCTACGCTCTTGCATTAAAAAAAATCTCAATTAATAATCGCTCTTATTAATACACTAGTTAGTAAAATAACTATTACTAGAGAAGTAAAATTATTTTGTCCTTACAAAACCGGGCATTAATATTTAATATAAGTAATAAAAGACGAAATGGGGTAGCTAGCTCAGTGGTATCAAGTCGGCCTGTCGATCCTGAGAACCCTGGTTTTCGATCCCCACAGTCAAAACATTTTCACCAATTTAAAATTACCCCTATAGTACTCCCAGCACTAACATCTTTAGGGGTCGTGATTTGACGGCTGGTAACCACACTTCACGCGCATAAATATATCACTTACCGAGATCTGCTTCGGCAGAGTCCCACACCCAGTAATGGATAAAAGACGTGATTTAAAGAGTTTAAGTCTAATGAATGACTTTGAAGTTTGATAAATTTAAAGTTTATGACAGAAAAATTCGGGAGACGCCCGGACTCGAACCGAGGACCTTCAGCTTGCCGGGCTGATGCTTTAACCACTAAGCCACGGCTCCCCTGAACGAATAGGCGTCAACCGAATTTATCTGTCATAGTGTCTAACACAGCATCGATCCCAAGACTCCTATGTCTCACAGGAATTGACAACGGGTTTCATCTGTAGCGACACAATCTGATTTTTTAAGGAAATCATACCACAAAGTAAATTTAAAGAATTTAAGTCATATGAATGACTTTGAAGCTTGATAAATTTAAAGTTTATGACAGTGGTTAAAGCATCAGCCCGGCAAGCTGAAGGTCCTCGGTTCGAGTCCGGGCGTCTCCAGAATTTTTCTGTCATAAACTTTAAATGTTCTAAAAGACGTTATGATATATTTATTTATTTATATAAATACGGAAGGGGGTAATGGCTCAGTGGTATCGAATCGGCTTGTGGATCCTAAGAACCCTGGTTCGATCCCCACAGCCGACAAACATTATCACTAATTTAAAATTACCTCTGTGGCTCCTCACCATTAACATCTTTGACGGCCGTCATTTGACGGCTGGTAACCGCATTTCACGCGCATAAATATATCACTTACCGCGATCTGCTTCGGCAGAGTGCCACACCCAGTAATGGATAAAAGGCATGATGATATATATATATATATAATTTATTATCGTGGTTTAGTCAAATTGGAAATAAACAAGGATTTTATATAAATTATGGAATAGATGACACAGTGGTATCGTGTCGGCTTGTAGATCCTGATAACCCTGGTTCTATTCCCACTGCCGACAAAACATTTTCACTACATTAATACTACCCCTGTGGCTCTCCCACCACAAACATCGTGATGATATATTTATATTTATTTATTTATTTTATGCTTTGTAAAGGAACAATTTACATCTGAGAATGACGAAAATTTTCTACAATTAACGTACTCGCTACGCTCTTGCATTAAAAAAATTTCAATTAATAATCGCTCTTATTAATACACTCGTTAGTAAAATAACTGTTACTAGAGAAGTAAAATTATTCTGTCCTTACAAAACCGGTCATTAATATTGAATATAAGTAATAAAGGAAGAAATGGTACCAAAAAAAATATTTCCTATATTATTCGCTTATAGTACTGTTACTAGAGACATCTATTGACGATAAAAGAAAGTAGATATTTAGGTTACATATGATATAATAAAATCATGTTTTTCGTCTCATTCTAGTAATCAGTGTACTGCCACATCCAACCGAGCTGTTCATGACTTGATCATCAAACTAATTTTACTTAAAATACACACAGAATAACATGAAACTGCTTTATATTTAAACGTTTGTATGTAGTGCAAAAAAAAGTGATTTTATGGAATAAAGTTATAGTTTTGTGGAAAAACAATTTTGAATTGTTTACAATAAAACAAAAGTGTTTATAACTATGTTTTGACAGTTAAGTGCTTCAAATGTTTATAAAATAAAATAATGTGAACAACGGATAAGTGACAAATAAAGTGAAACTTTAAAATTAAAGTGATTTGATATAAACAGAAAGTGAAATATGTCTGTACCATTGTATATCAACATCTACGGGTGAGTAACCTTCATTTCTTATCTATATTTTTATGACTAATTAAATTGACATCATTTGTTTCCGTTTCTTCACTTGTTATTGTGGTTTCAGTTGTTTTATTTGTTTCCTACTTGTTTATTTATTTTGGTGTGCTTTTCAAATTATAGCCGAGTGGATTAACCTGATGTAAGACATACGTTTATTTTGATTAACAAGCAAGAAGTTGTGTGTTCAAATCTCGCTGACTTCAACTTATATGAAAAATAGTTATTTGTTTCGTTAGGACTGAAAGTACAAGGTATCGAGCCGAATAATAAAGGTTGCAGGACGACGCGTAGCGGAGTCTAGCAATATTACAACACTCGAAATACAGAATGATCAAAAGGAATTGTTGCAGTTGGCAATAAAAACAAATACTTGAAATTGGTAAGCCTGATACATAAATTCATTTCCTGTTGTTGACAGTGACATTTGCAATTGAAATTGAAATTTGAGTACATTTATTATTACATTTATTTCTAAAGTATTTCTATTACTTAAAAAGTCAAAATTCTATTAGCTGTCAGAATCCTGACATAACCTATTTGTATTTATTAGAAATGTCAAATAGCATTTCCGCCTTTATCTGACGTTGTGCCAACTGTGGAATAAAAAGATCTCCGCAATTGTATTGCCAACTGTAACAATTCCTTTTGATCACTCTGTAGTATTATTCTGAAACCGGCAAGGAAGTGCTTACTTTTCTGACCAATTTTAGTATGGAAACTAGATTTTTATGAAAACAATCAAGTAAAGGACGTAGCTAAGGTTATTACAAGAAAAAAACAGTCAGGTAAAGTACATAACAGTCTGGTAATGACTTTACCTGACTGCTTTTTGTTGTTGTAACCTTGGATCCGTAGTCTGCTGTCAATACGATTCTTGTCAAAAAATTATACATTTTGAATTATTTATGATTAATTATTTATTAAATACGTCAAGAAAGTGTTTTTACTTGACTCAGATAAATAAAATATAAATATATCATCACGCCTTCTACCCATTACTAGGTGTGGCACTCTGCCGAAGCAGATCTCGGTAAGTGATATATTTTGCGTGTGAAGTGCGATTACCAGTCGTCAAATCACGGCCCCCATAGATGTTAGTGGTGGAGGAGCCACAGGGGTAGTTTTGAAATTATGAAAATTGTTTGTCGCCTGTGGGAATCTAACTAGGGTTCTCAGGATCCACAGGCCGACTTCACACCAGATGATTAAAATATATATTTTTTCCTACAACTGTGCGATTTCTTTGTTATTACGTAACTATTATTGCCTTGGTTACGAGTGGAAAGGAGATAAATGCAGACCAAGTGTATTTCTGTAAGCAAAGAAAACTAGTGCGGAAAGTAATTTGTGTTTTATGCAACTGTCAAAAGAAAGTGTAATTGGGAGCGATTTAAATTTCGCGCTGAGCGCGGAATTTCATATTTTGACCACAGACGCTTATGGAAGAAGAAGGTGCAATGAGCCAGCGCTAGTAAATATGCAGTAGTATATTTTGACGTTTATAAACGTAACCTTAAATTGCAGCATATCTAATCTGTACACAATTAATAAAAAGAACCGAACAAAGTGAAATATATCGATAAATGGTTTTATTTAAAGAGTAAGTGAAATACATAATAGTTATTGTTTGTGTATATTATTAACACAGTTGTTACAGTTGCTTATATTGACATAATGTAAAGTGGAAACTTTTGTACTGTCTAAACAAACATTGATTTCTTCCGTACCTGTTCATATTATTAACAGTAATATTATTGACAACAATTTCGAAGGTTTTAGATGTACCAGCAGCAGGTTGATTGTCACTGTTACTTTCTTCGGTCTCGTGTCTAAACTTTTCTTGCAAGCTTTATATACCTAATAAAACACTTGTATAATAAATAACTATTAATGACATTTTACTAGCTAGCTCAGTGGTATGAAGTCGACCTGTGGATCCTGAGAACCCTGATACCCTAGATTCGATTCCCACAGGCGACAAACAATTTTCATAATTTCAAAACTACCCCTGTGGCTCCTCCACCACTAACATCATTGGGAGCCGTGATTTGATGACTGGTAACCGCACTTCACGCGCAAAATATATCACTTACCGAGATCTGCTTCGGCAGAGTGTCACACTCAGTAATGGGTAAAAGGCGTGATGATATATTTATTTATTTATTTTATTCAATCAGAGAACAGTACTGACAGCGATGACGATTTTTATTTTACCGAGATCTGCTTCGGCAGAGTGCCACACCCAGTAATTGGTAGAAGGCGTGATGATATATTTATTTTATTTATTTATTTACTCAAATTTCAGGTTCGTAAAACACGAGAAAAATATAACCACTAAATTATCATTTTTAAATTTGGTTTCAACTTAGTTTTGTCTGACAGGTAATGTAGATAGTATTACAAAATCGAATCCGAATATCCCGAGTTCAAATCCTACTCAAGCTAGCACATTGCGGCTCGGTGAGTCCAAACCCTGTACTGTAATTTGGTGTCAGTTCCTGTTGTACAAAGTAGCAATAAATAAATTAAATAATCGTGTTTGCAATGTTTCATATCTCTTTTGTTTACATCTGCAGGACGCATAGGTCTATGGCCTGCATTAATCTTTAACCACGCGTCACAAAACATCTGCCACACGCCATCCCCTCTCTTGTTTCTACAGTTATCTGTCTTCGTCGCACTTATGGCTAAAGTGATTCGGATTTTACGTTTGTATAGCAATATTTTCTTTACCTGTATGGAGATTGTATGGTTGTTATTCTACCTTGCAGGTAGTTGGATATACTAAGTTTAATTGGAAATAAAACACATGAATTTAGACCCGGTTGTGCGTAAAAATTAATTGTACATAAGATAACATAAATAATATTCTGCAAGTACATAAAATATTCAAAATCTATGTTGCACCTGGTAGCTATGTAATCACTTTCCACACGACCAGTCACCTGATCTGTGTTAAACTCATTGAAAATGCGAACATCTGCTCTTGTAGATATATCATTTCATGATATCCCGATACGTGATCAAGTAATCAACAAATAAAACAAAATAGTCTAAAATCTCCTGATTTCTTCACCTGCTTTTATAGAACAGTGCTTCCAAAACTTATTAATATAAAAATCGTCTTGGAATAAATAAAATATTTCAGACATATACTCTATAAAATAAATATATCATCACGCCTTCTACCCAGTACTGGGTGTGACACTGTGCTATAACATAAGTGATATATTTTGCGCGTGAAGTGCGATTACCAGTTGTCAAATTATGGTTCCCGAATATAATAATGGCGAGGGAGCCAGAGGGGAAATTGGTGAAAATTGTTTATCGGTTGTGGGATTTGAATCCGGGTTTTTCAATTTGCAGTCTGAGTCGATATCACTACTCGTAAGCGATCTAGACCATCAGTAAAATATCAAGTTCATAATAAAATCAGGGGTAGGTGGCTCAGTGGTATCGAGTCGGCCTGTGGATCCTGAGAACTCTGGTTCGATTCCCATAGCCGACAAACAATTTTCATCTCTGTGGTTTCCCTTCTACTAACATCTATGGGAGCTATGATTTGACGGCTGGTAACCGCATTTCACGCGCAAAATATATAACTTGTCAAGATTTGCTACGACAGAATGCCACACCCAGTAATGGGTAGAAGGCGTGATAATATATTTATTTATTTTATTTATATAATTATATAATTTATATAATTATAAGGTAGGTAGCTCAGCGGTATCGAGTCGGTCTGTGGATCCTGAGAATCTTGGTTTGATTCTCACAGCCGACAAACATTTTCACCAATTCAAAATTATCCTTGTGCCTCCCCCCCTATCACTAACTTCTCTAGGGGTCATAATTTGACGGCTGGTAACCGCACTTCACGTGCATATATATATATATGGAGTGACTAGCTCAGTGGTATGAAGTCGGTCTGTGGATCCTGAGAACCCTGGTTCGATTCCCACAGGCGACAAACAATTTTCATAATTTCAAAAGCAACCCCTGTGGCTCCTCCTCTACTAACAATCTTTGCAGGCCGTGATTTGACGGCTGGTAACCGCATTTCATGCGCATAAGAATATTACTTACCGAGATCTGCTTCGGCAGAGTGCCACACCCACAGGGGTAATTTTAATTTGGTGAAAAATGTTTGTCGGCTGTGAGAATCGAACCAGGGTCCTGATATATTTAGTTATTTATTTATTTATGTATAACTGAATCAACGTTAAACGTTACGACCAATCTTCTTTGATACCTATAATTATGAGTTGTGGATACAATTTTGTATTACACTTATGTTTTATTGGAATATAAAATATTTGTATAATAAATAACTGTAAATAAAATAAATAAATATATCATCACGCCTTTTACCCATTACTGAGTGTAGCACTCTGCCGTAGCAGATCTCGGAAATTGATATATTTATTCGCGTGAAGTGCGGTTACCAGCCATCAAATCACGGCCTCCAAAGATGTGAGTGGTAGGGGAGTCACAGGAGTAATTTTAAATTGTTGAAATTTTTTTGCCGGTTGTGGGGATCGAACAAGGATTCTTAGGATCCACAGACCGACTCGGATACCACTGAGCCATTACCCCATATAAATAACTATTATATAATAAAACCAAGAAATCTCTTATGGGATGCTAGCTCAGTGGTATGAAGTCGGCCTGTGGATCCTGCGAACCCTGGTTCGATTCCCACAGGCGACAAATTTTCATAATTTGAAAAAGCTATCTCTGTGGCTCCTCCACCACTAACATGTTTGGAGGCCGTGATTTGACTGGTAACCGCACTTCACGCGCAAAATATATCACTTACCGAGATCTGCTTCAGCAGAGTGCCACATCCAGTAATGGGTAGAAGGCGTGATGATATATTTATTTTTTATTTATTTATATAATAAAATCAAGAAATTACTACAAATCACCCTTACTCTTTGCTCTAGGATCCCTAAAGTTTCTAGCATCCCTAAAATCGCTAGTGTTCCAACAATCCCTAAACTTCCTATCACCCACTTCTCCATCCCTTCTCGCTGCCGTGAAGGGCACCTTTGAACATCTGCCTTTACCAGCTTGTCGTTCATGTTCGCTTCAACCTAAAGGAAATGGGAGTAAACACAACACTCCCATTGCAGCCTGTAGCTTTATAGTTCTCGCTTGAAGAGACGCCGGCATGTGGACATGTGGTGCGTGTTTACTACATTCCTTGTCGCCAGGTGCCACCCGAAGACACTTCGACGGTGAAGAGACAATGCTAGGTGTTGTCTGATGGCTGGTAGAGGGTGAATTAAAGATTGTGTTTTGTGAATTTATGTTGCAAATAAATAAAACGTAAAGTGAAGCTTCGTTTTAGATTTTGCACTTTCTTGAGGTTATAGCTAGAAAATTAATCGAGATATGCAGATGCGCTCAACGGTATTAAATTTCTCAAATTTCAGTTAACAAATGAGGTAATGGTTCAGTGGTATGAAGTCGGCCTGTGGATCATAAAAACCTTAGTTCGATCCCCACAGCCGACAAAACATTTTCACAAATTTAAAATTACCTCTGTGACTCCCCCACCACTAACATCTTTGGGGGCCGTGATTTTACGACTGGTAACTGCACTTCACGCGCATAAATATATCTATTACCGAAATCTGCTTCGGCAGAGTGCCACACCCAGTAATGGGTAGAAGGCGTGATGATATATTTATTTATTTTATTTTTATTTTCTTATACGCAGTATAAGGAAGTATTGCAATTATGAAAAAAATCGTTGACGAGATTTTCGCGGAAATACGTGTTTTGAGGTCCACTGAATCCGTTTGCATCATTTTCTCAATGATGTCTGTGTGTGTGTGTGTGTGTGGATGGATGGATGTGTGTCCGAGTGTGCAATATCTCATGAACGAGATAAGATTTGTTAACGAAACTTGGTAATTATAAGTTTCATGAAAATACGAAGAGCTGAGTTGATTTTGAATGAAATTGAAAAACCAGAAGAGCATTAAATTAGCTAATAATGTACATTCACATCAATATTTCAAAACCAAATTACAGAAAATAAAATCTTGAATAAAAATTAATAAACATATCAATTATGTCTTTTAACCATTACTGGGTGTGGCATTTATTTATGTGCGTGATGTGATGTTACCAGCCGTCAAATTGCGGCCTCAACATATGATAGTGGAGGAGGAGCCTCAGCGGTAATTTAAATGTGGTGAAAATTGTTTGGAGTAGGTGGCACAGTGGTATCGTGTCGGCCTGTGGATCCTGAGAACCCTGGTTCGATTCCCACAACCGACAAACATTTTCACCACATTAATAATACTCCTGTGGCTCCTCCTCCACTAACATCTTTGGGGGCCGTGATTTGACAGTTTCACGCGCATAAATATATCACTTACCGAAATCTGCTTCGGTAGAGTGCCACACCCAGTAATGGGTAAAAGGCGTGATGCTATATTTATTTTAAAAAAAAATTAAACATTTACACGCGCAAAAATATATCATTTACCGAGATCTGCTACGGCAGAGTGCCACACCCAGTAATGGGTAGAAGGGATGATGATATATTTATTTATATTTTTATTTAAAATTGTCAGTCGGCTGTAGGAATCCAACCCGGGTTCTTAAATCCGCAGTTCAACTTGATACCACTCAGCCACCTATTCCATAGATTATATATTTATTTGTGATGTACCTATTTCGGACGAATCCCTACTAAACAAAACATTACTTTACTGCTTAATGTTGTGCTTACAGGACGAAAAGAAAAAAAAATTCATACACATAAATTTTGACCACACTTCCTTTGTAAAGTTTTACACGTGTTTCAAATCGGAGGCACACGTGTGGCGTTACATGAGTATTCGCTTCGTCCATCTGCTGGCGCGGGCGCATGCTCATCTGCACGTGCTTTGTTGCACTCGTAATAAGAAACAGATTTCTTGTCGATTGCTTTTTGTTTTGGTTCGTGTTGGTTCCTTTGTTTCTTATTATACTTTTCAATACATAACATATTGTTTAAGAAACTTTTTTGATTTGTTTCTGATTTTGACAGTTTCATTTTGCCGCCTGGTAATCGCATTTTATGTGCACGAACATGGGCGTCCGCAGAGGTGGAAAGGAGGGGCGCGCGCCCCCCTTATTATTAACTAGAGTGGCGACCTCGACTTTCGAACATAGGACTTTAACATGTAAAATTATAATTTTGTAATTTCCTGCTTTCCTAAATATTTTAAGCAAAAAATCTTGAAATGAAAGTTTTAGGACATGAAATTCTACATCTGAAACAATAAACAAAATGAATTTTGTATACTTTGTAACGACACAAATTATATTTGAAAATGCTGAAAATTGCCTCAAAACTATCGATAGCCATGAAATTTAAACAAAATTAAACAAATGATTGACGATTTGTCTGTCAAAATAAATCCTTTATTTACTATTTCATTTATATTGACAGTCCTGACAGATTGAACGTCAAACATTTCGATAGTTTTGAAACAATTTTAGTCATTTTCAGATCTAATTTGTGCCGTTATAAAGATGCAAAATTAATTAAAAATTTTATGCCCTAAAACTTTAATTTGATTCTTTTTTGTTTTTAAATAATTAGAGAAGCGGGAAATTACAACAATATAACTGTTTTATACTTCACCTGACTGTTTTTTTTTTACTTTACCTAACTACTTTATATTTTACTTTACCTGACTGTTTTGGTAATAATCTACTTTACATACTAAAATTGGTCAGGAAATTATGTACTTTTGTGCCGGTTTGAGAAAAGTAAAATTACGTTAACATTGCATTATTTTGTATAATTCTTAAAATACTAATTAAATTAATGGGGTGGCTAGCTCAGTGGTATGAAGTCGGCCTGTGGATCCTGAGAACCCTGGTTCGATTCCCACACGCGACAAATTTTCATAATTTGAAAAAAAAGCTATCCCTGTGGCTCCTCCACCACTAACATGTTTGGGGGCCGTGATTTGACGACTGGTAACCGCACTTCACGCGCAAAATATATCACTTACCGAGATCTGCTTTGGCAGAGTGCCACACCCAGTAATGGGTAGAAGGCGTGATGATATATTTATTTATTTATTTTATTTACTAATTAAATGAATGTATTACTTAATAGTCATAGAAAAAAATCTTATTTAACATTTCAAGTAGGGCACATCATAGGAGGCATGGTCCGTAACCATCGCCGTTCAATTGTTTGGTGTTCCCGTTCACTCACCATATGAGATGGTATCATAGTTATGAGGTAAAATAGAAGATACGCTAGAATGGAAATCGACAAATGGTTGATTTATCGCTATGGTAACCAGTCTTCCATAGTTTGTTGGTTTTTTCAATTGAGATGTTGAGACATCCTAAATTTGAGTTGATGTAATTTTTTAAAGGAAGCTATTTTATCTATAGTACGAGGTGTGGCTATTAAATAACGAGACTGACGCTGTTTTAACATTTTATTTTGATTCCATACCTATTTACTTATCATCACTTTCAATATACATCCCTCGTCTATCCCTACAATGCTCCATGCGAATCTTCCATTGTTCGAAACAGTGCTGCAAGTCTTCTTCTGTCAGCTCCTTCAGAACGCGTGCCGATTTCTCTTTCAAAGCTCAAATCTTGTTGCTATTAAGGCAAATTTCACCTTAGGAAACAAATAGAAGTCGCACGGTGCAAGATCTGGCGAATAAGGCGGATGGTCCAACACTGGGATGCTGTACTTGGCTAGAAATCTCTTGACAGACATTGCGGAATGAGCCAGTGCAAACCATGACTTGTCCTTCCACAATTCGGGTACTTTTTTCAATATAAGTTTCAGTAGCAGCTTTGCCAAGTTTCATGTGCAATTTCACAACAATTCGTTGCTCTAATGTTGCACTTTTCATTTTTTCGGCGAAACAAAAACCAATTCTAATTAGAACGAATGCTACGGCTATACGGATTTGTTTACAGAAGCGAGAGGTACTGCATTCGAAACAGAAAGCTTCACGCTAGAAAGCTGACGGTCGCTGGTGTTTGACGCATGCGTACTTCGTCTGTAGCAGCGTCAGTCTCGTTATTTAATAGCCACACCTCGTATATGAAGGGATCTATGAATGTGGTTGAAGTAAGGGTGGTGTGTTAGGATGAGAATGTTTGACGACGATTGATTATTTGATGAATATAAAATAAATAAATATATCATCACGCCTTCCACCCATTACTGGGTGTGGCACTCTGCCGAAGCAGATCTCGGTAAGTGATATGTTTTTGCGTGTGAAGTGCGGTTACCAGTCGTCAAATCACGGCCCCTAAAGATGTTAGTGGTGGAGGAGCCACAGGGGTAGCTTTTGAAATTATGAAAATTGTTTGTCGCCTGTGGGAATCGAACCAGGGTTCTCAGAATCCACAGGCCGACTTCATACCACTGAGCTAGCCACCCCATAATGAATGTAATGAGTAAATGTTTTATGAATGATTTTAGGGTTCGTACTACCCCATTTGATGGGATATAGTGTGATGTTATATGTGTATGTATATATGGTTAGACAATTAAAATAAACAGTAACAATATTGACACGGCCTTAAACTAAATATTTTAGTTTAAACATTTTTGCATAAAATTAATTAAAATCTATGTAATTCACGCGACCATATGTGCTAAAAACATCTCTATACTATAAAGCCGGGTTTACAACTATCCAATTAGTAATCACAACTAATTACAAATAATATTTTAATTATAATCAACTAATTACCCCCATATTTTCTAAATACTGTAGATAAGAAAGTTATTATTTGACATATGACAAACAGCAGAGCTGGGCAAGCTACTTAAAAAAAGTAGCTAAGCTACAGCTACAGCCATTCTTTAAAAAAGTAGCTAAGCTACAGCTATAAGCTATATTTTGTAAAATATAGCTAAGCTACAGCTAAAAGCTTTCGTTAAAGTAGCTGTTAAATTTTAAAGCTACTTTTTTAAATTATTGTGAAATAATTAAATTTGCCATTGTCATATGATCAGTCTTTTGTTATAATGACTGTTAATTTACTATTACGTACATAAATATCAAAAATAGCAAATACCATCTGGCACCTACTGTGTATTTTTGCGTATTAGAGCCAGTTAGAACCGACAACAAATAATTATTTTGTGTGGGTTTAGCTTGTACGCATGCGTACTTTGTTGACCTTCTGAATAAAAAGTAGCTTTAAGCTACAAAAAGTAGCTTTAAGCTACACAAAGTAGCTTTAAAAGTAGCTTCAGTTGTTATTTTTAAGATAATAGAAAAAAAAAGTAGCTAGCTACAAGCTACAGCTATATTTTTTCACAGTTAGCTAAGCTACAGCTACAGCTAAGGTAAATGTAGCTAAGCTACAAAAGTATAGTGGACGCAAAGATATAAGGAATCGAGTTGACTTCTTAATAGGTGGGGTTTACCGGCCTCAGCGGGGAGTCTGGCTACAGTTAACAAAGGGGTGCATTAAGTAGATTTGTCACAAAGTTAATAAAATTCTATTTCATGCTCATATTATTGTTAGTCTATTTTTATCCATGTTATTATATTATTATTGAACACTGTAACATGACTTTTGACTATATTTTAAACTATAAATGTAAATAAATACATAAATAAATAATAAAACATCTTTATTATGTTAACAGAAATAAAATAATTATAATACGGCTCTGTTTCTTTTCACATTTCTACCAGTTTAATCCTGGGATAAGCCTGTACTAATTACAAGCTGTGAGGGGTGTTTAAAAGTCATTTTCTTATATCTTTGCGTCCAGTATAGCTAGCTACTGCCCAGCTCTGACAAACAGCGACTATTGCTAATTGTAATTACTAAGTGGATAGCTGGGAACGAAGCTTAAGATATGGATCTATCCATTTCTGTTTTTGAACAAAATAAAATTGTACTAATTTCAAAATGAATTGTAATAATAATAGTTTCTCTCTTACGAAATAAAAGTACGTTCTATTGTTTTACAAATATAATAACAAGTAACAAAAGATAAAAAAATATGATAATGTCGTTCTACATACATAGCGAAAATTTAATTAGCCATTTTAATTAAAATCACCTACATTTTTAATGTTTTGTTCTCTGCTTTTACTTGCATTTTGTAGTCTATTTACCTAATTATATAACTAAATATAATTTTCATAGCAAAATATATAAAGCTTATATTTCTTTAAAACCTATGAACAGAATCCACAGTCAAATAATAATTTAAACATCAACTTTCACACTCTAGTGGAACTATACATGTTATTTTCATGGAAAGGTAGACAGAAGCGGATTTAAAATATTTCGGGCAAAATATTTATTTCGGGTCCTTTAAATATAAATATTTAAACAGGATGGTGACCGCGACTCTCGAACATAGGGATTTAACATGTACAATCATAATTATATAATTTCCTGCTTCCCTAATTATTTTAAGGAAGACAGCTTCAAATAGAAGTTTTAGAACATACATTTCTGCATCTAACCCAATAAACACAATTAACTTTACATGCTTTGTAACGGCACAAATTAGATCTGAAAATAACGAAATTATCGATAGCCATGGAATTGAAACAAAATTAAACAAATGTTTGTCGTTTTATGTGTCAAAATAAATGACATAATAAATAAAGAAATTATTTTGACAGATTAAACGTCAAACATTTGTTTAATTTTGTTTCAATTCCATGGCTATCGATAGTTTTGAGGCTATTTTCGTTATTTTCAGATCTAATTTGTACCGTTAAGAAGCATTGGAGTAGATGCAGAATTTTATGTCCTAAAACTTTTATTTGAAGCTGTCTTGCTTAAAATAATTAGGGAAGCAGGAAATTATAAAATTATGACTTTACACGTTAAATATCCATGTTCGAGACATAAGGGAATAAAATTATACATACATTTCTATTATTTAAAGTAAAAGTTTGAATCCGGGCCCTAAAATTTTTGGGCCTTAGGCTATTGCCTCTTTAGTCTAGGCCAAAGTCCGCCTGTGAAGGTAGATCACAAAAAATATGTCATCGTATATTTACATATATAGGAAGGGAGGGTCGCCCTGTGCTTGTTAGGTCAGGGCGACACTCCCTTCCTTTCTTATCTTCTTGTTTCATTTTCAGTGAGTGCATTGTGTGGACTTTTCTTTCATTTACAAGTGCAGGCTATCGCTTTCATCTTTTTTAATCTTTGTAGATTCGTTGTTAGGAGTAAGCGTGAGTAATTTGAGATGTTTTATGCATATGTTATGTACGTTGAAGAAAGAAGATGAATGGTAAGTGAATAGGAATGATGTGATTGAAGGTTTGTTGTGTGATGAATGATTTCGAGTGTAACGATGAATGAGTTTATATGGAGTGATCTAGGAATGTGGTTGAAGTGAGGATGGTTTGTTTGGATGAAAATGTTTGACGAGGGCTGATTGTTTGATGAGTGAATGTTTTATGAGTGATTTTAGGGTTCGTGCTACCTCATTTGATGGGATATAGCGTGAAGATATATATGTATGTATGTATGTAATGAATTAATATTTTATAAATGATTTTAGGGTTCGTGCTAGCCCATTTGATGGGATATAGCGTGATGATATGTACGTATGTTTGTATGTATACATATTTATATTTATTTTACAAACAAACACCCACCATATATAGCTAAACCAAGCACGAATGGTCATCCAAACTAGGAAGTAGAGGTCGATGCTACAACAAAACGTGTCCTCAGGTCTCTTCTGCATGACCGGAAATACATAAAGTCGAACCGGAACTTGTGACCCAGAGGTCTTGTGAATATTAATTATCAATTGTTATTTTATTGTTTGTTTTGCTTACATAACATGTTGAATATATTCACGTAATAGTACTCGATTAAATGCTGTTTAATTACTGAATAAAATAAATAAATATATCATCACGCCTTTCACCCATTACTAGGTGTGGCAATCTGCTGAAGCAGATCTTGGTAAGTGATATATTTATGCGCGTGAAGTGTGGTTACCAGCCAACAAATCACGGCCCCCAAAGATGTTAGTGGTGGGGGAACCACAGGAGTAATTTTAAATTGGTGAAAATGTTTTGTCGGCTTTGGGGATCGAACCAGGGTTCTTAGGATCCATAGGCCGACTCGATACCACTGAGCCATTACCCCATTACTGTATTTTATAAAACTACAATATTTAGAAAATGTAAATTAATAAAGACATATATCATCACGACTTCTACTCATTACTGAGTGTGGAACTCTGCCGTAGCAGATCTCGGTAAGTGATAAATTTATGTTTGTGAAGTGCGGTTACCAGCCGTCAAATCACAGCCTCTAAAGATGTTAGTAGTGGAGGAGCCACAGGAGTAGTTTTTTAAATTATGAAAATTGTTTGTCGACTGTGGGAATCGAACCAGAGTTCTCGGGATCCACAGGCCGACAGGAGTAATTTTAATGTTGCGAAAATTGTTTGTCGGCTGTGGGAATCGAACACGAGTTCTCAAATCCACAGGCCGACTCGATATCACTGAGCCACCTACCCCATAATTTTATAAAACTACAGTATTTAAAAATATGGAGATAGTAATAATAAAAATTGTTCAAAAGATGCAGACCTGCATTAGGCTATTTTATAAATTAATAAGAATTAAAATAGCAAATTGCAGCAAGTGACAAAGAAGATGATAAAGAGTCAGCTTATAGTACAAGTTTAAATACAACAATGACGACATCATAGGCGTAGAAAAGGGGGTTTTGTGTGGGAAGGTACGTGAAGAATGCCCAGTGACCACTCACCCGTATTAAAAGGAAATAGAGATGTCTTAATATCTATAGACTTTGCACACATGGACAAAATAAAGCAGTGTGCACAGCTTTCCAATTAGTACTTATAATTAACAATTACAACTAAATTAACTATTATTTAGAAGTGTCTTAAAACTAACGATCTATATTAAAATAAATAGCACTATAAAACCTAAACTTCGCGTATCCATAATGATGTTAAAATGTTTTTAACAGTCGTGGAAAATTTGTTATTTTTATAACAAGTACCGAAAAAAGCCTGTTACGTGCAAGTGCAGAATTTAACGTAACCTTATTGTTATAAACAATATTTTTCCTACAAGTGTGCGATTTAGAAAATCACTAAAATATTATCAAAATTTATAAAATTTTAATGATATTACACGAGAACGATGTTTTACGGCGTTGCTATGGTTTGCTTGTGGATTGCTTGCACATTGTTCTACGTTATTTAAAAATATTTCACTAATTTCAAGACAATTTCTTCAAAATTGTCTAGTTTGGAATAGTACACTGAGTGATTCTTATTTATTATATACATTCCAAAGATAATTAAAACCCCAAATCAAGCAATGTTGCATCTATTTTCAACAATGACAATCAACCTGCTGCTGGTACTTCTAAAGCCTCCGAAATTGTTGTCAATAATATTACTGTTAATAATATGAACAGGTACGGAAGAAATCAATGTCGCTTTAGACAGTACAAAAGTTTCCACTTCAAACTATGTCAATATAAACAACTATAACAACGTGTTATTAATATACACAAACAATCAATCTTAGCTGTTTTCCATTTGCCACTTGGTTCACTTAAATCAGGTAAATGCAGGTACCCCATGTATATGTATATAAAGAGATCGATGTTGAACTTTTCGTCACTTCTGACGATGGTGTAAAAACCGAAATGCGCATCAAGTATTAAATATAAATTTTTCTTTGAAACAACCAAGTGTTTTTATTTACTATTTTTTTTATCAAACATGTTTCAACAAGTGCCAACAGCTTACTCAATTAATTATATTCACTTAAATCAGTTTAGATAAATTAGACAACGTGACTAATTGAACTGAATTAAACAAACTGATGCACTTATGGGATGAATTACTTCAAAGTAAATTAGAATAAGTGATTCTAGTACTGAAAATAATGTCTGCGAAGTAATCCAGCGAAATAAATAAGTGATCTGGATCAGTAAATGTAAGTTAGATCTGATTCAAATGGCAAATGGAATGCACCTATTATGTATTTTACTTACTCTTTGAATAAAACCATTTATCGATATATTTTACTTTGTTTTTTTTTTTTTATTAATTATCATATTTAATAAAGATATACTTGAGTTCTTGTCTGCTCAATGTAATGTGTACAGATTAGATATACTGCAATTTAAGGTTATGTTTATAAACGTCAAAATATACTACTGCATATTTACTAGCGCTGGCTCACCGCATCTTCTTCTTTCTTAAGCGTCTGTGGCTAAAATATGAAATTCCGCGCTCGGCGCGAAATTTAAATCGCGCTTTCTTTTGACAGTTGCTTAAAACTCAAATTACTTTCGGCACTAGTGTTTCTTCGCTTACAGAAACGCACTTGGTCTACATTTGTCTCCTTTCCATCCGTAACCAAGGCAATAATAGTAATGTAATAACAAACTAATCGCACAGTTGTAGGAAAAATAGATTTTCTTTTATTTTGAATTAAATGCCATTGACAGTAGTTTATAGTAGAATGCGAACCACTCAGACATAATCGTATTTTGTTGATATAAGTTGAAATCAGTGAGATTTGAACACACGACCTCTTACCCAAGTTATATCTACTAGGTTACGATTGCCTTTTATTTTGCAAGGATAATACGATCCATATTTATAAAGTCGATGGGATAAAGCACTTAATTCGTATAGTAAGTACTTGGTGAATTTTAATGGAATGTAATTTGCTTTATATTCCGTGCCGCAGACAGGCGGCTTTGGAATTTGTCAATCAGTAATGAAACTAGTAGAGTACATTTAAATAATTGCAGAAGTGGACAATGACCAAGTGATTTATTATGTGCTGCTTCATTTAAAGTCATTTTGCCATTAAAACTTTTGTGATTTTAATAAATCACAAAAGTTGTGTGTGTGTATGGATGGATGTGTGTCCGAGTGTGCAATATCTCATGAACGAGATAAGATTTGTTAACGAAACTTTGTAATTATAAGTTCCATGAAAATACGAAGAGCTGAGTTGAGTTTGAATGAAATTGAAAAACCGGAAGAGGAAGTTTACTGGACACACAAAACAATAAATTCCATTTATTTCAAAAATGGAATCAATTACGAAAAAAAGTTTCAAATAAAAGATGTTGGCAAAAATATTTGGAACATGAAATGTTATTTGCACTTTTACTGTACATCCGTCTAATTTTGAGAAAAACTAATTTATATATTTAATAATATATTCCAATAATCATAGTAGCAATAGAAACAAAAAACATAAACTTGTTTAACATTTATATGTCAAATAATAATTGTCAAACGCAAGGAGCAAGTCATAAGTGTTCAATTCAGCGTTTTTGATATTAAATATGCTGTGTATAAGAAAGTTGTGTGGTGCCCACACCAGATTTTTTTATTTATGATTACACCATAGGAATTTGATCCCAATTACAATACAGGATCCGGGATCGCCGAGCTGAAGTGTGGTACTTTGAGAGGGATTCAAACCCGAGATCTTCGGTTTCGAATGCCGTAACGCTAACTGTCGGATGAATAAATAAATAATTATTAACTGGAATGCAAATTTTAGTAACGATTTATAATTATTATAAAATATAGATTTTAAATAAATATATCATCACACCTTTTACCTATTACTGGGTGTGGAACTTCCTGTAGCAGATCTCGGTAAGTTATATATTAATACGCGTGAAGTGCAGTTACCAGCTGTCAAAACACAGTCAGAAAAGATGTTAGTGGTGGGGAAGCCTCAGGGGTAAGTGTAAATAAATAAATATATCATCATACTTTTTACCCATTACTGGGTGTGGTACTCCCTGTAGAAGATTTCGGTAAGTGTTATATTTATGCGCGTGAAGTGCGGTTACCAGCTGTCAAATCACGCCCCCCAAAGATGTTAGTGGTGGGGAAGCAATAGGGATAATTTTTAAATTGGTGAAAATGTTAGTCAGCTGTGGGGATCGAACCAGAGTTCTTAGGATCCACAGGCCGACACAATACCATAAGGATGAAATTTGTTTGTCGGCTGTGAGAATCGAACCCGAGTTCTCAAATCCACAGTCTGGCTCGATACCAATGAATTTATTAAAAAAAAATATCGTCTTTAGTTTAGTTTTTTCTTGTTCTGTTGTTAATATTTGAGTAGCGTGACCTTGACAAAAGAAATTTAGTTAAATTTAACTTTTCATTCACTGACATTTAATTTTTTTTAATTAGTTGGTTTGTATCATTTATTATAATTTCGTAATTAACAAAATTAAAATTTCCTTCAATAGCTGTATTCCATTTGCCACTTGGTTCACTTACATCAGTTCAGATAAATTAGAGAACATGATCAAATGAACTGTACTAAGCAAACTGATGCACTTATTGGAGTGGATTACTTCAAAGTAAATTAGAATCAGTAATTCTAGTACTGGAAAAATAGTCAGTGAAGTAATCCAGCGAAATAAATAAGTGAATTGGCTCAGTAAATGTAAGTTAGATCAGATCCAAATGGCAAATGGAATACGCCTTATGTCTATTGCAATATGTAGGAGTAAAACAAATGAATAACTACATGTAAGATGACAGCAACATCTTTGATTTAACGATTAATTTAACTGTAAATGAGTTAAGCACATTATTAACAATGCATACGAATTAAACATTAAAAGTAAAAGTAGCTAATTACAATAATACTCTTTACGATACTTTACCTAATAGAGAAACTCATGTAAATCTCATCCTACTGATCCGCCATATTTTACATATTGCATAACGAACACAACACACAAACATATGAACGCCATCATGTTTATAAGCAATTTACCCAATAATGGGTAAGAGGCAGGATGATATATTAATTTATAGGGTAGATGGCTCAGTGGTATCAAGTCAAGCTGTGGACCTTGAGAACTCGGATTCGATTCCCACAGTCGACAAACAATTTTCATTATATTAAAATAATCCTTGTGGGTCTTCCTCCACTAATATCTTTAGGGGCCGTGATTTGACGGCTGATAACATCACTTCACACGCATAAATATATCACTTACCGCGATCTGCTACGGCAGAATGCCACACCTAGTAATAGCTAAAAGGTGTGATGATATATTTATTATATTTATTTATTTAAAATTAACTCTGTGGCACTCCCTCCACTAACATCTTTGGGAGCCGTGATTTGACAGCTAGTAAAAGCATTTTACGCGCATAAATATATCACTTATATATATATATATATATATATATATATATATATATATATATATATATATATATATATATATATATATATATCTTCACGCTATATCTCATCAAATGGGGTAGCACGAACCCTAAAATCACTTATAAAACATTCACTCATAACATTAATCAAATAATCAGCCCCCGTCAAACATGATCATTCAAACACACCACCCTCACTTCAACCACATACATAGATCCCTCCATATAAACTCATTATTTATCACACTCGAAATCATTCTTACATAACAAACCCTCAATCACATTCATCCAATCACTCATATTCACTTATCATTCATCTTTTTTCTTCAACGTACATAACACATGCATAAAACATCTCAAATTACCCGCGCTTACTCCTAACAACGAATCTAATAACGAATCTAGCAACGAATCTACAAAGATTAGAAAAGATGAAAGTGATAGCCTGCACTTGTATATGAAAGAAAAGTTCGCACAATGCAGTCACTGAAAATGAAACAAAAAGGTAAGGAAGGGAGGGAGCGTCGCCCTGCACTTGTTTTTGAAAGTGAATTTCACACAATATATATATATATATATATATATATATATATATATATATATATATATATATATTTTATTTATAATTTCACACAATTGCAGTTAAACACTCTACGTAAGAACTGAAAACGAATAAAGAAAGATCAGAAACGAAGGGAGTGTCGTCCCTGCGCTTGTTTTCGAAAGTGAATTTCACACAATTTCAGATAAACATTATATATATATATATATATTTATATTTTCTTTCCAATATTTATTACACTTGAAGAAAACCTGATTCGATAACGATTTTTCGAGTTGATGACAGACAGGAAGTCACAGTCGACTACGATTGGACGAGAACCGGACACAGTAAACTGCATTCTCGGCGACGTGAGACGAGAAACTCATTGATGTACGTGATTACGTCTCTTGCCGCGCACTTTGCTAAGAGCTCGACGAACTATTGTCATTTGTAATTAAGTTTGTTTTGAGAAAATATGATTGATGGAAATATTGAAATATTGTGTAGAGATTTAAACATATGTTTATTATTATTATTATTAGCCAAAATGTTTAGCAAGAAAAATGATAATGGTTTAAAGAAGTAAATATTTTGAAATATGCTTTTAAAGTCACGGTTTTTAATTTAGCATCTTTTGTTGTTGGCAATGTAGAAAAACATGGACTTTTTAAAAGAACATTTTTTTATTTATTTGTTACTGAATCCTAATGGACTTGTATTTTTTTACTTTCTTATACACAGTACAAGGAAATATTGGAATCGTGAAAAAAATCGTTGACGAGATTTTCGCGGAAATACGTATTTTGAAGTCCACTGAATCCATTTTCATCATTTTCATAATGATGGCTGTGTGTGTGGATGGATGTGTGTCCGAGTGTGCAATATCTCATGAACGAGATAATATTTGTTAACGAAACTTGGTAATTATAAGTTTCATGAAAATATGAAGAGTAGAGTTGATTCTGAATGAAATTGAGAAACCGGTAGAGGAAGTTTACTGGACACACAAAACAATAAATTCCATTTATTTCAAAAATGGAATCAGTTATGAAAAAAGTTTCAAATAAAAGATGTTAGCAAAAATATTTGAAACATAAAATGTTATTTGCAATTTTCCTGTATATGCGTCTAATTTTGAGAAAAACTAATTTTTATATTTAATAATATATTCCAATAATCATAGTAGCAATAGAAACAAAAAACATGAACATGTTTTACATTTATATGTCAAATAATAATTGTCAAACGCAAGGAGCAAGTCATAAGTATTCAATTCAGGGTTTATGATGCTATATCAATTTCATTGATCTATATTCTAAATATTAAATATGCTGTATATAAAAAAGTCGTGTGGTGACACACCAGTTTTTTTTTTGCATTAGGATTGTCGGCTCGTTGTACCTCAAGTAAAAAATCTGGTGTGGGCACAACAGGACTTTCTTATACACAGCATATTTAATATTTAGAATATATGAATTTTATATAATATTATTAAACATGTAATTTAATTTTTCAGTAATTCTGCATTTATCTGTTTGAAACATATAAAATACTAAATTTGTTTACGGATGTCCGTTTCTCGAGCCTAACCCTTGGTATCTCAAGAACCTTAAGATACGAAGTCGATTAAATTGAGGCAAATTTGCCAAATTAGTTAACCATTTTAACGATGTATTTGTTTTTCCAAAAAAAGACAGAGATAACTAGATAAAACGAAAAATAAAATTTATATTTTTTGTTTCTATTGTTACTATGATTATTGAAATATATTATTAAATATAAAAATTAGTTTTTCTCAAAATTAGACGCATATACAGAAAAATTGCAAATAACATTTTATGTTCCAAATATTTTTGCTAACATCTTTTATTTGAAACTTTTTTTCGTAACTGATTCAATTTTTGAAATAAATGGAATTTATTGTTTTGTGTGTCCAGTAAACAACCTCTTTCGGTTTTTCAATTTCATTCGAAATCAACTCAGCTCTTCGTATTTTCATGAAACTTATAATTACCAAGTTTTGTTAACAAATCTTATCTCGTTCATGAGATAATGCACACTCGGACACACATCCATCCACACACACACACACATACACAGACATCATTGAGAAAATGATCAAAACGGATTCAGTGGACCTCAAAACACGTATTTCCGCGAAAATCTCGTCAACGATTTTTTTCACGATTCAAATACTTCCTTATACTGTGTATAAGAAAGTAAAAGTAAAAATCTAAGGTTAAGAACTAACTAAAAATAAATTTGACCCTTAACCCTGAATCAATATAAAACATATCTAGATATATTTTATATTGATTAAGGCTTAGGGGATAAATTCGTTGTACCTGAAGCTTGCCACCCATTTTTTGAACACCCTGTATTATTAATTATCTTTACACCCTATAAATCAACATTATGTATCATCATCACATATGACATAATGACACATAATGCTAACGCATACAAATTCATATCCATTAAGTAACCCTTAAAAATAGGACTCTCCCTAAAACTGTCGTGACAAATAAATGGTAACGCTAAAAGGGTCTTTATCTAATTTAACACCTGCGGTTTCTATTCGACTTTGTACATATTTATATTTCGTTTCCTGTATCGTTTATATGAATATCTAACACACAGACAGTTATGCTATCAGTTTAGTACACAATGGGGTGGAAGGTTAATAGATTATTATATGGTTAGTGGCGTGCTAAATGTCGAAGAATACCGAGAAGTCATTTGAATTGAACTGTCGTTCAAAACGATGTCATTATATGCATTTTAATTTTAACACTTCTTCGTTTTATAAAAGCAAATCTTATTTACATTTTAAATTTCTAGAAGGAACAATAACAATGCAATTTAATACTAAGAAATGTGTTCATATAAGAATATATTAATCTATTTGACATCTGAACTTTTTGATTATTCGTTTGAATTATTTATTTATTTGGTAGATGGCGCAGTGAGCTGTGTATTTGAAACCCAGCCGCCAAACAATTTTCACCAAATTAAAAGTTGCCCCTGTGGCTCTTCCGCCACTAATATCTTTGTGGGCCGTGATTTGATGGCTGGTAAGCGCACTTGACGCGCATAAATATATCACTTACCGAGATCTGGACACCTATAGGATGCGGGCACTCACGTGATTCTGTGACGTAGGAACAGCTGTTTCGGGAAAGTTCACAGCGCCACCTACAAAATGAACTATTTTGTTGGGGCGAGATTTGAAAACGGATTCAGTTTTCAAATCTCGCCCCAACAAAATAGTTCATTTTGTAGGTGGCGCTGTGAACTTTCCCGAAACAGCTGTTCCTACGTCACAGAATCACGTGAGTGCCCGCATCCTATTCTAACTCTTAGCGACTGCTTGGCGACTGCTTGGCGACTAGTTTCAGTCAATGACGTCACGGTGCAATCAATGTCAGGGATTTTAATTTCTTGGTATTAATCGGAACGACGGATTATTTTGTGTTAGTACTTATAACTTCTGACAGCCACTTGTTGATATTTGTTTCTCTTTGTTAAACTCAAATATTTGTGTGTTGTTGCTTAAACTTGACATATCACAAATTGACGTAATTTTTAGTAATTTTCAAGCAATTAGTAATATTTTAAAAATAAATTATATGAATTTTAACAAAATCTTAAATAAACGTTGTTACATTAAAAATTATTATTAATGTGTAAACGACGATATTGTTGTCCTAATTATCGGTAAAGCACATCTGCAGCTGGATTTTATACAATAATTGACAGATCCTACTCGTACTTACATTTTATAATCATAATATACAGTGCACATAAAATATAAAACTTTTCTAACTTCAAAACAAATGAACCAAAAAATGCTAAGCGACTGACGCCATGACACTTCGCAACAGCATTGTACTAGTCGCCTGCATACGCGACTCCCTAAGCGATCAGTCGCCAACAATGACATCAGGACTGTACTTTTTAACTCTACCAACAGATGGCGCCAGTATCAAAGTCGCCAAATATGACGTCAAACGGAAGCTAAATCTAGTCGCCAACGAATTAGAATAGGTCTCCTGCTTCGGCAGAGTGCCACACCCAGTGATAAATAGAAGGCGTGATGATATATATAGAATGATTACCGCGACTCTCGAACATAGGGATTTAACATGTAAAATCACAATTTTGTTATTTCCTGCTTCCCTAATTATTTTAAGCAAGAAAGCTTCAAATAAAAATTTTAGAATATAAAATTCTACATCTAAACCAATAAATAAAATTCATTTTGCATGCTTCGTAACGGCACAAATTAGATCTGAAAATAACGAAAATAGCCTCAAAACTATCGATAGTCATGGAATTGAAACAAAATTAAACAAATGTTTTACGTTTTATCTATCAAATAAATAACATAATAAATAAAGAAATTATTACCCCATAAATAACTTTGTGGATTCTTTTTATACCACAGTTGACACAACGCTAGAAAAAAGGCAAAAATATAATTTTTCCTACAACTGTGCGATTTCTTTGTTATTAAGTCACTATAATTGCCTGGGTTACGTATGGAAAGTAGATGAATGCAGACCAATTGCGTTTCTGAAAGCAAAGAAACACTAGTGCGGAACGTGCTTCATTACGCAACTGTAAAAAAAGTTTTTTTGAGAGCGATTTAAATTTCGCGCCGAGCGCGGAATTCATATTTTGGCCACAGACGCTTATGGAAGAAGAAGATGCAGTGAGCCAGCGCTAGTAAATATGCAGTAGTACATTTTGACGTTTATAAACATAACCTTAAATTGCAGTATATCTATTTATGGGATGGCTAGCACAGTGGTATGAAGTCGGCCTGTGGATCCTGAGGTCCCTGGTTCGATTCCCACAGGCGACAAATTTTCATAATTTGAAAAAGCTATCCCTGTGGCTCCTCCACCACTAACATGTTTGGGGGCCGTGATTTGACGACTGGTAACCGCACTTCACGCGCAAAATATATCACTTACCGAGATCTGCTTTAGCAGAGTGCCACACCCAGTAATGGGTAGAAGGCGTGATGATATATTTATTTTATATTTATTTTATCTAATCTGTACACAACTAATAAAAAGAACCGAACAAAGTAAAATATATCGATAAATGGTTTTAAGTAAGTGAAATACATAATATTTATTGTGTGTGTATATTATTAACACAGTTGTTACAGTTGCTTATATTGACATACTGTAAAGTGGAAACTTTTGTACTGTCTAAAGAAACATTGATTTCTTTCGTACCTGTTATTAACAGTAATATGATTGACAACAATTTCGGAGGCTTCAGAAGTACCAGCAGCAGGTTGATTGTCAGTGTCGAAAATAGATGCAACGTAGCATGATCCGGAGCTTCAATTATCTTTGGAGGTATTTATGATAAAGAAGAATCACTCACTGTACTATTCCAATCTAGACGATTTTGAAGAAATTATCTTGAAGTTAGTAAAATATTTTTAAATAATGTAGAACAATGTGCAAGCAATCAACAAACAAACCAAGCAACGCCGTAAAACATCGTTCTCGTGCAATATCATTAAAATTTTATAAATTCGGATAATATTTTGGTGATTTACTAAATCGCACAGTTGTAGGAAAAATGTTGATATAACACGTGCCGAAAAAGGTTACGTGCTCGTGCAGATTTCCGCACTCGGCAAGCCTCGTGCGTTAAATTCTGCACTTGCACGTAACGAGCCTTTTTCGGCACTTGTTATAAAAATAACTATTACATGCTTTTTTATAATAAATACAAATAGGTTGAATGATAGAAATACTGTAGATTATTGCTCCGTGAGTAATGTTAAAAAATAAAAGGATATGGGTAAAGGAAACAACGATTTTTATTTATTTAAATTTTCGAATATCGCTGTCTACAACAGGAAATAAATTTATGTATCACTCTTACCAATTTCAAGTAGTATTTTTTTATTGCCAACTGAAAGCTTCTTCTAAAAAAGTTAATTTTTGTACATGTTCAATTTAATTGAGATAGAAAAGAAATCAAATTAATTAGTTATAAAAACGAAAACAATAGTTTTAAAATAGAAAGCATAATTTCGACAACTCTTATCTTTATATAACAACAGAACAAACTGCAAATGTTTCTATAATTTGACTGAGAACAATAGAGAAACACATGTATAGATGTCGATTGAAATTATGGGAACAACAAAGGATATATCACTCACTATGATGGAAAGTACAAAAGTGACGAAATATTGAAAGTAAGTCAACTGTTTAGTATTGTCTTCGAAGATTGATGGGCCTTAGTTTTTGACAGAACACGAAAAACTATCAGATTAAATATTGTAAACCTGGTGTTACAACTATTTAATTACCAATTGGAATTATTATTTAGTGGAAACGTATTCAAATTTGTCTCTACAGTGTATTGATGTATTTATGCCAGTCTGTACATAAAATAATAAATAAATAAATATGTCATCCCGCCTTTTACACATTATTGAGTGAGGCAATCTGTAGAAGTAGATCTCGAGAAGTGATATATTTATGCGCGTGAAGTGCGGTTACCAGCCGTCAAAGATGTTAGTGGAGGGAGAGCCATAGTGATAATTTTACAAATAATAAATAAATAAATATATCATCACGCTTTCTACCAATTACTAGGTGTGGCACTCTGCCGAAACAGGTCTTAGTAAGTGATATATTTATGCGCGTGAAGTGCGGTTACCAGCCGTCAAAGATGTTAGTGGAGGGAGAGCCATAGTGATAATTTTACAAATAATAAATAAATAAATATATCATCACGCTTTCTACCAATTACTAGGTGTGGCACTCTGCCGAAACAGGTCTTAGTAAGTGATATATTTATGCGCGTGAAGTGCGGTTACCAGCCGTCAAAGATGTTAGTGGAGGGAGAGCCATAGTGATAATTTTACAAATAATAAATAAATAAATATATCATCACGCTTTCTACCAATTACTAGGTGTGGCACTCTGCCGAAACAGGTCTTAGTAAGTGATATATTTATGCGCGTGAAGTGCGGTTACCAGCCGTCAAAGATGTTAGTGGGGGGAGAGCCATAGTGATAATTTTACAAATAATAAATAAATAAATATATCATCACGCTTTCTACCAATTACTAGGTGTGGCACTCTGCCGAAACAGGTCTTAGTAAGTGATATATTTATGCGCGTGAAGTGCGGTTACCAGCCGTCAAAGATGTTAGTGGAGGGAGAGCCATAGTGATAATTTTACAAATAATAAATAAATAAATATATCATCACGCTTTCTACCAATTACTAGGTGTGGCACTCTGCCGAAACAAGTCTTAGTAAGTGATATATTTATGCGCGTGAAGTGCGGTTACCAGCCGTCAAAGATGTTAGTGGAGGGAGAGCCATAGTGATAATTTTACAAATAATAAATAAATAAATATATCATCACGCTTTCTACCAATTACTAGGTGTGGCACTCTACCGTAGCAGATCTCAGTAAGTGATATATTTATGCGCGTGAAGTGCGGTTACCAGCCGTCAAAGATGTTAGTGGAGGGAGAGCCATAGTGATAATTTTACAAATAATAAATAAATAAATATATCATCACGCTTTCTACCAATTACTAGGTGTGGCACTCTGCCGAAACAGGTCTTAGTAAGTGATATATTTATGCGCGTGAAGTGCGGTTACCAGCCGTCAAAGATGTTAGTGCAGGCAGAGCCACAGAGATAATTTTACAAATAATAAATAAATAAATATATTATCACATCTTCTACTCATTACTGAATGTAGCACACTGTCGTAGCAGATCTCGGTAAGCAGAGCTGGACAAGCTACTTAAAAAAAGTAGCTAAGCTACAGCTACAGCTATTCTTTATAAAAGTAGCTGAACTACAACTATAAGCTACATTTTGTAAAATATAGCTAAGCTACAGCTAAAAGCTTTCGTTAAAGTAGCTGTTAAATTTTAAAGCTCTTTTTTCAATTATTGTGAATTAATTAAATTTGCCATTGTCATATGATCTGTTGATCAGTCTTTTGTTATAATGACTGTTAATTTACTATTATGTACATAAAATAAATAAATATATCATCACGCCTTCTACCCATTACTAGGTGTGGCACTCTGCCGAAGCAGATCTCGGTAAGTGATATATTTAGCGCGTGAAGTGCGGTTATCAGTCAGCAAATCACGGTCCCTAAAGATGTTAGTGGTGGAGGAGCTTTTGAAATTATGAAAATTGTTTGTCGACTATGGCAATCGAACCAGGGTTCTCAGGATCCACAGGCCGACTTCATTATGTACATAAATATCGCAAATGGACAAATGTACTGTTAATTTGTTATGCTATAATTCTTATTTATATCGAAATAAATTAATAGTCACATTAACAGAAGACTCCTAAACAGTCAATGTTTAGTTCATCTAATATTTAATACAAAACTAGGATAGGTTGAGAACAAGTGAAAAATAAAATATGTTAATAGATTATAAACTATATAATAACTTGTTATTATATAGTTCAAATACAAAACAAAAATAAATAGGTATTTCTTAATGAACAGTGGTAGCTTTAAGCTACAAAAACTAGCTTTAAAAGTAGCTTCAGTTGTTATAACATAAATTTTAAGCTAATACAAAAAAAAACATAGTTCGCTACAAGCTACAGCGATATTTTTTCACATTTAGCTAAGCTACATCTACAGCCAGAGCTGGGCAGTAGCTAGCTACTTTTGTAGCTTAGCTACTAGCTTAGCTACGTTTACCTTAGCTGTAGCTTAGCTAAATGTGAAAAAATATAGCTGTAGCTTGTAGCGAACTATGTTTTTTTTTGTATTAGCTTAAAATTTATGTTATAACAACTGAAGCTACTTTTAAAGCTAGTTTTTGTAGCTTAAAGCTACCACTGTTCATTAAGAAATACCTATTTATTTTTGTTTTGTATTTGAACTATATAATAACAAGTTATTATATAGTTTATAATCTATTAACATATTTTATTTTTCACTTGTTCTCAACCTATCCTAGTTTTGTATTAAATATTAGATAAACTAAACATTGACTGTTTAGGAGTCTTCTGTTACTGTGACTGTTAATTTATTCCGATATAAATAAGAATTATAGCATTAAAAATTAACAGTACATTTGTCCATTTGCGATTTTTGATATTTATGTAAATTAACAGTCATTATAACAAAAGACTGATCAACTCATCATATAACAATGGCAAATTTAATCATTCAAAATAATTGTAGAAAAGTAGCTTTAAAATTTAACGGCTACTTTAACGAAAGCTTTTAGCTGTAGCTTAGCTATATTTTACAAAATGTAGCTTATAGCTGTAGCTTAGCTACTTTTTTTAAGTAGCTTGCCCAGCTCTGACTACAGTTAAGGTAAACGTAGCTAAGCTAGTAGCTAAGCTACAAAAGTTGCTAGCTACTGCCCAGCTCTGTCGGTAAGTAATATATTTTACGCGTGAAGTGCAGTTTCCAGCCGTCAAATCACGGCTCCCAAAGATATTAGTAGAGGGAGAGCCACAAGAGTAGTTTGGTTGAAAATAGTTTGTCGGCTGTGGGAATCGAACCCAGGTTCTCCAACCCATACACCGATTCGATACCACTGAGCCACCTACCCCATAAATTCAACCTTTCAAGAAAAATATAAAAATAAACCCCAATAGAATCAAATAATTTACGTCACCGTGCGAGAAAATTTTAATTTCTGTTTTTAAATATTTTAACATAATTTTATTATGTCCTATATTATTAGTATCAATTTGGAGATTACTAATTGACGGTTATAAATGATAAAGGGCAAAGGTCAAACCAACATCCAACAAATAACAAATAAAAGAAAATAACATACATCACCACTTTCATTACTTTATTTTCAAAACTAATTCGTACTTGGAGGTCACGCCATCTTGTAAAACAGACAATGCCAAGGAAGACATTTTGTTACTCGTTCGTATATTTAAAGTTAATGTTCTTTATTATAACGTAGCAGTTAACCAAGTAAAAAATGCGAAACGAACAAAAGACGAACGGATGTTGGATGTGAGTCTTACTCGACAGTCGTGATTTCGGTTCTGCTTCTGAGCACAGAAAATGTACATTTTTTATTTATTTTTAATGGAAGTTTATATATTTTTATTAGTTTAATATGTTGTAAAAAGGCAACACTGTATAAGGAAAAATGCCCATTAATTTTTAGGTTTAAATTGACACATGTCAACGAAGAAAATAATTATGGTTTTTTGGTGGGAATAGTTGGCTTACTAACAACTGGTCGTGGGTGCAAATCTCACTGACTTAAAATTATAACTAAATTTACAGCTGTATTTGAGTGGTTCAGACATTATTATAAGTTGTAGGTCCATTGTATAATATACAGGGTGTTCAATTTAATTGTGGCACTTTTGCTATCTCGAGAACTATAAGAGCCACAAGGTTGATTAAATTAGCAAATAAATACTGTTTTCTAAGTGTATCACAAAACTATTAACAAAAATTTTTTTCGTCCAGTGGTTCTCAAAATACGGAGTGCAAGTTTCTTATTTTAAATAGGAACCTATTTTTGTTTTATTTTCTTATTCAATTCAGTATTTTCTTCTACATTAAATGACTATAAAGTTTAGTATCTCACATTTCAAAATTTTTGACAAAAATTTACATTTATTTAATTAAAATCGCATAGGAATCAGCGTGCTATGACAGAAATATATGACTAATAATAGTTATTTTTATAACAAGTGTCGAAAAAGGCTTGTTACGTGTAAGTGCAGAATTTAAATCTGCACGAGTACGTAACCTTTTTCGGCACGTTTAATAAACAACATTTTTCCTACAACTGTGCGATTTAGAAAATCAATAAAATGTCAAAATTTATAAAATTTTAATGATATTACATGAGAACGATGCTTTACGGCGTTGCTATGGTTTGGTTGTTGATTGCTTGCACATTGTTCTACGATATATAAAAATATTTCACTAATTTCAAGATAATTTCTTCAAAATCGTCTAGATTGGAATACTACAATGAGTGATTCTTCTTTATCATAAACACCTCCAAAGGTAATTGTTGGATCTATTTTCGACAACGACAATCAACCTGCTGCTGGTACTTCTGAAGCTTCCGAAATTGTTACCAATAATATTACTGGTAATAATATGAACAGGTACGGAAGAAATCAATGTTTCTTTAGACACAAAAGTTTCCACTTTACATTATGTCAATATAAGCAACTGTAACAACTGTATTAATAATATACAAATAAAAATAAATAAATATATCATCACGCCTTCTACCCATTACTGGGTGTGACACTCTGCTGAAGCAGATCTCGGTAAGTGATATATATTGCGCGTGAAGTGCGGTTACCAGTCGTCAAATCACGGCCCCCAAACATGTTAGTGGTGGAGGAGCCACAGAGATAGCTTTTTCAAATTATGAAAATTTGTCGCCTGTGGGAATCGAACCAACAATAAATATGAAGTATTTCACTTACTCTTTAAATAAAACCATTTATCGATATATTTTCCTTTGTTCGGTTCTTTTTATTAATTGTCTACAGATTAGATATACTGCAAATTAAGGTTACGTTTATAAACGTCAAAATATACTACTGCATATTTACTAGCGCTGGTTCACCGTATCTTCTTCTTCCATAAGCGTCTGTGGCTAAAATATGAATTCCGCGCTCGGCGCGAAATTTAAATCGCTGTAAAAACAATATTCTTTTGACAGTTACGTAATGAAGCACTTTCCGCACTAGTGTTTCTTTGCTTTCGGAAACGCACTTGGTCTGCATTCATCTACTTTCCATACGTAACCAAGGCAATTATAGTTACGTAATAACAAAGAAATCGCACAGTTGTAGGAAAAAAGATTTTACCTGACTGTTATTTTTGTTGTTACCTTGGTTACGTAATCTGCTGTTAATACAATTCATATCAAAAAATTTAAACATTTTGAATTTTGAAAAATAGTATACATGCTATTTCAGTTTTTTTACTTGACTCAGTGGATTAAAAAACAATCGCTTCTTCAAGTAAAATATCATTTTTCTGTCTTATTATGTAATATACTATTATTACTCTTTTTTGACAGCTGTTTATATTTCGTGGGCGAAATTCGTGTTTTTTTGCGCATTTTGTTTCGATGATATATTTATTTTTATTTTCCAGGATTTTTTCCTGCAGTACACATTTAGTTTAAATCACAACTAACCTTTATTTACTATAATTATTAATCCCTATTAAAATTCCTCTTTGGGAGACTCCCTCCTCGCTTTCCACGCTGCCCTCAGCTCCTCCCTAAACCAAACCCTTCCGTTTCCTCATCCAATTTCCTGTTCCCTCAATTTCAGCGCCATCTTCGATCCAACATCTAAAGAGCAACCATAGAACCAAAGTGCACTTAATAAAAACAAATGAGGTCGCGAACTCGTCGATGTTTCGTGAATTCCCACAACACGCGATCAGGATGCAGTGGTGTACGTCATCAGGGGGCTGGGGTGAAACACTAAGCAGTGGGAACTCTGTAGATGGGATTAAAATACTCGTAACTAGATGGATCGATTGATGGCAGATTGATATGTATATACAAGATTTAGAATTCATTGTTATAGAAAATTTTACTGTAAAGATACGTTTCGACCTCTTAACATAGTCTCTCTTTTAGTCTTTGTTTTTGTTTTTTTGTTTCTGTTCCAGCCATTTCCAGCTCCTAACATAAACATAACCTTCTTTCAATATTCCAGTGAAGGTTTGTTCACTTAAATGAGAAAATAATTGTATAAAACTATTTGAAATACTTTAAAAATTATATAAAATTATTAACGAGGAACAGTAATTACTATGAAAATAAAATAAATAAATAAATAAATATATCATCACGCCTTCTACCCATTACTGGGTGTGGCACTCTGCTGAAGCAGATCTCGGTAAGTGATATATTTTGCGCGTGAAGTGCGGTTACCAGTCGTCAAATCACGGCCCCCAAACATGTTAGTGGTGGAGGAGCCACAGGGATAGCTTTTTCAAATTATGAAAATTTGTTGCCTGTGGGAATCGAACCATGGACCTCAGGATCCACAGGCCGACTTCATACCACTGAGCTAGCCATCCCAAAATGAAGCACTAGTTTAATTAATTTATACAATTCCAAAATAATTTAAAAAAATTGCGGCATTATTGTAGTGAACCTGCCAGAATATATCAAATACAGTAATATAAATTTCGAAAAAATGTTTTACGTAAATAAAATATTTTCTTTGTTCTGCTGTTCATATTTATTTTAATACTTTTCCACAAAAAATGACAGATGCGAATGAGAAATAAAATATAGAATTGACTGTCTCTTGCAGCATGAGACAGCAACACCGCAGCTATCTCTCTCTACAGAACAGCGACGAAAGATTATGTCGAAAGTATGAAGTTTGCAAACTTTGTGTTTATGCGCAGTGACAAAGACTAAGACTAAAACAGTAGCTGGAAACGCTCAGCTGTATTCACATATGACAAACGCGCAAGGTTATGTCGAAAAACTCAAACGAAGACTATGTTAAGAGGTGGAAATGAGGCTTTATACATTTATAATGACGAGAGAACCGAAGGCTATAATTCTGGAGGATAATGATACTCTTCACAACCGTGGTGTATATATTATTTTATTTATTACTAGCATATAATCATAATAATTATTTATGAAAATTATTTCGCTATAAAGTTATTTTCATATTGTATATGATACTACAGTTGACCTCGTAAAATTGTTTACAAAAATAAAATCTGTCAAAAATGAATAGTATATTACAAAATGAGTCAGTAAAAACACTTTTTCTATAACTGAGCGTTTTCATTGTTATTACGTAACTATTAGTGCGTCGGTTACGTATGGAAAGTAGACAAATGCAGACCAAGTGCGTTTCTGTAAGCCAAAAAACACTAGTGCCGAAAGTAATTTGTACTTTACGCAATTGCCAAAAAAAAAAAATAAGTGACAGCGATTTAAATTTTAAAATTCTTGGTATTTCGATTATAATATACGAGTAGGGATCGGTGGCTCAGTGGTATCGAGTCAGCCTGGAGGTCCTGAAAACCCTGGTTCGATTCCCACAACCCATAAACATTTTCATCACATTAAAATTATCCCTGTGGCTTCCCCACTACTAACATTTCTCGAGGCTATGGTTTGACGGCTGGTAACCGCATTTCACGTGCATAAATATATCATTTACCGAGATCTGCCACAGCAAACTGCCGCAGCAGACTGCCACAGCAGACTGCCACATCCAGTAATGGGTAAAAGGCGTGATGATATATTTATTTTTTAAATTACCAATGTGGCTCTGCACCACTAACATCTATAGAGGCCATGATTTGACGACTGGTAACCGCACTTCACGAACCTAAATATATCACCGAGATCTGCTTCAGCAGAGTGCCACACACAGTAATGGGTAAAAGGCGTGATGATATTTTATTTTTATTTATATTTAAAATTACCCCTGTGGCTCTCCACCAAATGGCAAATGGAATACAGCTTAAGACAATGATTTACTACATATTTTGTCCGTTGCCTAGATATTTTGTGTATTTAATGCAGTTATACCATTCTATGATTATGTTACGAGGGCAGGGTGAAAAGTCCCTGAAAAATAAAACAGATGGCGCCACAATCGCAAATATCATGTGACATTTGTGATGTACCATCTTTAACTAGAACGCATTAAAATTTTCAGACTGATATGTCATTCAGTTCAGTTTTGACACCCATCGAAAGCAAGCAACCTTGAAGATTTTTGAAAACATAGAAAACAGTGAATTTCGCGTCTTTATTAAACATTATTTCATTACGCAAACTAAAGCATCGCTTGTTAAACATTATGGAGACTCCTCACCATCGATTGGAACGATTCAGAAGTGGTTTACTAATTTTCGTTGTAATAATAAAAGAAGTGATAATGTATTTATTTATATATAGAAGCCTATTGCAAATGCTAATCATAATTACTTAATGAATAGCTGTAGATGTTCCTTCTTCCTCCCTCGCTACACTCCATTCTCATCGCCTCCCATCCATCTACAATCCTCCTTCCTTTACTCCTCGCAACGAACCATACATTCTCACACTATCACAATGCCTTCCAACTCTTGCATGACATGACGTTCACCTGTCTGTTCAACATTCGCTGACTGTCCACCTGACAGTACAGTCACCACAAGCAGTACAATCATTCGCGCGATATCATAACTGCTCACTTAAGAAATTAATCTTACTCTTTGATAAACAAGTGTCAATATATGTAGCTCTGTTGAAGAATTGGTATTGTGGTTGAGTAAGGGTTTTAGACGGTTAGGATTGTGGTTAGAGGTGTTTTTAAGATAGTTGAGAGTTGATAAAGTGTGGTTAAGTTTAAGTGGAACTGAACTGATTGGTGAATTATTTGAATTGTTGTTATTAACGGACGGAATATGCCTGTTGGCGTTGTGTACAATTTTTCAAGGTATGTATTTATTTATCTGTTATTTTATTATATTATAGTGTCTGCTTGTGGATCCTAAGGACTTTGGTTCGAGCCCCACAGCCGACAAACATTTTCAACAATTTGAAAGTACCCCTGCGATTCTTCTACCACTAACATCTTTGGGGGCCGTGATTTGATGGCTGGTAACCGCACTTCACGCTCATAAATATTTCACTTACCGAGATCTACTTTGGTAGAGTACCACACCCAGTAATGGGTAAAAGGCGTGACACAAATTAGATCTGAAAATAACGAAAATTGCCTCAAAACTATCGCCTGCCATGGAATTGAAACAAGATTAAACAAATTTTTGACGTGTTATCTGTCCAAATAAATGAAATAATAAACAAATTATTTTGACAGATTTGACAGATTAAACGTTAAATATTTGTTTAATTTTGTTTTAATTTCATGGCATTCGATAGTTTTGAGACAATTTTCGTCATTTTCAGATCTAATTTGTGTCGTTTCACAGCAAAATTAATTTTGTGTCTTGATTTCAATGCAATGGGGTGGCTAGCTCAGTGGTATGAAGTCGGCCTGTGGATCCTGAGAACCCTGGTACCCTAGATTCGATTCCCACAGGCGACAAACAATTTTCATAATTTAAAAAGCTACCCCTGTGGCTCCTCCACCACTAACATCTATGGAGGCCGTGATTTGACGACTGGTAATCGCAATTCACGCGCAAAATATATCACTTCCCGAGATCTGCTTCGGCAGAGTGCCACACTCAGTAATGGGTAAAAGGCGTAGTGATATATTTATTTATTTAATTTAAAGGTAATATATAATTATTTATATGGGGTAGGCGGCACAGTGGTATCGAGTCGGCCTGTGAATCCTAAGAACCCTGGTTCGATCTCCACATGCGACAAACATTTTCACCAATTTAAAATTACCTCTGTGGCTTTTCCACCACTAACATCTTTGGAGGCTGTGATTTGACAACTGGTAACCGCACTTCACACGCATAAATATATCACCGAGATCTGCTTTAGTAGAGTACTACACCCAGTAATGGGTAAAAGGCGTGGCGATATATTTATTTATTTTATTTAAACGTAATATATAATTATACACATTATAAGGAAGTATTGGAATCATGACAAAAATCGTTGACGAGATTTTCGCGGAAATACGTGTTTTGAGGTCCACTGAATCCGTTTTGATAATTTTCTCAATGATGTCAGGGTGTGTGTGTGTGTGTGTATGTGTCCGGTCGTGCAATATCTCATGAACTCGATAAGATTTGTTAACGAAACTTGGTAATTATAAGTTTCATGAAAATACGAAGAGCTGAGTTGATTTTGAATGAAATTGAAAAACCGGAAGAGGAAGTTTACTGGACACACAAAACAATAAATTCCATTTATTTCAAAAATGGAATCAGTTACGAAAAAAAGTTTCAAATAAAAGATGTTAGCAAAAATATTTGGAACATAAAATGTTATTTGCAATTTTCCTGTATATGCGTCTAATTTTGAGAAAAACTAATTTATATATTTAATAATATATTTCAATAATCATAGTAGCAATAGAAACAAAAAACATAAACATGTGTAACATTTATATGTCAAATAATAATTGTCAAACGCAAGGAGCAAGTCATAAGTGTTCAATTCAGCGTTTTTGATGCTATATCAATTTCATTGATCTATATTCTAAATATTACATATGCTGTGTATAAGAAAGTCGTGTGGTGATCACACCAGATTTTTTTATTATTATTATTATTTACATACTTAAAAAAGTAATAAATGTCCTTCTACATAACTTAAAAAATCAAACTACACTCACATAAAGAAATACTATTATCATAACTTACTAAATTACTTTAACATCATTCTTAAACTTAGAAAAACATTATAAACAACGAAACAAAAACAGTTAAACATCGCTTGTTAAAAAGGTTAAAAACAAACGCCAGTCGTTCTTCTCAGTAAAGCCCATTAACGGTAATTTACTCTCAAGATCTTAGTAAGCAATCCTTGCAATTGTTTCATTGTGACTTCATTTATTTGAAGGTTCGTGATGCTCAACTGTTACTCCTACACATCTAGTAACGCACGAAATTTAAATTCGAAATAGAAATCGAAATATCAGTGGGTTGTGAAACAAATGAATGCGAGGGAATACTGACATTTACGAAATATACTTGAAGACGTTTTTTCAAATGTCAAGATTTACCGGGTGCTCAGAAAATTATTCTAATAAATAAATATAAATACCACAAAGATTTAGATCCCGCCCCCCCCTATTCTGTAATTCGATCATTATCTATTACTGATCGATAAGTCAATAACAATTCTTATTTTTCATGATTATTCTATAGATTACTATAATTTTGGCATTTTGTGATCAATATTATTTATTGTTATATACAGGGTGTTCCATTTAAGTGTGGCACCATAGCTATCTCGAGAACTATAAGAGCTACGAGGTTGGTTAAATTAGCAAAGAACCATAATTTTACAAGACTATTACAATGAGCAAAAAAATATTTTTTTTCGACCAGTGGTTCTCAAAATACGGGACACAACTTTCTTATTTTAAATGGGAACATATGTTTTTTTTAGGTTATTCGATAGAGTATTTTTTTCTGAATTCAACGATATAACATATCATATCTTAATTAAACAAAATAACTAAGAAAAATGCATGTTAAATTTATATATTTTTTATTTATATCTGGCTAAAACAAGATTGCTTTGGATAGAAAATAATTGAATTTATTGTTCTGTATAACATTTATTAATTTATATGTATAATGTTTATTAATTTGAATATTATTGTAGTGATACCAATGTTTGATTTGTTTATTTTTCATTTATTTTCTATCCAAAGCACTCTTGTTTTAGCCAGATATAAATATAATACATATAAATTAACCATGCATTTTTCCCAGTTATTTTGTTATATTACGATATAAATAAATAAATATATCATCACGCCTTCTACCTAATACTGGGTGTGGCACTCTGCCGAAGCAGATCTCGGTAAGTGATATATTTTGCGCGTGAAGTGCGGTTACCAGTCGTCAAATCACAGCCCTCAAAGATGTTAGTGGTGGAGGGGCCTCAGGGATAGCTTTTTCAAATTATGAAAATTTGTCGCCTGTGGGAATCGAACCAGGGACCTCAGGATCCACAGGCCGACTTCATACCACTGAGCTAGCCATCCCATTCTTCTAATTGAGGCAAGTAAAATAAATAAATAAATATATCATCACGCTTTCTACCCATTACTGGGTGTGGCACTCTGCCGAAGCAGATCTCAGTAAGTGATATATTTTGCGCGTGAAGTGCGGTTACCAATCGTCAAATCACGGCCCCCAAAGATGTAAGTGGTGGAGGAGCCACAGGGGTAGTTATTGAAATTATGAAAATAGTTTGTCGCCTGTGGGACTCGAACCAGGGTTCTCAAGGTCCACAGGCCGACTTCATACCACTGAGCTAGCCACCCCGTTCTGCTAATTGAGGCAATAAAATTTGCTTTCTGACAGAATCGTGACCAAAATAACTTTTGCTGAATTGTAATACTAACAAAGCACTGCAAAATTGTATTTTTTAATTACAAACAGCATTCAAAGTACCTATCTGTGTATATATTTTATCGCAGTACACATGATGTACATTACTAGGTTACTGCCGCAGTAAAGATAACATTTTATTACTACTAGCTAGCAAAGAACAACGCGAATCATTAATGAAATGAAATAACTATGGGGGAATTTTTTAATTGATAACATACTTTTGGTTTGAATTAATTTGGTAATGGTAGTTTCTCATATGTGAAAGTGTTTCTTGTATAATATATTACTGAAAATTAATGTACAGGGTGTATATTAAATAAGGAATAATGTTACTAATTCCGGAAGTAATTATTTATTTAAAAAAAATATAAATATTTTATAAATGGCAAACATTATTACAGGAACAGATATTTTTGTCGATATTAAATTGTTCACAGCTGAAAGGCCGCCATTTTTTTATGTTAAACTATAATTTATCTCGACCCTGTCAGAAAGTAATTCTTCTTTCATACTGACAGTACGATAGCAAATTTCATACAAATAAAATATACAGAATGTCCCATTTTAGTGCGGCACCATTACTATCTCGAGAACTATAAGAGATACGAGGTTGGTTAAATTAGCAAAGAACCACCATTTTATAAGACTATTGCAATGAGTAAAAAAATTATTTTTTTTTGACAAGTGGTTCTCAAAATACGGGACACAACTTTCTTATTTTAAATGGGAACATATGTTTTTTTAGGTTATTCGATAGGGCATTTTTTCCTTAATTCAACGATATAAACATATCATATTCTAATATGTGGTGGCTAGCTCAGTGGTATCAAGTCGACCTGTGGATCCTGAGAACCCTGGTTCGATTCCCACAGGCGACAAACAATTTTCACCATTTTAAAAACTACCCCTGTGGCTGCACAACCACTAACATCTTTGAGGGCTGTGATTTGACGGCTGGTAACCGCACTTCACGCGCAAAATATATCACTTACCGAGATCTGCTTCGGCAGAGTGCCACACCCAGTAATAGGTAGAAGGCGTGATGATATATTTATTTATTTATATCGTAATATAACAAATTATATAATATAATGGGATGGCTAGCTCAGTGGTATGAAGTCGGCCTGTGGATCCTGAGGTCCCTGGTTCGATTCCCACAGGCGACAAATTTTCATAATTTAAAAAAGCTATCCCTGAGGCTCCTTCACCACTAACATCTTTGAGGGCTGTGATTTGACGGCTGGTAACCGCACTTCACGTGCAAAATATATCACTTACCGAGATCTGTTTCGGCAGAGTGCCACACCCAGCAATGGGTAGAAAGCGTGATGATATATTTATTTATTTTATTTTACTTTTTGACAAGCCAGAATTAGTTTTGAGTACTGTTAAATTATTATAATATTTACAGTAAATTTAAGTTAATGGTAACGTGAAATTGCTTTACATATTATATGCCCTGATTAACTTGCATATTTAAAAACATACATCACAATTTTTTTTTAACTGATGTTAATCGTCTCAGAGCCATGTAAGCAAGATGATGATTTATAGTCCTTGCAGTCCAGGGTTTGATTCTAATCTCTTTAGATTTTTACAAGTTTCAATTTTCATTTCATAGCTTTTTAAATAATAAGAAATCTTTCTTCAAAAGAAAATTTAATTGAGAGTGATTTAAATTTCGCGCCGAGCGCGGTATTCATATTTTGGCCACAAACGCTTATTGAAGAAGATGCGGTGAGCCAGCGCTAGTAAATATGCAGTAGTATAATTTATCCATTACTGGGTGTGAAACTCTGCCGAAGCAGATCTCAGTAAGTGATATATTTATGCGCGTGAAGTGCGGTTACTAGTCGTCAAATCACGGCCCCCAAACATGTTAGTGGTGGAGGAGCCACAGGGATAGTTTTTGAAATTATGAAAATAGTTTGTCGGCTGTGGGAATCGAACCAGGGTTCTCAGGATCCACAGGCCGACTTCATACCACTGAGCTAGTCATCCCATTATATTACTTTTAAATTAAATAAATAAATATATCACCACGCCTTTTACCCATTATTGGGTGTGGCATTTTGCCAAAGCAGATCTCGGTAAGTGATATATTTATGCGCGTGCAGTGCGGTTACCAGCCATCAAATCACGGCCCTTAAAGATGTTAGTGGTTTTGTCGGCTGTGGGGTTCTTAGGATCCACAGACCGACTTGATAACCTCTGAGCCTACAAAATAAAATGCGCCAAAAACATTGCGCTTATATATCTTTACACCGAAATAGAAAAAATATATATGACATACACCTTAATAAGTATTTTGTTAGAAAAATTATATTGCCAGACATTACAAAATATAATTCACAAACCACAAATATTGACGAGGTAACAAAATCCAAATTTCTTCAACAAATCTGACAATCTGAATCCACTGACGCACACATCGGAAACAAGATGGCCTCAGGGTATTCTATAAGGTTTCCAACACCTGCTGTCTTACTTCTACACTTTGCTAACCTCATATTGTCTCTCTTTTTTCTAACTTCGATACTTAATTAAACCGCAGTACATTGGACATCCGGTCTCTTGTTGTCTTTGTCTAAATAATTGTTCGTCTTTGTTAGCACGTATATTCTTTGTGTGGAATTATTGAAGGAGAATATTGGTTTATCATTTTATTATTAAATCTACTATATTACACTACTGATATATTAGAATATTATAATAAATAAATACATCATCACGCGTTCTACCCACTACTGGGTGTGGCACACCGTAGCAGATCTCAGTGATATATGAAGGCAGTACTAGCGTGAAAAAAAAATTTGCAGATCTGAATGAAATTTGTCTCACGTAAACATTGGATAGTCATACGCATCCTGTTAAAATATGAAACACATTCATCGTCTGTGAACAAATATATTCGCATGTAAAGTTGAGTTCTTATACACGGGGCTTATGGCGATCATCACTCAGAATCGCACATATTTGGTTTGTGTACCTCTAAAATTTTGCAGTTTCATTTGAAAAACTAGTATGATGTTCTAGAACTATCCATGTATATTGTATCAGAAGGAGAAAGTTTTTTATCGTTTAGTAATGGATATATAGCCATGCAAAGCCTTGTTTTTAACGAAAAATTAAGAATCCCAATTTATAATGGCAACACCACACGGTGGTATGGTATTTGAAAATTCACTAAACCAACAAACTGTTAACAATTCATGATATTCAAATCATAATAGGTATAAAACACTTATTTTATTCAATTTTTATATTTTTTTGAGCGTCAGTTTCGCCACTTGACAACCGATGGCGCCACCGTCACACTAGTACTACCTTAATGCGCGTGAAGTGCAGTTACAAAACATCAAATCATGGACCTCAAAGGACCTAATGGAAGGAGAGTCACAAAAGTAATTTAAAAATAAAATAAATAAATATATCATCACGCTTTTTACCCATTACTGGGTGTAGCTGTCTGCCGAAGCAGATCTCGGTAAGTGATATATTTTGCGCGTGAAGTGCGGTTACCAATCGTCAAATCACGGCCTCCAAAGATGTTAGTGGCGGGGGAGCGGGGTAGTTTTTTGAAGTTATGAAAATTGATTGTCTTTTTTAAAATAGATTAAAAGGATTACAGGCTTAATTTGTTGAAAAGATGTACAAAAAATTGAAACACAATTTTTAAAACATTCTTTTATTCAGAAGCGACGTTTCGGCCAAAATTCTGGCCATTATCAAGCAAACCAAGAGTAAAACTAAAGTTACATTGTACAATTATTAAAATTAAAACAAGGTTCAAGAACCACTTAGTAAAGCAAAAATTCTTGAACCATGTTTTAATTTTAATAATTGTACAATGTAACTTCAGTTTTACTCTTGTTTTGCTTGATAATGGCCAGAATTTTGGCCGAAACGTCGCTTCTGAATAAAAGAATGTTTTAAAAATTGTGTTTCAATTTTTTGTACATCTTTTCAACAAATTAAGCCTGTAATCCTTTTAATCTATTTTAAAAAATTATATCTTTTCGGCTTATTTAAAATAATTTAAAAAAAATTTATTGTCGTTTGTGGGAATCGAACCAGGGTTCTCAAGATACATAGGCCGACTTGATACCACTGAGCTAGCTAGGAGTAATTTAAAATAAATAAATATAAATATATCACCACGCTTTTAACCCATTACTGAGTGTGGTATTCCACCGCAACAGATGTCGGTAAGTGATATATTTATGCGCGTGAAGTGCGTTACCAACCGTCAAATTATAGCCTTCAATATCAGATGTTATTGCCTTAGCGTAATTCTTGCTAAAAATCAACTTTCTTCATCAATTTTAATTAATTCAACTAATTTGTGACATTAAAATGAAGTGACATTAATGAGGTAAGTGACTCAGTGGTATCGAGTCGGCTTGTGAATCCAGAGAACCCTGGTTCAATTCCTATAGCTGACAAACATTTTCACCACATTAAAATTATCCCTGTGGATCCTCCATCACTAACATCTTTAGGAAGCGGCGTGATTTGAAGGCTGGTAACCGCACTTCACGTGCATAAATATATCACTTACCGAGATCTGCTTTGGCAGAGTGCTACACCCAATAATGGGTAAAAAGGTGTGATGATATATTATTATGATTAAAATGAGATGTGTGGACATGACTAGTATTCCCAGAAAATGTCATTTTTCCCTCGGGAAATGAAACACTTTCTTCCCTTAATATACAAATAACTATTTCATGTTAAAGACATTTGTTTCTATTCATTTGTGCGGCATACACTGCATCATTTTATAATAAATAATTTATAAAGTAATTAACCATAATTACCATAAGCTTTCTCTTTCATTGAGTTCTTTTCTTCATCGTAATTTGCCAGCTGGTAAACGAAGTTTCCTTCAAACAAAACATTGAAACAAAACGCTAACAAAAATAAAAGAGTAACTACAGTGTATAGAACAAAAATCAACTATTTGTATCACCATTTATGTTAATTATAGTTCAGGCATATTAACCACCTTCAATATATGTGGTTAAATACACGTTTGGTTCTTGTAGGTCTTCGAGGTTTATTTTAATTTTGAATACGCGTATTGAAGATGGAGTACACGCATGCATAACCTTCTTTATTTTCTTTACGCGTTGAGTCTGAATAGTTCAAGAATAATTGAATATATATTAAAATTACATACATGTTTACTAACGTATGTATGTATTCAAGAATATACTTTCTCTGTTTTGGCATTAGAATAAGATATTCTCGCACGCATATTGATGCTAGAATGAGCTCATTCTTAAACGATTTCTGGTGACATACGAGGGCAGGGTAAAAAGTCCCTGAAAAATAAAACAGATAGCGCCACAATCGCAAATCTCATGTGACATTTGTAATGTACCATCTTTAACTAGAACGCATTAACGCATCAGACTGATATGTCATTCAGTTCTGTTTTGACACCCATCGAAAGCAAGCAACCTTGAAGATTGCATGGAAACATGGAAAAAAGTGAATTTCGCGTCTTGATTAAACATTATTTCTTGCGTGGAAAAAACATTACGCAAACCAAAGCATCGCTTGTTAAACATTATGGGGACTCCTCACCATCGATTGGAACGATTCACAAGTGGTTTACTGATTTTCGTTGTGGTAGGACGCCGAACGTTCTGGTCGTCCAATTGAGGTTACAACGCCAGAAATCGTCGATAAAATCCATGGTATGATATTGAACGATCGGCGAGTTAAAGTGCATGAGCTGGCTGAGGCTATGAGCATTTCAACCGAACGGGTACGGAATATTTTGCATACATTTTTGGATATGAGAAAGCTATCTGTCAGATGGGTGCCGCATTTGCTCTCTGTTGACAACAAGCGCGACCGTGTGGCAAGTTCAAATTGTGCCAAGAATTGGTTCATCATCCACCATATTCTCCAGATTTGGCCCCCTGCGATTTTTATCTATTTCCAAATTTGAAGAAATGGCTCGGCGGAAAGAGATTTGTCTCCAACGATAAGGTCATCGCTGAGACAAACGCCTATTTTGAAGGATTGCCAAAATCGTATTATTTGGAAGGGATCGAAAGATTAGAAAAACGATGGACGAAGTGTTTCGAGCTAGAAGGAGATTATATTGAGAAATAAAATATGTTTTGACCAAATAAATCATTTCTTGTTTCATTTTTCAGGGACTTTTCACTCTGCCCTCGTATTGTTATTATAGACGGATATAACTGCAATAAATACACAAATTATCTAGGCAACGGACAAAACTGCAAATCACTGTCATAAGCTGTATTCCATTTGCCATTTGGTTCACTTAAATCAGTTCAGATAAATTCGATATATGAATAAATATAAAAAAAATATATAAATATATCATCACGCCTTTTACCTATTACCCCAACGATGTTAGTGGTGGGGAAGCCACAGGAGTAATTTTTAAATTGGTGAAAATGTTTTGTCGGCTGTGGGGATCGAACCAGGGTTCTTAGGATCCACAGGTCGACTTGATACCACTGAGCTAGCTACCCGAAAAAAAAAATTACATTAATTTTATTTACCTCGCATAGGAATCAGTGTGCTATGACAGAAATAAATGAGTAATACAATTAATTTATTTATTTTTTCACAAAATAGTTGTATTGGCCTATAATAATGTATCAAACAAACAAAAATATTATGGTTTTTTCTTGGTAAAAAATACTGAATCGAATAATCAAATAAAAAATAGATTCCTATTTAAAATAACAAAGTTGCACCTCGTATTTTGAGAACCACTGGTCGAAAAAAAATTGTTAACATATTTATAATACACTTTGCAAATGGTATTTGTTTGGTAATTTAACCAACCTTGTAGCTCTTATAGTTCTCGAGATAGCAATGATGACGCAATTAAATTGAACACCCTGTATGTATATATGTATGTATTTAACTCTTTTAGAAATTAAACATAAAATAATAAAAAAGAGGAAATCCGCAAAAAATTTTATTACATTTTTTCCGCAATGTCAAACAAATTAAAAATTATTATCATATGATATGAAAATCCTGTTAATTAGAATATTATATATATTAATATATGTGAAACAAAATTTAATCTTTTCTATTATGAAATGTATTAACGATTTTTCTATAGAAAAACATTGTGAAATTTCTGCAACAGAAATAAATAATTGGGAATGTATAATTATATCTCTTTATAGATCACCTTCGGGTGAATTAATTATTTTCTATGATACATTAAAGAAAGTATTGAACAAATTACTTGATATTGATAAGAAGGTCTATATTTGTGGAGACTTTAATATTAATTTTTTAGAACAGAACGAGCATGTAAACAATCTAATTGATATAATAGAAAGCTATAATTTCAATATTCTAAATTTTGATATCACGAGAATATCATTTGGAAATAAAGGCTCGTGTATAGATAACATTATAACGAATTGTGAAATTGACTGCATTCATCACTATGTTAACAACACTCATTTGTCAGACCATTATGGAATTATCTGTCATGTAGATGCACCTACTGTTAATCAAAAAAGTAAATCGCAAGTGCACAATTATTACAGAATTATGAAAGAATCAAACTACAGTAAATTTATTGAATCTTTAACATTGTGCAATTGGGACATACTTTATGAAATTGTTAACGTTGAATCCAAAACTGAGACATTTATTGATATTTTTGTAGACATAATAAATCTGTATTTTCCAGTTGTCGCACGCGTGAGCAGATATCAAGAAGATATTATTAAATGGAGTAATCCAGAACTAGATCGTATGAAGGAGCATTTAAATTTTCTATGGGATCTGTCACAGTTAGATGAAAATTTTAAAATTAAATACAAAAATTTTAAGCTCAAATACAAATTGGCCATTAGAAATGCGAAGAAACAGTTTAATGATGAGAGAATAATAAATACTAACAATAAACAAAAAACTATGTGGAAAATAATACATGACGAACAGGGTAAGCAAAAAAATAACGTAAGTAACAACACAAACTTAACATCAACAGATTTCAATTCGTATTTCTCGAATATTGCGCATAGAATTATTAATAATTTGCATCCATCGAAGTTACATTATAGAAATTACCTCTATTCCTTTCAAAATGCAAATTCAAATTCTTTTTTTCTAGAACCAGTAACTTTACCTGAAATATTACAAATCATATTTTCATTAAATAATACAAACAGTTATGATGTATACTATTTGAATTCGAAATTAATTAAACTCTCTGCTGATATAATTGCTCCTCACATAGTACACATTATTAACAGTTGCTTTGAAGCCGCCTGTTTCCCCAACTGTTTAAAGATAGCAAAGGTAATACCGATATATAAAAAGGGTGATCATAAAGACCCTTCAAATTTTCGACCTATCTCTATTTTACCAATAATTTCTAAAATTTTTGAAAAAGCTATTAAAAATAGAGTAATTTCTTTTTTTGAAAAATGTCATCTTTTTTCACCAAATCAATTCGGATACAGATCAAAAATGTCAACTACTAAAGCAGCCATTAGCTTCATGTCTTACATAGTAGAAAATTTTGAAAAGCACAACTGTGTGTCAGCTACCTTCTGCGATCTATCCAAAGCTTTTGACTGTGTGTCGCATAATATTCTTGTCGAAAAACTTCAGTACTATGGTATTAGAGGCATTACTTTAAAATTAATCTGTTCATATCTGTCAGATAGAAAACAAATGGTATATTTTAAAAACTGTCTTTCTTCTAAAACAAATATTACAATTGGTGTCCCGCAAGGTTCTATATTAGGTCCGTTACTGTTTCTAATTTACATAAATGACCTTCCCTTTAATATTCCAACAGATGTGTTACTCTATGCGGACGATACAACTATATTACATGCAGATTCAAATCTTAAAAGTCTTGAAATATGCACTAAGAAATCTGTTGATATAGCTTCAGACTGGTTTAGTTCAAATAAACTTAATCTAAATATAGAGAAAAATCAGCATTTATTATTTTCCACAAATAGAAATCTGATCAACAAGGGTGCTGTTAAGTTTCTGGGTTTTCACTTTGATTCTCAAATCAATTGGAAAATTCATGTAGACAAAATGGCTAACTCATTAAATAAAATAATTTTTTTATTAAGACATTTAGTTCCTATAATTTCACAAGAAGTAGCTAAATCTGTTTATTACGCTCATTTTCAGTCTATAATAAGTTACGGTATTGAACTTTGGGGTAATTCCTGTGACACCAATAGAATATTTAAACTCCAAAAAACTGCTTTGCGAGTTTTAATAGGTCTTCGACGAACAGACCATTGTAAAGATCATTTCATAAATTTAAAGATACTAACACTTCCTTCTTTATATATTTTACAATGTTTAATTTATATCAAGGAGAATATCACATCTTTCGAAACTGCTGCTCACGAGTATAATACTAGGAAGAAAACTAATTTGAGATTATTTAATTCAAAATTTAAAGTAAGTTGCAATAGCGTTTTCAGTAATGGAATCAAATTATACAATCATCTACCTCACGAAATACGTGAAATGAATATGTGTAAATTTAAAATATATATTAAAACAATATTGTTAAACTCAGCTTTATACAAGATATCTGAATTTTATCAGTTACAATTTGTTGTCAGTTAATACTACTGCAAATCTGTTTTTCTCTGCCTGACTCACCTGTATATTTTGTTGTACAATAAGGTTTAAATAAATAAATAAAAAATAAAAAAATATTACTAAAATGACTCACATGCATACTTGCAAAAATAGGAAGTCACTTTTACTTTTACAAATACGGATTTACAGCTCTTATGTGGAACATAAAATACCGCGAAACACGTTTGAAACTAAGTTAATTGTGTTGTGTCTTTGAAATCATAGTGTCAGCACAAGGCAATTAAAATGTAACGCTAAATATATTCCATACTTTTGCAATGAAATATGGATATTTGCGAAATGGTTTTAGCACATATGGTCGCGTGAATTTCATAGATTTTAATTAAATTTATGCAAAAATGTTTAAACTAAAATATTTAGTTTAAGGCCGTGTCAATATTGTTACCGTTTATTTTAATTGTTTAACCATACATACATACACACAGAACATCACGCTATATCCCATCAAATGGGGTAGTATGAACTCTAAAATCATTCATAAAACATTTACTCATTACATTCATTAAGGGATGGCTAGCTCAGTGGTATGAAGTCGGCCTGTGGATCCTGAGAACCCTGGTTCGATTCCCACAGGCGACAAACAATTTTCATAATTTCAAAAGCTACTCCTGCGGATCCTCCACCACTAACATATTTGGGGGCCGTGATTTGACGACTGGTAACCGCACTTCACGTGCAAAATATATCACTTACCGAGATCTGCTTCGGCAGAGTGCCACACCCAGTAATGAGTAGAAGGCGTGATGATATATTTATTTATTTTATATTCATCAAATAATCAATCCTCGTCAAACATTCTCATCCTAACACACCACCCTTACTTCAACCACATTCATAGATACCTTCATATACGAGGTGTGGCTATTAAATAACGAGACTGACGCGGCTACAGACGAAGTACGCATGCGCCGAACACCAGCGACCGTCAGCTTTCTAGCGTGAAGCTTTCTCTTTCGAATGTAGTACCTCTCGCTTCTGTAAACAAATCCGTATAGCCGTACCGTTTATTTTAATTGTCTAACCGTATATATATATATATTAGGCTGTCCGTTAATTTGTCAAGGTAGGAAATTTGTTGCTCTCACCCACTAAATCTACTCATAATAAATTAAAAAAAATTGAGTTAAAATCCCAAGTCTGTCAAATGACGTTAAAACGTGCCGCAAGAGGGCTCAATATTTGCACGTAGTTTAAATGGGGAAATTGCCTTTTCCGATACTTTTATGATTTAGACCTAAAAATATTTCAAGATAACTGGCAGAAAGCTTATGAAATAAGCTTTCAGGCACATTAATATTCAAGTTATTTGAATAAAAATCAACGCCATAACGTCAATTTGAGTAATACGAAGTTTGAAGCATAAAAACGACAAAAATGTTAATATAAGAATTTCGATTAATATTTCAGTTCTCGCCAGTAAAATTTATTCAACCAGGTCAAAAAAACAAGATCTTCAAAGTTTATATACAAAAAATTTAAAATTCATATTTGTTTATGAGCCCCGAAGCATTCTCTCATGAACACAGTTTTAATGGGATTTTAACTCAATTTTTTAAAATTTATTATGAGTAGATTTAGAGGGTGAGAGCATCAAATTTCCGACCTTGACAAAATAACGGACAGCCTAATATACATACACATATAACATCACGCTATATCCCATCAAATGGGGTAGTACGAACCCTAAAATCATTCATAAAACATTCACTCATTACATTCATCAAATAATCAGTCCTCGTCAAACATTCTCATCCTAACACACCACCCTCACTTCAACCACATTCATAGATCCCTTCATATACAAGGTGTGGCTATTAAATAACGAGACTGACGCTGCAGAAAACCGAAGTACGCATGCGCCAAACATCAACGACCGTCAGCTTTTTAGCGTGAGGCTTTCTCTTTCGAATGCAGTACCTCTCGCTTCTGTAAACAAATCCATATAGCCCTAGCATTCCTTCTAATTAGAGTTGTTTTTTTGTTTCACCGAAAAAATGAAAAGTGCAACATTAGGGCAACGAATTGTTGTGAAATTTCACATGAAACTTGGCAAAACTGCTATTGAAACTTATAATTTATTAAAAAAAGTACCCGAATTGTGGAAGGACAAGTCATGGTTTCTCCAAGAAAACAATCAAGAAATTTCTAGCCAAGTACAGCATCCCAGTGTTGGAGCATCCGCCTTATTCGCCAGATCTTGAACCGTGCGACTTCTATCTGTTTCCTAAGGTGAAATTTGCTTTAATAGCAACAAGATTTGAGCTTTGAAAGAGAAATCGGCACGCGTTCTGAAGAAGACTTACAGCACTGTTTATTCTCTACAACTTTTATTTGAAGTATTTTTTTATAAAATTAATTGGGAAGTAATGCGCACCCAAAAACTGATATCACATGTTCGGGTTTTGGATGGACACACTATACGATTTACTCAAAATCAATTAAAATGCTCCTTCATAAAAAATGTAATCTGGACAATAAAACACTGTTCGCCATTTTGTTTTCTTTCTCGGCAAACTCAGCCAACTATAAAGTAATCTGCATTAAAACCGTTCCAGGAATGCTTGAAGAATGACTGTCTTCTGTCTTCGTGACTCATCATCGTCACAGATTCAAGTGGCCATTGCTTTTCTTTGTTCGTTTGTCGTCTTGGCGTTGTTTCGTTGTTTGGTTACCATGGAAATGGATGATTTTATGGTGGATTTGAATTATTACTTGTGATAAAGCGGTATTTTTGTCGGACGTAAATGTTTAACTTTTAATCTTTCATTGACTTTAGGTTTTGAATGGGGCGGTTTATAAGGATTGATTAAGAGGTTATTTGAGGACAATTTTTAGTTGTAAACGACCCGAGTTGATACAGGGGTGTGTTAAAATCGTACCCCAAATTTTACCTGCAGTGGATGACATTTTATTATGCCTAATTTTATTTTATTTATATATTTTTTAGTCTGTATAACAGGAACTGAATCCCAATTATAGTAGCTACACAGACACAATGCAATGGGCCTTTCAAGAATTTTTTTGAATTTTTTATATATTAATCTACGTAATAAAATAATTATACCCAAATTTTTTATTTTTTAAAAAAACTTGTATTAAGCATGATAAAAATATTTAAACTTTCGAAACAAATGAATATGACGTAGTTGCATCTTAGCTTAAAGAGAGACAGATAAGACAGAGATAAATAACACGTAACTTGTCGTTGTCAGTAGAATCCTCAGACAAAACATAACTAGACGGATAACATCGGCGTTTGTTGTGAGTCAGAAAGGGATAGAATAACTGGTTGGTGAGGCGGGTGCGCGGCAAGGAGCAACTTGCATAACATCAAAGTGTACTCGCTTCTTGCCGCGCATCCGGCGGACCCTCAAGTTATTCCATTCCTCTCTGCTTCACAGCACTGCATTGACTTGAATACGGCATAATTCGTCTAGTATTATACGTCATTGGTAGAATCGTAGAATGCTGAATGCTTATTTCTTCTTCGTCTTCTTGAGCACCGACAAACGTTTCAGACAAAGCTCTGTGATTGGCTTAATGCAACTACGTCATTGCAATATGGCAGTGCGAAATACAAATGAGCGATTTGAATTATTCAACTTTAACTTTCATATTTCAGCAATAAAGATATCATAGAAGGCGTGATGATATATTTATAGAATTACAAAATGGCATTTCTTTGCTAATTTAACCAACCTTGTAGCTTTTAGAGTTCTCAAAATAGCAATGGTGTAATAAATAAAATAAAATATATCATCACGCCTTTTATCCATTACTGGGTGTAGCACTCTGCCGAAGCAGATCTCGGTAAGTGATATATTTTGCGCGTGAAGTGCGGTTATCAGTCGTCAAATCACGGCCCCCAAACATGTTAGTGGTGGAAGAGCCACAGGGATAGCTTTTTCAAATTATGAAAATTTGTCGCTTGTGGGAATCGAACCAGGGACCTCAGGATCCACAGGCCGACTTCATACCACTGAGCTAGCCATTCCATTACAACTAAATTGAACATCCTATATACATATAACAGTAGGTGGTTGAGTGGTATCGTGTCGGCCTGTTGATTTCAGAACCTCAGTTCGATTCCTACAGGCAAAAAACAATTTACACCATATTAAAATGATCCCTATAGCTTTCTCACCACTAACATCTTTGGGAGCAGTGATTTAACGGCTGGTAACCGCACCTCACGCGCATAAATATATCACTTACCGAGATCTGCTTCGGCAGAGTGCCACACCCAGTAATGTCTAAAAGGCGTGATGATATATTTATTTATTTATATTAATCATCTGTAAAACAACAGGACACTAATATATCTTCATAATAATAAATGAAAATGTATGATATTTAAACTATTTATATTTTTTTGAATACTTTATAGAATTGTGTAATCAAGTTTAAAACAATAAAATAGACAAGAGAATGTGAGTCATAGCACCTGTTATTAATCTAAATACTGCAAACGTCCTTGCTTGAAGAAAAGGGAAAGATATATCAATAAATATCAACAGAATCAGATTGATTAAAACAAATGCTACCTGATATATTGGATATATATTACTAGATCAGTTGACAGTCATGTACATGTAATCATTCTTGTGAAATTTAAGATAAGTATAAAGCTGCGTTTACAACTACCTAATACGTAATTACAATCAACAATTTTTGTTTATTATATGTCAAATAATGCTAGAGTTCACACCGACAAAATTAGAACATTAATTATAAGTACTAAGTGAAAGTTTGGCAGTACAGTGGTGTGTGTAGTGTTATGGCGTTTGAAACCAAAGATCCAGGGTTCGAATCTGACTCAAGCTAACCACACTGCAGCTCGGTGAGACCCTGAACTATGATTCCTGTTAAGCAGAGTATTATAAGTACTATAAATAAATACTTGCAAACTTCAAACTTTTCAATTACAATCTATATATATATATATATATATATATATATATATATATATATATATATATATATATATATAAATGAATGTTTGTTTGTCCCGTATGCGTTCATCCGATGGCGATGAAACTTTGGTAAGTTGTTGTGCGCACGCTCGCGAATGTTTCTGACTTAACACAAGTCCAGTCCGCCATCTTGAAACAAAATGGCCGCTGGCTATCCTGAAAAGTACTGCACTGATTTGATTCAAATTTGGTATAGGCATAAACAAGAACCAATCTTAACATATAGGTACAATAAAGCTTCAATCTACCATCTTGAAACAAAATGGCCGCTAGCTATCCTGAAAAGTATTACACTGATTCGATTCAAATTTCGTAAAGGCATAGAAGAGAACCAATCTTAACATATAGGTATAATAAAGCTTCAATCCTCTGCCATTCGAATTAAAAACGTTTTCAGTTTCCGGTACGACTCGCATTTGCAATGACCATCAACAAAGCACAGGGACAATCGCTACAAGTGTGTGGAGTAAAATTGGAAAATCCATGCTTCTCACATGGACAGCTATATATGGCATGCTCACGCGTCGGAAATCCTTCTTATTTATTCGTGTACGTCCCAAAGAGAAAAACAAAAAATATTGTGTATCCAAAAGCACTTCAATAAACAGAATTAAACACAAACACTTTCTTTCTTTGAGTTGCATTGCAACCAGAGCTGGGCAAGCTACTTAAAAAAAGTAGCTAAGCTACAGCTACAGCTATTCTTTAAAAAAGTAGCTAAGCTACAGCTATAAGCTATATTTTGTAAAATATAGCTAAGCTACAGCTAAAAGCTTTCGTTAAAGTAGCTATTAATTTTAAAGCTACTTTTTTTAAATTATTGTGAAATAATTAAATTTGCCATTGTCATATGATCAGTCTTTTGTTATAATGACTGTTAATTTACTATTACGTACATAAATATCAAAAATAGCAAATACCATCTGGCACCTACTGTGTATTTTTGAGTATTAGAGCCATTTAGAACCGGCAACAAATAATTATTTTGCGTGGGTTTAGCTTGTACGCATGCGTACTTTGTTGACCTTCTGCTTAAAAAGTAGCTTGAAGCTACAAAAAGTAGCTTTAAAAGTAGCTTCAGTTGTTATTTTTAAGCTAATAGAAAAAAAAGTAGCTAGCTACAAGCTACAGCTATATTTTTTCACAGTTAGCTAAGCTACAGCTACAGCTAAGGTAAATGTAGCTAAGCTAGTAGCTAAGCTACAAAAGTAGCTAGCTACTGCCCAGCTCTGATTGCAACGCATGCCAGGTACTCGCAAATTGTAGACCACGCGAACGAAGTCGCGGGTAATAGCTAGTTTATAAATAAAATAAATAAATCATCACGCCTTCTGCCCATTGCTGGGTGTGGCACTCTGCCGCAGCAAATCTCGATAAGTGATATATTTTGCGCGTGGATGGAAATCACGGTCCCCAAAGATGTTAGTGGAGGGAGAGCCACAGGGGTAGTTTATAATGTGGTGAAAATTGTTTGTCGGCTGTGGGGATAGAACCCGGGTTCTCAAATCCACAGGCCGACTCGATACCACTGATGTTCCTTTTCAATAATTGTCATTTCCCACTAATTCATTTAGAGCCGGTTTTTCAATCACCGATTAATGTTAATCATGATTAAATAATAATAGAAACTATGGTTACCATTATTATTTAATCATGGTTAACATTAAGGTGTTATAAATAATAATATGGATGGCAAGTTTTAAATAACTGCCACTAATTGCTAATTGTAATTTCTAATCGTAATTACTAATTCATTAGCTATGAACCAGCTTAAAGATTGTCTTTCAATTTTATATCTATTTTTTGTTATTGTTTGACGATTGACATTGTTTGCCATTTGTTTAAATAAAATTTGTTTTGTTTTGTTTCAGTGAAGGCTTGTTTACTGGTCCTGAAGGTAGCGTGCCAGTCGATTACGCTAAGGTAAGAGTTTATAATTTGGTAATTAGGGTTTATGTTTATAAAAGGAAAGAATTGATTTTATTTCTAATTCTTCGGATAGAATCTTAGTTTGTAAGTTCGAATCCAGCTACAGATAAAAATATATGAACCGCCATATTACAGCACGATGAGTTCAGACCCTATACTGTAATAGGAATTAAGTTCCGGTTGTTCATACATACATATCTTCACGCTATATCCCAACAAATGGGGTAGCACGAACCCTAAAAATCACTCATAAAACATTCACTCATCACACTCATCAAACAATCAGCCCTCGTCAAACATTATCATCCAAACATACCACCCTCACTTCAACCACATTCATAGATCACTCCATATAAACTCATTCATTTATTACACTCGAAATCATTTATCACACAACAAACCTTCAATCACATCACTCCTATTCACTTATCATTCATCTTCTTTCTTCGACGTACATAACATATGCATAAAACATCTCAAACTACTACTATTATTACTGTTGTTCAGATTAGCATAAATAAATATACAGGGTGGTGACCGCGACTCTCGAACATAGGGATTTAGCATGTAAAATCATAATTTTGTAATTTATTGCTTTCCTAATTATTTTAAGCAAAAAAGCTTCAAATAAAAGTTTTAGGGCATAAAATTCTGCATCTAATCCAATATCCAATCCAATTTTTCATGCTTTGTAGCGACACAAATTAGATCTGAAAATAACGAAAATAGCCTGAAAACTATCGATAGGCATGGAACTGAAACAAAATTAAACAAATGTTTAATATGTCAAAATAAATGACACAATAAATAAAGAAATTATTTTGACAGATTAAACGTTAAACATTTGTTTAATTTTTTTTCAATTCCATGGCTATCGATAGTTTTAAGGCAAGTTTCATTATTTTCAGATCTAATTTGTACCGTTACGAAGTATGGAAAATTAAAATAAATAAATAAATATATCATCACGCCTTCTACCCATTACTGGGTGTGGCACTCTGCTGAAGCAGATCTCGGTAAGTGATATATTTTGCGCGTGAATTGCGGTTACCAGTCGTCAAATCACGGCCCCCAAACATGTTAGTGGTGGAGGAACCACAGGGGTAGATTTTGAAATTATGAAAATTGTTTGCCGCCTGTGGGAATCGAACCAGGGTTCTCAGGATCCACAGGCCGACTTCATACCACTAAGCTAGCCACCCCCGTATGCAAAATTAATTTTGTTTATTGGCTTAGATGCAGAATTTTATGCCCTAAAACTTTTATTCAAAGCTTTTTTGCATAAAATAATTAGAGAAGGAGGAAATTAGAAAATTGTGATTTTATATGTTAAATCATTAATAATTTATTTAATAATTTCGCGGTCATCATCCTGTATAAATAAGTAAATAAGAAACATTTAATCGTTTTATTCCGATTTAGTTAATTTCGGTGTAGTCTACTTGCCACTAGATAGACGATAACTATAGTTGACGTTATGTTAGGTTAGACACGGTAATGTCAAAGGCTCTAGTAGAGTGCTAAATTTAGAGAACTGCTCTAAAAGATTTAACTACTTCCTCTGCCTCACGTTAGTGCTATAAAACTGTCGTTAAGTGGTAGTAACACTTACTGTATACTTTAAAATTTTAAAGAGGTTTATTTCAAATATTTGTTCATACCCATCTAGACGGTGTTATGTAATTAAACGTACATATAGAATAATAGAATATTAAAATAAAATAAATAAATCAATAAATATATCATCACGCCTTTTATCCATTGGTGGGTGTAGCACTCGTCTGAAGCAAATCTTGGTAAGTAATACATGTATGCACGTGAAGTTTGGTTACCAGTCGTCAAATCACGGCCCCCAAAGATGTTAGTAGAGGGGGTGCCACAGGGGTAATTTTAAATTGGTGAAAATGTTTTATCGGCTGTGAGAATCGCACCAGGGTTCTTAGGATCCACAGACCGACTCCATACCACTAAGCCACCTACCCTATTAATATTAAAATGACTGTCTTGAATCGAAATCTGCAGTAATTCGATGTTCAATTCTTCTAAAATAGCAGTAGAAAAGTTTGAGGTGTACCAATGAGGAATTATTTCGAAATTATTGAATTCAAAGTTGTACATACATACAAATCTTCACGCTATATCCCAACAAATGAGTATCACTCATAAAACATTCACTCATCACACTCATCAAACAATCAGCCCTCGTCAAACATTATCATCCAAACACACCACCCTCAAAGTTGTCTTTGCAAAAAATACATGAGATTGTTGCAATGAAAAACTATAGTTTCAATTTTCCGAACATGAAATGTGTTTCACATATCATATGAGAAACACATATGGGCCATATGTCAAAGTGTATCTTTACATAGTAAAATACCATACCCACTTTAGGGTGTGGTTTAATGGGTCAGAGGGGTAAGAAAGGAAGTAAAGCATGCGGGCAGATTCAAACACGTGTGTTAGGGTGATGTCTTCCGGTTGCGAAATTGAAACCGAACCCTTGGCGGGCTGATGGTTATTTCTAGAGTTTGTGCAATGTAGAATGATGGTAGCATCGATGCAGAGGTGCATTTAGGAGGCACCCTTAAAATCAAAATGTGTTATTTTACATCATATGCAAATCTATAAAGATAAGAAACATTACAGAAGACATCACTATATTAATAAATGCATATTTGGAAATCAGTGAATCTGATTGAAATATTAAAAGAGTACTTCAATTGATTACATGCCTTCCAGTAACGATATACTAATTTGAGCGCCCTTTTTCGACAATAAGATCGTTGAAATGGTATATTTATATATATAATTGAATCCTATGGATAAAGTTTATTTTATAAGCCGCAGGCTAGGGAAATAATCACCTGATAGATTAAATGCACTTTACTCCTGTTTTTTGCGTTTCCAGTCATACATTTTGAATTAATGATTAATTTTAATATTAGCTTTGTTCGTTTCGCTACGTAACGGTTACTGTTTACCGCTGCGGTAAGGATTTTGTGTTCAATTGAGTTGGCGGTAAAATAATAAGTTACTAGATTTTGTTCGTTTCACTTTTTGATATCTCGCAGTAAAACGCTGCGGTAGCTGGCGGTAAAATGTTTTACAGCAACTCTAGTCTTCGCTGAATAGCGGTAGAAGTTAATTTTCACACATTTTTAATATCAGGAAAAATGAATAACGAATGTAGCAGAGATGAGAAGAGGAAAGTAAAATATCTATCTTGGAAATTTATAAATAAAAATATTAATTTTATTTGATGCATCCATGTCTACATGAATAATTTTGAGGCTCTATACTAAAGGATCCAATGTAGCGCGTTGGGCCCCAAAAATACTATTTAAATCTACACGCGGAGCTAAGCATAACGTGTCCAATGTGGCATTGAGCATTGGTGTGGGGCAAAGTCTCACCGTATAATGTGAGACGCCACGCTGAGTTAAGAAAATACCCATCATCTTATTATATAGGAGAATTTTTAACTATTAAATTATTTTCATATAAATTTATACAAACGAAACATTTTACTGTAAAATGGGGCCCATCAAACTATTATTCATCATTTTCGATCATCTACCGTTGAATCCTCCTCACTTTCCGATGACAAAATCACATTTGTAACAAATTCTTCCATAAATAAATATATCATCACTCCTTTTACCCATTACTGATTGTGGCATTCTGCCGTAGCAAATCTCTGTAAGTGAAGTGCGGTTATCAGCTGTCAAATTTATATCAATTTATGTCAAAATGACAATTTAAATACACAACTCGTGTAGTATACTGGGCATGCAAAACAAAAATATAATTTACTTCGGATGAAAAAAACAAAAATTATTATTTTAGTGACTTAAATTATTATTGTCACTTTTTGTGGTATACAGTAAAACGCTGCTGTAACTAATCGCCACGTTTTATAGTACCCGCTCCGTAGCGAAACAAACAAAGCTATTGATTCACAATACACATTTTTAGGTAACGTAGGCAACATAAATAAAGTGAAATATTTTGAGGTTTATTATATACTTGTTGCTACGGTTACCAAGATTAAATTTGAAATTTAATCCTTTCGGGATTAAAAGTGTCATTTTTGTCCTCGAAAAGGAAAAATTAAATTAGGTCAATTACGCCCCGGAAATGCGAAAACATATTTATGTTTCACTTGAATATAATTTGTTGCTTATGGCAATGTTACGATGTATGTAAACAACACTATTACGACCGACGCATAATAATTCATAACGCCCGCTCATTATTTATTTTATTTGTACAAACTCATAAGTAGTAAGATAAATTCTAGATCCGCCCCTGTATCGTTGCTCTTGGTTACACAGTATTGTAATGTTTAAGTGTTGTTGAAATGTGACATTTTCAATACAGTTGGGATAAGGGTGCAACTGGAGAAATAATCAACAGAGCTCTGACGAACAGATGATTTATTTTTCAAATGTTTTTTTTTATGTACATAGTGACAATGATTGTTTAGATTTCTCATGCAATCAATTGACACAAATGCAGGACAAAGCCGAGGTAAAACTTGTTTATTAAATTATGGGGTAATGGCTGGGGTAATATATATATATATATATATATATATATATATATATATATATATATATATATATATATATATATATATATATATATATATATATATATATATATATATTCTATTTGCCATTTGTATCAGATATAATTTACATTATGGGGTAATGACTCAGTGGTATCAAGTCGGCCTGTGGATCCAGAGAACCCTGGTTCGATCCCCACAACTGACAAAACATTTTCACCAAATTAAAAGTTACACCTATAAATAAATAAATATATCATCACGCCTTGTACTCATTACTGGGTGTAGTACTCTGCAAAAGCAGATCTTGGTAAATGATATATTTATGCGCGTGAAGTGCAGTTACCAGCCGTCAAATCACGGCCCCCAAAGCTGTTAGTGGTGGGGGAGCCACAGGGGTAATTTTAAATTGGTGAAAATGTTTTGTCGACTGAGCCATTACCTCATAATCATGATTTATGATTAATAATTAAATTAAACGGTTTCAGAAAAAATTGTATACATAATTCGTCAGGAAAGTGTTTTTACTTGATTCAGCGGTTGTTTGAAATACGTGGACACAGGCTAGTAAAATGATCTTAATTAAAATTATAAAACGCAATAAATAAAATAAATAAATAAATATATCATCACGCCTTCTACCCATTACTGGGTGTGGCTCTCTGTCAAAGCAGATTTTGGAAAGTGATATATTTACGTGCGTGAAGTGCGGTTACCAGCCGTCAAATCACTGCCCCCAAAAATGTTAGTGGTGGAGGAGCCACAGGGGTAGTTTTTAAAATGGTGAAAATTGTTTGTCGCCTGTGGGAATCGAACCAGGGTTCTCAGGATCCACAAGCCGACTTCATACCACTGAGCTAGCCACCCCATATTTTAATTCCAATTATAAACTGCAATGTACTAGCTTAAATGGGATTCAAACCCAAGATCCCGAATTTGAATGCCAAACGCTGCCCAGACCACTGTACTGTCCAAAACCATCTAATAATAACAAAATAATCAAATATAAAAGTGTTTTCTATCCATTCTATTCATTACCCTAATTACTCCATCTGTTACTCAATATTATCAATCACCTTTGCTCACCCCATCCATAACAAATCATGCCACCAAAAGCTGTAAACGAACCATGAAGCGACGTTTAGAAACCAGACACCAGGTGGTCAAGTTAGCCATGGAACTCGAAACAGAATCGAGAACCAGCAAAGCCTAGAAGGCCCAGGCGGCTGGTAAATGAAAGACAGCTGCCGATCTGTTGAGCTTGTGACAAAGAAGCGGGGATGAGAGAAGGGCTGATGGTACACTAGAGGAAATTGGAAGTTGGAAATTTGGAAATATTCCCCATTAATTTTAATTTTTCATCATTATTTTACAGATGATTACAATTTTTCATTATTCTGAGGCCAGAATAATTTATCCTGGCATTTGAATGTTATATTCATAGATTTTGTTTATTAATATACGTAGTTGTTATTTAAAAAAATAATATAATGTCAACTCAAGGACAGTGTGTGTTTAAAAATAATGTTTTTTATACTAGCAGTTTTGTACGTGAGCAAAATGCATAAAAGTAAAATAGAAGTACCTAACAGAATAAATGATTTTAATCATAAATTGCCGAAATGGTGGTAATCTGCAGATTAATCATAAAAAATAAGGGTTGTCGTTAACTTATCGATCGTTAACAGATAATGATGATAAAGTAAAGCTACGTTTCGACTTGTTAATTGTAGATTGTTTTGACTTTACCTATAGATAAAGTTTTATGGAAATAATAATAAATAATAATATGGGGTGGCTAGCTCAGTGGTATAAAGTCGGCCTGTGGATCCTGAGAACCCTGGTTCGATTCCCACAGACGACAAACAATTTTCATACTTTCAAAAGCTACCTCTGTGGTTCCTCCACCACTAACATCTTTGGTGGCCGTGATTTGACGATTGGTAACCGTACTCCACGCGCAAAATAATCACTTACCGAGATCTGCATCGGCAGAGTGCCACACCCAGTAATGGGTAGAAGGCGAGATGATATATTTATTTTATTTATTTATATAATAAAGGGTTCCTTTTTTCATACAAATTTCTCTTTCCATGGGTATACCTCCCATGAAATACTAAATTCAATCAAGAACCAGATGCTTCATAAACCACATAATTCACCATGGTACCCCTATACATTCAACCATCCCGTCTACCGCCATTTTTTAAACTTAGTGATAATTGTACGGAGAACCAGACAAACGGTTACTTGTTCCCGAGCTGATAAACCCATGAGGATGCAATTTAAATTGTTGTGTTTTAATTGCAAGCAATTAGTTGCAGCGTAATTGGATTGATTCTTCTTCGTCTTAGTTGTTAGTGGTTGGTGCTTCAAAGGGAATGTGGTTATTGAATTATAAGTTCAAAGGGGAGTTTACGCGTTAATTGGGCGTTACTTAATTGTTTTAATTGTTGACAAATAAGTGAATTAGTTGTTATTTGTGTATCTAGACTGCGAAATGATTTTTGTTTATTTATTTTTTGTCTGCACAACAGGAACTGAATCCCAATGACAGTCAACAGATGAACATGTCGATTACAGGAGTTGACACACCCTAAAAATAATTTTTTAAATGAATCATCTCATCATGTTCATTTAAAGAACACTTTTTACTTTCTTATACACAGTATAAGGAAGTATTGGAATCGTGAAAAAAATCGTTGACGAGATTTTCGCGGAAATACGTGTTTTGAGGTCCACTGAATCCGTTTTCATCATTTGCTCAATGATGTCTCTGTGTGTGTGTGGATGTGTGTTCGAGTGTGCAATATCTCATGAACGAGATAAGATTTGTTAACGAAACTTGGTAATTATAAGATTCATGAAAATACGAAGAGTTATGCAAAAAAGTTTGAATTAAAAGATGTTATTTGCAATTTTCCTGTATATGCGTCTAATTTTGAGGAAAACTAATTTATATATTTAAAAATATATTCCAATAATCATAGTAGCAATAGAAACAAAAAACAAAAATATGTTTAACATTTATATGTGAAATAATAATTGTCAAACGCAAGGAGCAAGTCATAAGTGTTCAATTCAGCGTTTTTAATACTATATCAATTTCATTGTTTAAATAGTAAGTAATTTTATATTTCTATTTCTATTAATATAAGTTTATTTATATAAAATTTTGTTAGGAAGTTAATTATCTGTAATGAAAATTAAAAAGAAAAAAAAAATATGCTGTGTATAAGAAAGTCGTGTGGTGCCACACCAGATTTTTTTTTTAATTGAGACTTAAATATTGCACCAGCTTCTATATAAATAAATAAATATATCATCACGTCTTCTACCCATTACTGGGTGTGGCACTCTGCTGAAGCAGATCTCGGTAAGTGATATATTTTGCGCGTGAAGTGCGGTTACCAGTCGTCAAATCACGGCCCCCTAACATGTTAGTGGTGGAGGAGCCACAGGGATAGCTTTTTTCAAATTATGAAAATTTGTCGCATGTGGGTATCGAACCAGGGACCTCAGGATCCACAGGCCGACTTCATATACTCCATTCCCTGTATCAAAACGATGACGTCATATGTGGACGAGGTTATCATAGATACGATGAAATATAGCTATCTTTTTTTAATAATATTATTCGTACCTATGCGAATGACATAACGTATGTCTTAATAAGTAAAGACACACGTTTCATGTTTTTTCACGTTCTATCACATTTATTATTGTAATGAAAACGTATGACAGTTCTTACTAATACGAAAATTTATATTTACTTTGTTCACATTTGTTTATAAAATAAAAATAGAGACCTATGGCCATGATTTTGTTATTTTCTCGCCTGTCATTTCTAAGTTTTTGACATTTTTGATACATAAATACAGACTGAAAAATAAGAAATGGCTTGAAAAATGTTGGGTAATCTATAATGCAGAAATGTGTTGCGCTGGAGTTAGAGAGAATCGAGCATCTTTAATTAATTTAACTGTAGTACAAGAGGTAATGTGCATTGTATTTTGTATTTTCATATATTATTTATTTATATAAGTTATAGTGCGGAATAGTGCTGACATAGACAATGAATACTTTAAGAACGTGACTTTATGTAGAATTATCATATTACATTATACGTAGTTGTAGTTTAACGATGGGATCTTCTTTGTATGTTTTAAGTTAGTCTTAGCTCAGAATCTGTACTAGTAGGAACTCTTAAAGTAAAATAAATACTTTTTAAAAACAAAGTTAATTTGTTTAATAATATAATTGGCGCAGTCGGTAGGATTTGCCATAACAAATTAGTGAAAATAATTTGGTTCACCTTAGTGATTTATTTGGCAAACGAACAGTCTTTTTGTGTTAACGCAAGTAACACTTTGTGCGCGTAGTGAGTTAACGTACATAACTAACTAATCGCGCATCTTACTAAAAGACTGACAAAAAACAAATTAACTTAAGTTCCTGAGCATCCTCACCGTGCTGAGTGCAAATCAGCCAACGAGAACGTCAACTCTGCAGCGTCGACCAGCTGGGCGGCATCTCCGAATCCAGAGGCACCTGCATCCGACCTAGACGACTACAGTACGAGCATCTCATCAAGCGATTTCAACGAATATGAAATCGTCACTGATACTGCTACTGTAAGTACTACATGTCATTTCGAGGTCCAAATATAATAATAAATTCAAGCGAAAGTTCAAATTCTGAATCAGACTCAGATCTTGACGATCCTACTTTAATTCCAAATATCTCAAATAATCCTAGAATTGTATTAAGAAAGTCTAGATTAAACATGACTACCCCAACCTTAAAAAAGGAATATCTGGATATGGTTCCAGAATTCTACGGTGAAAGAGAACTTTTACCAAGATTTATAGAAATCTGCGAAAAATTAGTAAAACGATTTTACAATCAAGCAGATGCTCAAGATTTCCAAAATGAATATTTAATGAGCACAATATTAGCTAAAATAAAAGGCGAAGCAGCAATAAATATTTCTAGCTGTTCCGTGAAAACTTGGGACGATTTAAAAACGTCACTGATAGATACTTATGCGGACAAAAGAGATTGTTTTACCCTAACGATAGAAATGACCGAACTAAAACAAGGCGCGAACGATACGGTATTTGATTTTTATAATAAAATACAACACATTCTAAATTTACAAGTATCGTATGTAGTAACAAATCATCCGACTACTGCCGAAATAATGACTGATTTCTTTAGAAATTACGCCCTCAGAATTTTATTAAAGGGATTAAAAGAGCCAATAGGGCAACTCATGAAAGCAAAGAAACCTGCTGACTTAAACGCTGCACTAAGTATGCTTACAAATGACTTTCAGTTTGAAAATCATTCCAAACCATCTAAAAATGTAATGCCTATTCAAAAACCATTCCCAAGACAGAATAATCAAAATTTTAGAAATAATAGACCCTTTCAAGTAACGAATGTACCGCAGAACACTAACTACACGTTTAATAAACCACCGACATATTTCAATAACCAACATACAGCGCAGCGTAGAACTAACTTTCCTACAATGATTAGAAATACTAATCAACAACTTCCCAGACCTACACCAATGAGTATCTCTACACGAAATACACAATTAAATGCCCCAAGACCTGGACCTTCCACTCAAAGACAAAATTTCATAAGTCAGAACAGACAATTCTTTCCCAAAAATATCGCGGAAGAACTTTATAACATAGAACAATCAGAAATAATAAATTATACAGACGAACAAAACATTGTAGATCAACCAGAAACACAAAATTATACAGTGGATGAATATACACTCGATGATAACGCAGAAATGACAGCTGAAACTAACATATCAGATCAAAACGAACATTCTTTTTTAGACGAAATAGCCTCAGATCAAATATTTCATACTTCCAATTAATGAACTTAACAAATAACCAAAGCAAACTGCCATTCATTATAATTCCAGAAAATAATTTAAAAATCTTAATAGACACTGGTAGCACGAAATCATTTGTAAATCCCGACATTGCTTTGAAATACTACAAACACGCTATCAGTAAAGACCCGTTTCAGATTACAACTGCACACGGCTCCTCTACCGAGAAGTACAGTACACAAATTCCTATCTCAAATATTTTTAATCTTAGAGACAATTCAAAACCCGCGTTAAAATATTATCTTTTTAAATTTCATAATCAATTTGATTTACTTCTTGGCATGGAAAATATGAAAAAACTAAAAATTTCAATTGATACCGTAAACGATATGATAATTACCCCAAACAGTAAAATCAAAATTCATTATCATAATTCTAAAGCTACCCCCGATACAAATAATTTAATAATAAATGAAAAATATTGTAATATTGGCATAATAGAACCGACTTCGGAAAAAATAATTAAAATAAAAGTTAATAAAGAAAAAGGTAATATTCTAGTTCCAGAAATCAAAACAAAAAATTTAATAATTCCTGAATGTGCTACTGTAGCAAAAAATTTTGAAGCTATGTGTATAATTATTAATTTATCAGAGAATGAAGTTAAATATCAGTTTACAATTCCGATTATAGTGGATACGTTAGACGACTATGAAATTTATACAGGGAATAGAAATTCAAATCTAAACCTTACACAAACAGATAAAGTAAATTTTGATAAACTAAAAATTAGAACGGATCATATGAACAAAGAAGAAGAAATGGCAATTTCAAAATTAATTAAACAATACTTGAATATTTTTTATTTAGAAAACCAAAATTTATCTTTCAGTAATCAAGTAAAACACAAAATTAGAACTAAAGACGAAGTACCCATATACACGAAATCATATCGATACCCTCACATTCATAGAGAGGAAGTTAGGTCCCAAATAAATAAAATGCTTAATCAACAAATAATTCGACCTTCTAATTCACCATGGTCTTCCCCAATCTGGGTAATCCCCAAAAAACTTGACGCATCGGGCAAACAAAAATGGCGAGTAGTCATCGACTACCGAAAATTGAATGAAAATACCATCGGAGATAAATATCCCATACCTAACATTACGGACTTGCTGGACAAACTCGGACGGTGTCAATATTTTACCACCCTTGATCTCGCGTCGGGTTACCACCAAATTGAAATGGACAAGACTGACATATCTAAAACAGCATTCTGCACTGAAGACGGACATTACGAGTTCTTACGAATGCCATTTGGGCTAAAGAACGCGCCAGCGACCTTTCAACGGGTCATGGACAATGTTCTGAGAGGGTTAACTCACAAAATTTGTCTAGTATATCTGGACGATATAATCATTTTTAGTACAAGTTTAGATGAGCATATAATTAATTTGAAATTAGTATTTGACCGATTAAAAGAAGCCAACTTAAAAATTCAATTGGATAAATCGGAATTTCTAAAAAAAGAAGTTGCGTACCTCGGTCATATTGTAACCCCTCATGGCGTTAAACCTAACCCTGACAAAATTTCAGCTATTCTAAATTACCCATTACCTACCACGACAAAACAAATTAAAGGATTCTTAGGACTTATCGGATATTATCGGAAGTTCATAAAAGACTTCGCAAAAATCACCAAACCCATGACAAAATTTCTAAAAAAAGACGCGACTATTGACATTAATAATTCAGAATACAAACAATGTTTTGAGACATGTAAACTATTACTAACTAATGAACCGATACTACAATACCCCGACTTTGGAAAAGAATTTATCTTGACATGCGATGCAAGCAATGTAGCACTCGGTGCCGTCTTATCGCAAGGTAAGATAGGCAGTGACCTGCCAATCGCTTACGCTAGCAGAACGCTTAATGAAACGGAAATGAACTATTCTACGATCGAAAAGGAACTTTTAGCGATACATTGGGCAACAAAATATTTTCGGCCGTATCTTTTTGGAAGGAAATTTTCTATTTGCACAGATCACAGACCCTTACAGTGGCTGTTTTCCCTTAAGGATTGTAGCCAAAAATTTATTCGTTGGCGATTAAAACTCGAGGAATATGATTATGAAATTATTTATAAAAAAGGAAAATTAAATTCAAATGCAGACGCCTTAAGCCGAATTCCACGAGAAAATGATGACAAAATTCAAAATTTATTAAAACAATACGAAAGCGAATCTGTCCTAGCGCAATACCAAGACTATCTAACGAAAAAACAAACAGACAAACCGACTCACACAAACATTATTGAAGTAGTTGGAAACTTATTTACTGCACCGACAGACAACAGCCTAGCACATTGCGTCAGTAAAGACTTAAAAATGTCAAAAGGAATTGCTAAACAATTTAAAAATAAATTTCAAAATATCGATAAACTTAAATCCCAAAACCCTCAACTTCATAACTTAATTTACTTAAAAGAAAAGAACCGTTTCATAATATATTTAATAACTAAAGAAAATTATTATAATAAACCAACAAAACAAGACGTATTTTACACGTTACTGGAATTAAGAAACTTTTGTTTAAAAAATAAAATACAAAATTTAAGCCTACCCAGAATTGCTTCTGAACGAGATCAGTTAAACTGGAACGATGTTAAATCAATGCTTGAATATATTTTCGATAAAACAAACATATTAATTACAATTTTTACCTTACCAGATGACATACTCACACACATAGATATTAATACAAATGATTCAGACGAAAATATTAATCAATTCCAAAAATTCATGGATAATTTTAATAGAGAATTAGAAAATAATATAAATCCTAATAATCAGGACGATAACCAATCCTTAGTTGTGGAAGTAGGAGATGATACACAAACTGCAGACGTAAACAACGACCAACATAATGATAACGATAGTGACGTCACAGTTCATTCTAATCAAGAAAACCCAGTAATCGGCATACCTATTGCCGAATATCCTGTTAACTACGGTAAAAATCAGATAATCATATCTGAAGTAGAATTCAGCCCTAATTCTCCCAAAATTCTAAAACTCTTTGAGAACGCAAAACAAAGAATCCTAGTACAATTTTCAAAACTAAATTATGAAAAAGAAATGATTCAATTCCTTAAAGAATATACCGTACCAAAAGTAAAATATTATTTATATTTCGAAAATGAATTATATGAAAAATTATCCCTAGTTCTGCAAAAATATTTTAAAAATTCACAAATACACATGGTTAAATGCACACAATATCTTACAGACGTCACTAATGAAGAAGAAATATTAGAAATCATAAATAATTATCACACAGGAAAAACAAATCACAGAGGTATTGACGATACAGAGGCACGCATTAAACAAATTTATTACTGGCCAAAATTAAGAAAATCGGTTCAAACGTATATTAATAATTGTGAATTATGTCAATTAACCAAATATGACAGGAAACCCCTAAATTTAAAATTTAATACAACTCCGACAGCAACTAAACCTTTTGAAATTGTGCACATAGATACGATAACACTAGAGAACTTTAAATTTTTAACAATAGTTGACTCATTTTCTAAATTCGCACAAGCATATAAACTTAATTCCGGGCAAGGAATTGAAGTAGCTAATAATTTAATAAAACACTTCACGCATCACGGAATACCGGAACAAATTATTTCTGATAATGGACTAGAATTTAGAAACTCAGTTGTTAAAGAACTGTTAGACATACACAAAATTCATACTCATTTCATTAGTTCACAAAATCCTCAATCTAACGGAATAATAGAACGCTTCCACTCGACACTCATAGAACACATTAGACTGTTCAACAATCAGACCGAATTTTCTAAAGAAACAATTGAAACTAAAGTAAACTATGCTCTTTTGGCATACAACAATACAATTCACTCTGTTACGAAAGTAAAACCATCTGAAATAATATCAGGTCACCTGGAAACAAATTCCCCCTTCAATATAGATATTGATAAGCAACTTGTGAATAATTACATGGAAAATCATAGAAATAAAACTAAAATTTTATATCAAACTATTAATAACAAAATTTTGCAAAATAAAGAAAAAATAATTAGTAAATGTAATGAAATTAGAGAAGAATTACCCAAAATTCCTAAAGAAGTTTTTGTAAAAAATAAGCAAAAACAACAAAAAACAAAAAATAAATTTAAATCTGAGAAATTAAAATCGATTAATAAAAATTTAAAAACCGCTCAATTAGAAACTAAACACGGGAATACAAGGGAAAAAATTCATCTTTCGAATATAAAACGCCCTAGAAAAAAGACTTATCAATTTAATACTCTTCCAGGCTGTTCACATTGGGACAAGGATCGATCATCAAAAACATAACAGAAAATATTGGATTACTACCTATTAGACTGGGCCCGGCCAAATTAGAAAAAGCAACACATACACTCATTCACTACTACAACCTTAAACCCCTTTTCGAACAATACGACAACCTAAACAATCAATATAATGATCTAAAAATAACGATATCCAATAACTCGAAATATTTACATGAACTTGACAACTATATCAACATAATAGAATTCATTCGGACAAATATTAATAATAAAATTGATAACATCGAATTCCATACAAATAAAAATAGAAACAAAAGAGGCTTAATAGATGGATTGGGATCAATTTTCAAAGCCGTTACTGGCAACTTAGATGCAGAAGACGGAAAAAGATACGATAAAATATTAAACCATATGCAAAAGAATGAACACAATTTAGAAAAGTAATTAAAATTAGCTTATTCGGTTAACCACCAAATTATAACAAATTTTAATAATACTATATTAGACATAAAACATAATGAAGCTATTTTGAAATCTAAAATATTACAACTCAGTGAAATAATAAATAACATGCATATCCAAGATATTCTTTTTGCAAAAACCATTTACGATCAATTAATAATCCTTTATAACTCGATCCTAGACATCCTACAAGATATCGAAAACTCAATCACCTTTTGTAAATTGAGAACATTACACCCCAGTATAATACATCCAAATGAATTATTATCCGAATTGCAAAATATCTCTAAATATTATAAATCCCAATTACCTTTCGAACCAAAACCAGAAAATATTTTAGAATTTGAATCATTATTAAAAGTAGACTGTAAAGTTGAACAATCCCAAATAATTTATTTAATATCAATTCCCATTAATTTTGAAAAAGACTTTGAATTGTTTTACTTATATCCTATACCAACAATACACGATTCAGAATTTGTAACGATTATTCCAAGTGCAAGATACTTTCTAAAATCTAATACTGAAATAATGCCTCTAAATGACATATGTACTACCACCAAGGTTTACCAGTGCCCAAATAAATTCTACAACCACCATCAGTCATCATGTGAACAAGAAATCTTACAACAACAATCCTCGACTCAGTGTCACTATTCTAAAATTAATATAAAAGAAAACCATATCGAAGTAATTCCGGAAATTAACAAGTATTTATTAATATTCCTTTATGAAGATAAAATAACTCTTAAATGTTTAGACGAAGTAAATATCAAAACTCTGCGCGGAATCTATTTAGTAAAAAATGATAATAATTGTGAAATAATATATAATCGACAAAAATTAATATTTTTGAATAAAGAACAAGGACAACCTATAATTTTGCCAAAATTAAATTTCGCCCTTAATACTTCGACATTAACAAATTTCTCAATAAACTTAAACCCTGTGAAGCTAGAAGACATCTCATTAAACCCTGTAGTCGCTATTAAAGAAGAAGCCATCAACATCCATGTGCCAAGTGTATGGACTGTTATGTTGTATCTGTTAATAATAATAATTGGACTGTACTTATTAATAAAGTGGATAAAATCAAGGAAACTAAGAAAACCGATCATCAATTCGAAATCGGAAGAAGAACAAATCGAGCTACCAGGAGGTGCTCCTTTCTGAAGAAGGGAGGAGTTATAGTGCGGAATAGTGCTGACATAGACAATGAATACTTTAAGAACGTGACTTTATGTAGAATTATCATATTACATTATACGTAGTTGTAGTTTAACGATGGGATCTTCTTTGTATGTTTTAAGTTAGTCTTAGCTCAGAATCTGTACTAGTAGGAACTCTTAAAGTAAAATAAATACTTTTTAAAAACAAAGTTAATTTGTTTAATAATATAATTTATATAATAATAATGCATATAAAAATGTATATTCTTTTGAGTTTTATTTTACAAAATGACATATTTCAATAAGGTAGGTAATATTTTTCGTGAGTTAAGATAAATTTTATTTGGTTTCTTTTATAAACTAATTAAATTTTATAAAGTAATAAATATTTTAATCTGACATTTAATTTTTAGGTTATGTTTTAAAAATGTCAATCCAATACCAATGTAAACGTTTTAAGTACAAAATCTTGAATCACATGGATACCTAATGTGACGTAATCGTTTTCATACAGGGAATAGAGTATACCACTGAGCTAGCCATCCCAGCTTCTTATGATTGTATTAAGATTTATCAGAATGGATGACGTCAGCGGTTCTTTATAACGTTTCCAGTAACATCTCACTTATTTTCTGAACACTCTATATATCATCACGCTTTTTACTCATTACTGGCTGTGGCATTCTACCGTAACAGATCTCAGTAAATGTACTTTTTTTGTCAAAAAAGTCTTCAAATTCAGTCTCATATTTCACTATTTCCTCCAATCCTCAAATCCTTAAAAATTCCTCAAAACCAACCACGTGTTCACAACAAATTCCATTCACTCAAAACCGGAAACGACCGTCCTAAAACCCACCAACCCCTATCTATTTAACCTCTCAGCTACTTCTTCCCTTGTCTGCCATTGCCCAACTCTCTCTTCACTTCTTCAAGGGTTCAAATCCCGCAGATGCGCGCGTGCGGATGAAATTTCACCCTGAAGTGCAAACAACATGGCGGGGTACTAATCACGACAACGCACGTGCTTTTCGTGTTGTAAATATGTGTGTGTGTGTGTATGTTTGTCGAGAAGAGACAGGGTAAGGGATGATCTGGGAGGGTGGAAAGTAAATATTGTAGAACAGATGTCGCGGTGGTAAAATATATGATAATTTTTGAAATTGAGAATTTGGAGGGGTGTAAAATAATGAAATGAATTTTAAATAAGTATTGTTTCACAATACGAGTTTAAAACTCAACTTTCTTTTCGTGAAATAGTGAGAAAAATTATTTTTCCTACAACTGTGCGATTTCTTTGTTATTACGTAACTATTATTGCCTTGGTTACGGGTGCAAAGGAGACAAATGCAGACCAAGTGCATTTCTGTAAGCAAAGAAACCTAGTGCAGAAAGTAATTCATTACGCAACTGTAAAAAAAGTTATATTGAGAGCGATTTAAATTTCGCGCCGAGTGCGGATTCATATTTTGGCCACAGACGCTTATGGAAGAAGAAGATGCAGTGAGGCAGCGCTAGTAAATATGCAGTAGTATATTTTGACGTTTATAAACATAACCTTAAATTGCAGTATATCTAATCTGTACACAACTAATAAAAAGAACCGAACAAAGTAAAATATATCGATAAATGGTTTTATTTTAAGAGTAAGTAAGAGTCTCGTGTTTAAACTTTTCTTAAATAAATAAATATATATCATCACGCCTTCTACCCATTACTGGGTGTGGCACTCTGCAGAAGCAGATCTCGGTAAGTGATATATTTTTGCGCGTGAAGTGCGGTTACCAGTCGTCAAATCACGGCCCCCAAACATGTTAGTGGTGGAGGAGCCACAGGGATAGCTTTTTCAAATTATGAAAATTTGTCGCCTGTGGGATCGAACCAGGGACCTCAGGATCCACAGGCCGACTTCATACCACTGAGCTAGCCATCCCATTAAACTTTTCTTGCGTGTTTTATATACCTAATAAAACACTTGTATAATAAATAGTCAAAAAAGTGATATTTTATTTGTTGTTTGAAATACGAGGCCGCAGATTAAGTATTTTAATCCGCTAAGTCAAGTACATTTTGCTGACGTATTATGTATACTGTTATTTTTGAAACCAATTAATTTAATCAATAATTAATCATAAATGTTTAAATTTTTTGATATGAATTGTATTGACAGCAGACTACGTATCCAAGGTAACACTTGAGTTTTATTGGTATAAAAGTCGTAATAATATTTATACTTTTCATCACACTGAGTATCAACCTAAATAAACGCAGATTAATGGAACGAATTACATAAAGAATCCCATTAGTACACCCTCCATCCAAAAGGGCTCTAAAAATTACTCTCGACTTTCGAGAATACCGCCTCGAACATCTGTTCCTTTGTAAGCACAAGGCCTTCTGCTTGCTGTACATAAAAACTACAAATTATATATTTTCCTGTCTCTTTTCTCTTTGTCACTGAAATATGATATGTTTCATTCGGTTTTCAACGGTTTGCAAAAGGCCAAAATGGACCTTACATGAATTTAGAGTAAAGTCTAGCAGAGCTGGGTAAGCTACTTAAAAAAAGTAGCAAAGCTACAGCTACAGCTATTATTTAAAAAACTAGCTAAGCTACAGCTAAAAGCTATATTTTGTAAAATATAGCTAAGCTACAGATAAAAGCTTTCGTTAAAGTAGCTGTTAAATTTTAAAGCTACTTTTTTAAATTATAGTGAAATAATTAAATTTGCCATTGTCATATGATCAGTCTTTTGTTATAATGACTGTTAATTTACTATTACGTACATAAATATCAAAAATAGCAAATACCATCTGGCACCTACTGTGTATTTTTGCGTATTAGAGCCAGTTAGAACCGGCAACAAATAATTATTTTGTGTGGGTTTAGCTTGTACGCATGCGTACTTTGTTGATCTTCTGCTTAAAAAGTAGCTTGAAGCTATAAAAAGTAGCTTGAAGCTACAAAAAGTAGTTTTAAAAGTAGCTTCAGTTGTTATTTTTAAGCTAATAGAAAATAAAGTAGCTAGTTACAAGCTACAGCTATATTTTTTCACAGTTAGCTAAGCTACAGCTACAGCTAAGGTAAACCTAGCTAAGCTAAGCTACAAAAGTAGCTAGCTACTGCCCAGCTCTGAAGTCTAGTTATAGATTGTCAACTCTAGATTTTACATTTAATAAAAAAGTTAGTAATTAAATTTGAAAATATCAACTTGCCTCCGCCAGGATTTGAACCCGGACCTTCCACTTGGGCCACGGACATCCTACCACTTAGACCACAGAGGTGTGTCTAAATGCTGGCACTGACAAGCGATTTTTTCTATGTGTCGATTGTTTGTAAGGTCCGGGTTCAAATCTTGGCGGAGGCAAGTTGATTTTTTCAAATTTAATTAACATTCACCTGACTTTAAGTCATTTAAAATTATATTTAAAAAAGTTAGTATTCCATTCATTCGGTATTTTTTTACGACACTATCAGAAAGTAAACTTTTTTCTTTGAGAGAAGTAAGTGGTAATTTTCATCTCTAGGACCTCTAGAGAAAGCCAGTATATTATTGTGTAAAGAGCTAAAGTAATATTTTGTGACAAATCTGTAAGTATTGACAACTACAGTTGAGACACAAAAACTCACTTTCGCTTCATACAAAATATGCAATTTTTTTCAAATGCCAGAATATTTATTCAGTAATAATGTAACAAGAGGGTGAGAATAAATTGATTATTTTTTGACGTTTCTCAAAACCAATGAAATGCTTCATTGTATGTCACGTGTCTGCGTTTTAACCAATCCTGTTATTATTATACTGAGAATAAAGCTCTTGTGATTATTCCCGGGAATAATCTCTGTAGGTGCTTTTTTGTTTGTGAGAAATGATAGGTAGTTGTCAAATAATTATTTAAAACTGTCAATGTGTCAAGTAAAATGTGTGACAAAAATCGATTTAGTTCCACTTTAGATACAGAAATACACCAACAAATTTTGGAAACAACTTCCAAGAATACATTAATAAGTAATTAATCGATATGGACCCAGTTCAAAATCTTTTAAGTTGGATGAATCGACCTCAACAACTAAATCAAAAAATAATTTAATTACTTAAATATAAGTCGAGAGTTGGATAAATTAGAAAATAATTCTTCAGTATCTTTCTCAAACTTGTTGGCATTTGGCAATAGCCACTCAAGCCCTACGTGCTTTCGTGACTATTGCCTGCCAACAAGTTTTCGGAAGATCTGCTAAATTATTTTCAATTTATTCTCACTCTCTTGTTATATTATTACTGAAAATAATTTGACAGATCTTTTGAAAACTTGTTGGCAGGCAATAGTCACGAGAGCCCGTAGGACTTGAGTGGCTATTGCCAAATGCCAACAAGTTTGAGAAACATACTGGAGAATTAGTTTCTCATTTATCCAACTTTCGACTTATATTTAATTAGATTATTTTTTGACTTAGCTGTTGAGGTCGATTCATCCAACTTAAAAGATTTTGAATTGGATCCAGATCGATTGATTACTTATTAATGTATTGTTGGAAGCTGTTCTTCAAATTTGTTGGTGTATTTCTGTATCTGAAATGGAACTAAATCAATTTTGTTCACACATTTTACTTGACGCGTTGACAGTTTTAAATAATTATTTGACAAGTACCTATCATTTGTCACAAACAAAAAAGCACCTACAGAGATAATTCCCGGGAATAATCACAAGAGCTTTATTCTCAGTATAATAATGACAGGATTGGTTAAAACGCAGACACGTGACATACAATGAAGCATTTCATTGGTTTTGTGAAACGTCAAAAATAATCATTTAAATATTTGAATTCACTAGTGCTTCAAAATAATTAAAAAACACACACAGTTTTATGGTTCGAAATTTTGACTATTAAAAGACTAATTCTACTTATCTACTACACAAATTGTAAGGAATTTATAAAACAAATAGAGACATTAGCATATTTCAAATTTAATAAATTGCCTCATAGTCGATTATATAAATTTTGCTCGTTACAAGAAGCATTGTACAAACCTCGTGCACGAAGACGTCATTTGCATCATTCGCACAATTTAATATTACGCTCATGTGAAAACTATGTTTTCAAGCACTCTTTATGTAAATAGCTATTGTCAGAAAAGTCAAACTTTATTTGCTTTCTATAAAGTTCTAAAATGCCATCTTTTTCTGACGTTTGAAAAGTAAACTTTTCGTCCCTAGGAAAGAAAAATAAAGCGATATCCATGGCAACTAGAAAACAATGGTAAGGAAACCATAAATTTTATCTAAATTTATAATTTATTTAAGTTTCTGATAGGGCTAATTAAATAGACACTTCCATTCAAGACCCGATGAACGGCGTTCATAGCTTGCTAAGATCTACAGAGTATCTAGGTCTCATAGTGTTTTATTTGCGTACCGTTATAAGTTTAGTTGAGAGTCCAGTTAACGCTACAATGCATTGTAGTGCTACTGTACACTAATAAGTTTTGATTTAATTTATAAATTGATTAATCCTTCAATTTTTCTCTTACAATTTAATTTGATTAATTATTAAATATATATTTATATGGGGTAGGTGGTTTAGTGGTATCCAGTCGGCCTGTGGATCTTAAGAACCATGGTTCGATTCCCAAAACCAACAAAACATTTTCATCAATTTAAAATTACTCATGTGGCTCTCCCCCACCACTAACATCTTTGGAGGCCGTGATTTGACGGCTGGTAACCGCACTTCACGCGCAAAATATATCACTTACCGAGATCTGCTTCGGCAGAGTGCCACACCTAGTAATGGGTAGAAGGCGTGAAAATATATTTATTTTATTTTATTTAGAAAAAAATGTTGTTTATATTTCATAGGCGAAATTCGTGTTTTTTGGCCAATGACTTTTTTGTCTCGACCTGACGGTCTCGACAACAAAAAAACACACATTTCGCGCACTTAATACAAAAATAACTATTTCATTCGTAATCAGCATATTCCACAACATATGCCCTTAACATATATACCTATTCGAAGTTATGAAACATCCTATATTTATTATTATGGGGTGGCTAGCTCAGTGGTATGAAGTCGGCCTGTGGATCCTAAGAACCCTGGTTCGATTCCCACAGACGACAAACAATTTTCATAATTTCAAAAACTACCCCTGTGGCTCCTCCACTACTAACTTCTTTGGAGGCCGTGATTTGATGACTGGTAACCGCACTTCACGCGCAAAATATATCACTTACCGAGATCTGCTTCGGCAGAGTGCCACACCCAGTAATGGGTAGAAGGCGTGATGATATATTTATTTTTATTTATTTATTAAATATATATTTATATGGGGTAGGTGGCTTAGTGGTATCAAGTCGGCCTGTGGATCCTAAGAATCATGGTTCGAATCCCAAAACCAACAAAACATTTTCATCAATTTAAAATTACCCCTGTGCTCTCCCTCACCACTAACATCTTTGGAGTCCGTGATTTGACGACTGGTAATCGCACTTCACGTGCATAAATATATCACTTACCGAGATCTGTTTCGGCAGACTGCCACACCTAGTAATGGGTATAAGGCGTGATGATATATTTATTCATTTATATTTGTTATATATTTTTTCTATAACTGTCAAAAAAATAGGACATTTGTACATTGCTATGGATATGTGAATTTTGTGTTTTTTTCAAATGTCAAATTTCATAACTTTTGACACTTTTTAAAAATTACTTATCAAACATTTTTACGTTTCCTTGGTTACAACAGATGAAATTTATATTATTTTATGCACAACCGGGACGAAAAGCATGTGTTTTAGCCCTAAAAAGCGGGCTTAATCGCTTCTTTTTGGCCCTAGGGCCATAAAATACTTTTTTCGGACCTAGGGCCATAAATTCTTTTTCAAAATGTGATTTTAACATAAATGTACCTATATGAATCTTTTGAACACAAAATTAGATGTTATTTTGTTGTGTGTAAAATATATACCTACAAAAAGTACTATTATTATTATTATTTTATTTATTCTTTTAATTTTAGAAATTGACTGATATCTTATTGTTAGTTGAAATTGTTAATTTTAACATTGAAAAAAGGACCATAAGGTAGATGGTTGTTTTGTACATGATATGATAGAGAAATACGCCAAAAGTTCGTTTCCGGTGTAACTACTTATCTTCTTTGCTTTGCACCTTTCTCAAAATTCGAAGTAGATTTTTTTTCATATAGTTGTTTTGAAATTAATGGCAATAATTTCAGAATCGCATTATTCGCAGCTTCTTTTACATCAGGCGGAGTGCAAGCCAATTCATTATCGCTGCTGTTACTCATTTTCACACAATACAAAAGTAAACAAACTGATTTTTATTGTTTGCTATGGATACATAAACACCATTACAATTTTTATTTATTGTGAAAACTTGCTTCTGAAAAATGTCATTTTGACATATAAATATACCTATTTTAATATCTAAAATTAAATGTTTTCTGTTGTGCATAAAATATTGTATGTACCACGGGTGAAATTAGCGTGAAATTAGCATGTTATTAGTCCTCGGCGCTTTGCGCCTCGTGCTAATAATCATGCCGCGGGCCAGAAACGCCTGTTTTCACCCTTGGCACATAAATAACTATTGTATTTCATGGGCTAAATTCGTGTTTTTTGGCACATTCCAATGACACACATTTCGCGCACTTAACACAAAAATAACTATTTCATTCGTAATCAGCATATCCAACAACATATACCCTTAACGTATATAAATAAGAAAAATAGGAAAAAAATTTCCATCACTTGTCTCATAATTCCAAAGAGGTTTTACAGCACGTTTGCATCAACTATCAGGTCATCAACAAACGGCTGGTCAGTTCAGCTTTAACCATAGACGCGTTTCGTCCTTCCGGACTCATCAGTATGGTGCGATCATTTATCCAACTAGATCAACTAGGAAATAGTGGATTGTGATACCGACTTAGCTGAACTGACTGATGTTAACCTATCTACAACGGTAACATGACATGAGAGCTATGAAGCCACTCGTGGTGCCATCTACCGACAAAATCGCAAACTGCTTGACAGCTATTGAAATAAAACAACGTATATACGTATATACCTACTCGAAGTTATGAAACATCCTGTATTTATTGTTCACAAATTTTAACTGGCCGTTAAGAACTAACAGATTAGTTTATTTGGAAGACGCTATATGATTCACCTTGTATTGAACCACAAAAATAAAAAACAAAAAACGAGTATTCTTGTTTGTACACCTGGGCTGTTAAACTCGTATCTTGTCTACCAAGGGTTCTCGCCCTTCGTTCACATCATACATCATATATCTACCCATGCCCTATATATATACTCGTAAATGCATAAAGAGACCTAAGATCTTAACGTACTTATAAATAAGCGTCTTTGATAAAAGAAAAATGTCTTTGTGTGGTGAAGATGAAACCACAAGACGTGAAATGTTCTTGTATGAGTGATACGCCTAATCTCTTCTATAGAAACATGTGATTTAAATTTCAATAGATGAATAAACACAGGTTAAATGAATATTGTAATTGACAGAAAGTAAAAAAAAAACAATGTAGTTATTTGGAGAACAAAAGGGTGATTTACCACTTTAGGGAGTTGACGGTGGTGTGCTTAGTCTTATGCTGGGTTGTATGAAAGTTTTATCGGTTCATTAGCAACTAACGGTTCAATAAACTTTAGAAAATCGCTATTGATACTGTTGCAAGATAAACAATTCTTTAACTAAAGAGCTCTTTATTTTTTTCTTGCAACCCAGCATAAAGGTGTTCGAATCCAGAGATCCCGAGTTCGAATCTCACTCAAGCTAAAAATATATGAATTATTAGACTGCGGCTTGATGAATGAGTTCCTGTTGTAGAAATAAATAAATAAATAGAGGGAAGAAATAGTTATTTTTATAACAACGAAAAAAGCTTGTTACGTGCAAGTGTAGAATTTAACGCACGAGGCTTGCCGAGTGCGTAAATCTGTACGAGCACGTAACCTTTTTCGGCACGTGTTATAGACAACATTTTTCCTATAACTGCGATTTAGAAAATCACTAAAATATTATTAAAATTTATATAATTTTAATGATATTACACACCTCCAAAGATAATTGAAGACCCAGATCATGCTATGTTGTATCTATTTTCGACAATGACAATCAACCTGCTGCTGGTACTTCTAAAGCCTCTGAAATTGTTGTCAATAATATTACTGTTAATAATATGAACAGGTACGGAAGAAATCAATGTTTCTTTACACAGTACAAAAGTTTCCACTTCACAGTATATCAATATAAGCAAATGTTACAACTGTGTTAATAATATACATAAACAATAAATATTATGTATTTCACTTACTCTTTAAATAAAACCATTTATCGATATATTTTACTATGTTCGGTTCTTTTTATTAGTTGTGTACAGATTAGATATACTGCAATTTAAGGTTATGTTTATAAACCTCAAAATATACTACTGCATATATACTAGCTCTGGCTCACTGCATCTTCTTCTTCCATAAGCGTCTGTGGCCAAAATATGAATTACGCGCTCGGCGCGAAATTTAAATCGCTCTCAACACAACTTTTTTACAGTTGCGTAATGAATTACTTTCCGCACTAGTGTTTCTTTGCTTACAGAAACGCACTTGGTCTGCATTTGTCTACTTTCCATACGTAACCAAGGCAATAATAGTTACGTAATAACAAAGAAATCGCACTGTTGTAGGAAAAAATATGTTTAAGTACAGTTTTACTGCAATCCTTTTATATAAAGATGTTTCTATTATTCTAAATAAGTAACTGTTCCTTCACAATTATAAAAATAAGGAACTATTCTTGAAAGATGTTAAGACTAAAGAAGCAGTCTCCGCGTCAGTAATTGTTCACATGCGTAGTTTCAAGCACGCAGAAATCAAGATAGCGTTGAAATAATAAAAATACACAAGCATGGTCTACAACCATGGAATATACCAACAATAGAACTATTTATCATCATCACGAGCGCATAGCTTGCTTAGATTTAAATCTTATCCAAGAAGGTAAAATGTGACGAAAACTTACATAAGAATTAGAAAACGCAAAGATTTTCCTTACTATTTAGTTGTCATTCACAGGTAAACATAGCTCAGTGGATAAAAGTGAGGTAAAACTTGAGTTTACTAATTAATAAGTAAGAGGTCGTGTGTTCAAATCTCATTGGCTTCAACATATATTCACAAATACGATTGTGTCTGAGTGGTTCGGATTTTACTATAAACTACTGTCATTGAAATTCAGTTCCTATTGACTAACAAATAAATAATAGTTATTTTTATAACAAGTGCCGAAAGAGGCTTGTTACGTGCAAGTGCAGAAATCTGCACGAACACTTGAATTTTTTCGGCACGTGTTACAAACAACATTTTTCCTACAACTGTGCGATTTCTTTGTTATTACGTAACTATAATTGCCTTGGTTACGTATGGAAAGTAGATGAATGCAGACCAAGTGCGTTTCCGAAAGCAAAGAAACACTAGTGCGGAAAGTGCTTCATTACGTAACTGTCAAAAGAATATTGTTTTGACAGCGATTTAAATTTCGCGCCGACCGCGGAATTCATATTTTGACCACAGACGCTTATGGAAGAAGAAGATACGATGAACCAGCGCTAGTAAATATGCAGTAGTATATTTTGACGTTTATAAACGTAACCTTAATTTGCAGTATATCTAATCTGTAGACAATTAATAAAAAGAACCGAACAAAGTAAAATATATCGATAAATGGTTTTATTTAAAGAGTAAGTGAAATACTTCATGTTTATTGTTTGTGTATATTATTAATACAGTTGTTACAGTTGCTTATATTGACATAATGTAAAGTGGAAACTTTTGTGTCTAAAGAAACATTGATTTCTTCCGTACCTGTTCATATTATTACCAGTAATATTATTGGTAAAAATTGCGGAAGCTTCAGAAGTACCAGCAGCAGGTTGATTGTCATTGTCTAAAATAGATCCAACATAGTATGATCCGGAGCTTCAATTATCTTTGGAGGTGTTAATGATAAAGAAGAATCACTCACTGTACTATTCCAATCAAGATGATTTTGAAGAAATTATTTTGACGTTAGTGAAATATTTTTAAATAACGTAGAACAATGTGCAAGCAATCAATAAACAAACCATAGCAACGCCGTAAAACATCGTTCTCATGTAATATGATTAAAATTTTATAAATTTTATAAATTTTAATAATATTTTAGTGATTTACTAAATCGCACAGTTATAGGAAAAATGTTGTTTATAACACGTGCCGAAAAAGGTTACATGCTCAAGCCGAGTGCGTTAAATTCTGCACTTGCACGTAACGAGCCTTTTTCGGCACTTGTTATAAAAATAACTATTTCCTACAACTGTGCGATTTATAAAATCACTAACAGACAGATACACAAAACGGATTAGCGCTAACACCGTTTTTAATATTATCTATAACCCTGTTTCAAAATAAAACAGATTAAAGAAATAAACTAAATTTGATACTAATTAACTCTCTTTTTAACTCAAGTTAAAATAAACTTGTTTCGTACATTGAAAAGAGAGTTAACAACGAAATAAAAAATGGTGTTAGCGCTAATCCGCTTTATGAATCTGCCTGTAAAATATTATCAAAATTTATAAACTTTAATGATATTACACGAGAACGATGTTTTGCGACGTTGCTATGGTTTGTCTGTTGATTGCTTGCACATAATAACCTCTTGCATTGATTGATATTTATTATCATACGATTTTTACAGTAAAATACTAACCGTTGGCACCAACACTTCAATAATACTTCCTTCTTTTGACCTATAAACACTTCAAAATTTTTAAATATGTAGACAATATGGCGGCATTATTTACCTGCAGTGACAGATAATGCTACGTTGCCAAATGAAGTTCACTTAGTCTACACTAGCTAATCACTTTAGTCGAAAGCTCAGAATACTAGTCATAATATTTAATAATATTGAATGTATAAATAATATATCCAGTTCCATTAAACGTATTTTGTTTGATCACATAAATTTCAGTTTTCAAATATTTGAAGGTTGTTCTTGTAACTTGACAGTGTTGTCACGTTGTCCTTTAATAGAAATAATAAGTACTAGAGGGCATTACTTGACGTACCAAAACTGTAAAAAACTCACGAAAAATTTTTATACGGCGAAACGACGAAATGAAACGGCCATAATAAGCGTAGCGCAATTCAATGCAGTTGGCCATGTACCAAAACTGTAAAATTTTTATATGGCAAAATGATGAAATAAAACGGCCATAATAAGCGTAGCGCAATTGAATGAAGTTTGCCATGACTAGAACTACTTTAAGATAGTACTAGCGTGAACATTTTTTTTGCAGATCTGAATGAAATTTGGCTCACGTAAACATTGGATAGTCATACGCATCCTGTTAAAATATGAAACACATTCATCGTCTGTGAACAAATATATTCGCTTGTAAAGTTGAGTTCTTATACACGGGGCTTATGGCGATCAGCACTCAGAATCGCACATATTTGGTTTGTGTACCTCTAAAATTTTGCAGTTTCATTTGAAAAACTAGTATGATGTTCTAGAACTATCCATGTATATTGTATCAGAAGGAGAAAGTTTTTTATCGTTTAGTAATGGATATATAGCCATGCAAAGCCTTGTTTTTAACGAAAAATTAAGAATTCCAATTTATAATGGCAACACCACACGGTGGTAAGGTATTTGAAAATTCACTAGACCAACAACCTGTTAACAATTCATGATATTCAAATCATAATAGGTATAAAACACTTATTTTATTCAATTTTTACATTTTTTTGAGCGTCAGTTTCGCCACTTGATAACCGATGGCGCCACCGTCACACTAGTACTACCTTAAGCTCTTCTTCTGTATGACCCCCTTACCGGAGACATGAACGCACGAGTAGGAAGCAAATAAGGACTGTTATTGCAGTTACTCACAGGGCAGTTTGCTGATCGTCGAAGTGCACTTAACATCTTTTTGCAACCAGCGACCGGGTCTGCAGCTAAACAGCTGAAGAAGTGAAGGAGCAGTTGGTGATGCTGTTAGCACTCATTAAGAGACAAGGTCGGTGGCCTCTTCTAGCATGGCAAGGTCGTTCAAAGGACGGGAATCCACTTGTAAGATGTGATGATAATGGATATGTAATTTCTTGCAAGTTGCAAATTTATATTTCTCTGGATATTACAGCAGCTTATATGGAAAACTGTACCACTCAGATATATAAGTTATTTGTATATCAAGGGTTGAAAGTAAAGTTTTTTACGCGCCTAAATACAGGGTGTTCAATTTAGTTGTATCACCATTGCTATCTCGAGAACTATAAGAGCTACAAGGTTGGTCAAATTACCAAACAAATACCATTTTCTAAGTGTATTACAAAATTATTAACAAATATTTTTTTCGACCAGTAGTTCTCAAAATACTGGCTGCAACTATCTTATTTAATGAAGTGGCTAGCTCAGTGGTATGAAGTCGGCCTGTGGATCCTGAGAACCCTGGTACCCTAGATTCGATTCCCACAGGCGACAAACAATTTTCATAATTTCAAAAGCTACCCCTGTGGCTCCTTCACCACTAACATCTTTGAGAGTCACACTCTGCCGAAGCAGATCTCGGTAAGTGATATATTTATGCGCGTAAAGTGCGGTTACCAGTCGTCAAATCACGGCCCCTAAAGATGTTAGTGGTGGGGGAGTTACAGGGGTAGTTTTTGAAATTATGAAAATTGTTTGTCGCCTCTGGGAATTGAACCAGGGTTCTCAGGATCCACAGGCCGACTTCATACCACTGAGCTAGCCACCTCATTATATATATATATATATATATATATATATATATATATATATATATATATATATATATATATATATTATACATATATTATTATTATATATTAATAAATATATAAATTAGTTTTTCTCAAAATTAGTCGCATATACAGGAAAATTACAAATAACATTTTATGTTCCAAATATTTTTGCTAACATCTTTTATTTGAAACTTTTTTTCATAACTGATTCCATTTTTGAAATAAATGGAATTTATTGTTTTGTGTGTGCAGTAAACTTTCCCTTCCGGTTTTTCAATTTCATTCAAAATCAACTCAGCTCTTCGTATTTTCATGAAACTTATAATTACCAAGTTTCGTTAACAAATCTTATCTCGTTCATGAGATATTGCACGACCGGACACACATCCATCCATCCATCCATCCACACACACAGACATCATTGAGAAAATGATCAAAACAGATTCAGTGGACCTCAAAACATGTATTTCCGCGAAAATCTCGTCAACGATTTTTTTCACGATTCCAATACTTCCTTATACTACGTATAAGAAAGTAAAAATAGCTGCGAAATTTCAAACATCAATTTTATTTCAAAATATAAGAAAACGTTAATTAAAAATATTGTTTGATGGTAAATAATTTTTTCCAAGTATTTTATATAAATTGAAGGATATTTAAGAATTCCAAGGTGTTTTTAATTCCAGGTTTTTTCCAGGTTTTCCTGGAATTCCAGGTCGATAGACACCATGTAATTGCTAATTGTAATTACTAAGTGGATAGCTGTAAATGCCCGCTTAATAAACAAATATATTTATAAATAAAAATCAGGGCACAACTCCTTCCCACGTCTTTCTACTAATTAATCCATCAGCTGATTTTTCCTCTCCTTTTACTAATTACATTTCAATATCCGTTAACCGTCGATTAAGCGTCCGCGACGCAAACAAACCGTCACCTACTTGCGCATGCTTGTTCAAGGTCGTTGAGAGCAGCGCGCTAACATCTACAAGAAGCAAGAAACGCGAAGTGACCGCGGTGATTTCAACGGTCGGTCAGCCGACGAAACTGTGTTAAACACTAGATGATATTCTAATCGAAAATGAATTTGAATTTTTTGTTAAAATGCCGCAGGGGATTGAGCGTTGTTATGTTTTATGTTTATGGATATACAGGTGTTTCGTAACTTCGGGTACATACGTTAAATGTATATGTTGTTTGATATGCACATTACTATTCAAAAATGTATTTAAAAAATTCGAAAAATTAAGGGTAGTTTACCTACAGCGTTTTTTTTTTAGTACTGCACTGGATTCGCTTTCCTATTAAAAACAAGCAATTATATGAATTTACTCATTACACAATTAAATTGTTAGCAGCTATTTATAATAGATTGTAAATTATTAAGTTTAAAGCAGTGATTTTGAAAGTATGGGTCGCGACCCCCGAGTGCCGTTGAGCACATCTTCATATCTTTTTTAGTGTTCGAGTTATAGTGATTTTTGACTTTTAAAAAATCCCAACTTTGAAGGCCCATATCTCGGAAACTAAAAGAGATATTGAAATTCGGTTTAAACGAGTGTATGTCTCGTGCTTTAGTTAACTTATACCGAAAATTTGAAAATTTTGAAAATTTTACTATTTTTTTTCAAAATTTTCTTTTGTCCATAATTCAAAAACTTGAAGAGATAATAAAAATCTGTAAACACCAGTGAATTCCACTCGTAAAAGTATAAAGGTATGTAAGTTCTTAGCCGAAAATTCGTATATATTAAGTTTTTATTACAAAAAAACGAAAAATCACTGTTTTTTAAATATTTCTAATTTTTTACGAATTTTGGGCCATTTTTACTTTTTTTTGCACTAAAAATTTTATCCATGGAGCAAAAATTCTGAAAATTTACATACCTATGTAATTTTATGAGAGGAATTCACTGGTCTTCCCAGATTTTTATTATTTCTCCAACTTTTTGAAATATAGGCAAACAAATTTTGAAAAATATTGTAAAATATTCAAAATGTTCAAAATTTCGGTATTACTTAATTGGAGCTCAAGAAATATACTCGTTCAAACCGCATTAGTTTCTCGTATCATCTCTTTTAGTTTTCGAGATATGGGCCTTCAAATTTGAGATTTGAAAAAAGTCAAAAATTACCATAACTCGAAAACTACAAAGGATATGAAGATGCGCTCAACGGCATACGATTTCTCGTAGTTTGAATTATATAATATATATATATATATATATATATATATATATATATATATATATATATATATACACAGGCTGGTGAACGCAACTCTCGAACATAGGGATTTAACATGTAAAATCACAATTTTGTAATTTCCTGCTTCCCTAATTATTTTAAGCAAAAAAGCTTCGAATAAAAGCTTTAGGAAGTAAAATTCTGCATCTAAGCCAATAAACAAAATTAATTTTGCATGCTTCGTAACGGCTCAAATTAGATCTGAATATGACAAAAATAGCCTGAAAACTATTGATAGCCATGGAACTAAAACAAAATTAAACAAATGTTTGTCTTTTTATCTGTCAAAATAAATGACATAATAAATAAAGAAATTATTTTGACAGATTATACGTCAAACATTTGTTTAATTTTGTTTTAGTTCCATGGCTATCAATAGTTTTCAGGTTATTTTCGTTATTTTCAGATAAAATTTGTGCCGTTGCGAAGCATGCAAAATTAATTTAGTTTATTGTATTAGATGCAGAATTTTATTGCCTAAAACTTTTATTTGAAGCTTTTTTGGTTAAAATAATTAGGGAAGCAGGAAATTACAACATTGTGATTTTACATGTTAAATCCCTATGTTCGAGAGCCGCGTTCACCACCCTGTATATATATATATATATGCAAATAATTTCCAATCAGACATAATATTGTGCAATCTTTCAAATGAATGGTGCAACTTCTGCAAGTTGTATGTTATGTTATATACAGGAGATATTCTCGTTTTACTACAAGTCCAGCGGTTGCTTGATTCTTGAGGCCTCTTCTGGGAGAGACATTTCATATTTCACCATGTACATTCAAAGTTCAAGTAATATGAAGATTAATTTTACGAAAGTTTTCTTGTTTTGGTGGTAAGTAAACTAACATTCCTATCTACTGCTTCAGAAGTATTTTTTAGACGAAAACGTTTTGCACTTAGCGTAGGTAATATATACGCATTATGAGAATTTCTGCATTGAGCAAAAAGTATGCGCAATATTAATTTAGACGGGGTGTGGCTATTAAATAACGAGACTGACGCTGCTACAGACGAAGTACGCATGCGCTAAACACCAGCCACCGTTAGCACACAACATCTACACTTTCTACACTACATTAAAATTATCTCTGTGGCTCTCCCACCACTAACACTTTGGGAACCGTGATTTGACAGCTGCTAACCGCATTTCACATGCATAAATATAACACTTATCAAGATCTGATACCAAACAAAATAATAATTTAAATGCAGAATTTAATTCTCAACATCTTTTATCTGTAACTACACAGTATGTCCCAAAAATAACGAAATTTTAATTTAAATCATAGAACACGTAGCGCAATCTATTGAACATACACATTGTTAGAAAGATACATCTTACTTCTTTCGAACGCACACAACTTCATGCAATCAGGTGACAGTTTCAAAATTTACGCGCATTTTAATGACAGTAGTTTTTGTGTTTATGTTGTAAAAATACAATGGAACAACCAGCAAATATTCAATTTTGTGTTAAACTTGGAAACAAATTTGCTGAGACATACGAATTGATGAAAAAAGTTTATGGTGATGATTGTTTATCTCGTTCACAAGTGGTTTTCAAAATTTAAATGATAATGAAAGATCTGGACGTCCAAAAGCCGGAAATCGTGCTGAATTAGTCGAAAAAGTGCGTGAAATTATTGCTGTCGATGCGAATTTTACTTTTAGGATGTTGAATGAAAAATTAAATACGAGTAAAAATACTATTTGGAGAATTCTAACTGAAGATTTGGGTAAAAGAAAGGTTCACGTTTTGTTCCACATGAATTAAATGAAGACCAAAAAAGTCGTTCGAGTAGAGCATTGTAAAGACATATTTGTGTCATCGAGCACCCTCCGTATTCGCCTGATCTATCACCATGTGACTATTATCTTTTCCCAAAACTGAAAATTGCCATGAAAGGAGCGTTTTATGATGATATTCCAGCCATTCAAGTAGCCGTGACACAGGTGTTAAAGAACGTTCCTTTAGATGGCATAAAAAATCTATGCATGCTCTAGATGATCGTTCTAAAAAGTGTATTGATTCAAATCGAACCTATTTTGAATAAATATTAAGTTTCAAACATAATACAGTGCGTGTTTTATTCTATATCTAAAGAGTTTCGTTATTTTTGGGACATATTTTATATTCGTATAAAAAATGCATCACAAGATTATATCTTATAGAAAGAACAGAAGAAGTCGAAAGTATAACGCCGTAATACCATCACGATGTTACCTGTTTTAGCAGGTTTAAACTCGCGCGTGACCTGAGCCAATAGAAGGAGCGGTCAACGGATATTATTATACATGTCTCTACCTGCAAAGACTTTCTTTGTTTATATCTTTGCAGCATTGCCAGTGCTGGATCAGATGAGATCTTATAAAAGTGGAGAACAAATCGTGGTGAAGTAATACTGAACGTGTTACAACCTGTATAGATTGTGTAATATTTTGTTTGTTACTATAAATTACTTATATTACTATGCATTCTTTTATACCGGATGTATCGAGAAAAGCGGGCCATCTGCATTTACTATAGGAAAACAGCTTTTCCGTGAGCATTGCTTCCCATATTATTTTATATAAAAATGATTCAAATAGAACTAAAAATTCTGCATCTAAATAAATAAATTTTTTTTTTCAAAATTGAACGAGGTAAAAAATAAATAAATATAAATATATCATCACGCCTTTTACTCATTACTGGATGTGGCACTCTGCCGAAGAAGATCTCGGTAAGTAATATATTTTCCGCGTGAAGTGCGGTTACCAGTCGTCAAGTCACGGCAGCCAAAGATGTTAGTGGTGAAGGAGCCACAGAGGTAGTTTTTGAAATTATGAAAATTGTTTGTTGCCTGTGGGAATCGAACCAGGGTTCTCAGGATCCACAGGCCGACTTCATACCACTGAGCTAGCCACCTCATAAAAAAAAGAAAAACTATAAAAAATATAGTATAGCAGAACGAAGGTAGGCTACGATCGCTGTTTGGGTTGTTGATTTTTCGTATATTACAGACATCGAATGTTCGGATTTATTGAACTTTCGAATTTAGATTCGTACTTTCGAAGTTTTATGCATACTAGTATATGTCTCATTAAAATTTCATTTCATTATCTTGCATACTACACGAGAAATAAAACAGTAAAGTATAACATCAAACGAAAAAATAAAATTGCGCCAACTGAAGCAGGGCCGAGCTCGTAGTTGCACTCGTTCCCAAATCTAATTTTCTTTTTTTCATATTTATCATGATCTATTAAAAAATCCATTTCTGTCACTGGAAAAAATGAGACATCATTTTACACCCTAGCTCTCTAACTATATATTTTGATAAGGTATTTCGATGCAGTCCCGTGTGCATCAGTTCAGTTGGATTTGATGTCTGCCCTGTGTGTGTGTGTGTGTGTTTGTGTGTGTGCGCAGGTTAAACCGAAGCAGATTTCCGTGAGAACCTCGTCGCCTCGAGTTAATTGAAGGCATTGTTGCATTCCTCGCGGGCAAACTGCGTACGTCGTCGCTAAGCCGAGCGGAAATTCTTGGATAAATGGCCGAGTACACCAACGCACTGTTATTTACTCTTAGATTAAATAAGAAGTTAATGAAGAACTGTCAGAATGAGAATGGCAGCTTCGCAACAAATGATAGAACGCATTTCAAATAATAGACCCACTTAAAATAGTTTTTTCAGAGTCTTGTCAGAAAGTATAATTTTTTTTGTCTTAGTTGATAAAAGAAAGTGATATTAGGATCACTAGAAAATATAGTTTCTGATCCGTGGCATGGTAATAACATGCTCAGGGTCAAAAACGCTAATTTCACCCGTGGTACATACAATATTTTATGCACAACAAAATTACATTTAATTATCTGTTCAAAAGATTCAAATATGTACATAGGTTATATGTCAAAATAACATTTTGTAGAATCAAGTATTCACAATAAACAAAAATTGTAATTTTATGTATGTATCCATAAGATTGATTTTTTTAAGGTCCTAGGGATAAAAACTAGTGTTTAAGCTCGCTTTTCAAGGCTAAAACACATCAATTTCGGCCCGGTTCACAGTGGGTCAAAACAGGATTTTACTGTTCAAAAATCGGTGGAGACCTTACTATCATCGGATCTGGATAATATATTTTTTTATTTAAAAGTAATTACATTCCTTACACATCTGTCGAGGCAGGTTTTTAAATGACTCTGTCAAATTTTATTAATTACATAATAAACTGTCAAAAAACTAAAAAATATTAAAAATTTAGACAATGAAAATCATTTATTCTTATATTATTTTTATATATTACAGCAACATGACAGATTTTGCAAAGTTATTGACAGGTGTCAACTTTATATTATGTTGAGAATAATTACAATACGGATGTAATCAGAGCTGGGCTGTAGCTAGCTACTTTTGTAGCTTAGCTACTAGCTTAGCTACTTTTACCTTAGCTATAGCTGTAGTTTAACTAAATGTGAAAAAATATAGCTGTAGCTTTTAGCGAGCTATGTTTTTTTTTCTATTAAATATTGTTATAACAACTGAAGCTACTTTTAAAGCTACTTTTTGTAGCTTAAAGCTGCTTTTTGTAACCCAAAGCTACCACTGTTCATTACGAAATACCTATTAATTTTTTTTTGTATTTGAATTATATTTTATTTATTGATATAACTGTAGGATAACAAGTTATTATATAGTGTAAAATCTATTAACATATTTCATTTTTCGCTTGTTCTTAACCTATCCTACTTTTGTATTAAATATTAGATGAACTAAACATTGACTGTTTAGGAGTCTTCTGTTAATGTGACTGTTAATTTATTCCGATATAGCATAACAAATTAACAGTACATTTGTCCATTTGCGATTTTTACTTTCTTATACGCAGTATAAGGAAGTATTGGAATCATGAAAAAAATCGTTGACGAGATTTTCGCGGAAATACGTGTTTTGAGGTCCACTGAATCCGTTTTGATCATTTTCTCAATGATGTCTGTGTGTGTGTGTGTGTGGATGGATGGATGTCTGTCCGAGTGTACAATATCTCATGAACGAGATAAGATTTGTTAACAAAACTTGGTAATTATAAGTTTCATGAAAATACGATGAGCTGAGTTGATTTTGAATGAAATTGAAAAACCGGAAGAGGAAGTTTTCTGGACACACAAAATATTAAATTCCATTTATTTCAAAAATGTAATTAGTTACGAAAAAAAGTTTCAAACAAAAGATGTTAGCAAAAATATTTGGAACATAAAATGTTATTTGCAATTTGCCTGTATATGCGTCTAATTTTGAGAAAAGCTAATTTTTATATTTAATAATATATTCGAATAATCATAGTAGCAATAGAAACACGAAACATAAACATGTTTAATATTTATATGTCAAATAATAATTGTCAAACGCAAGGAGCAAGTCATAAGTGTTCAATTCAGCGTTTTTGATATTAAATATGCTGTGTATAAGAAAGTCGTGTGGTGACCACACCAGATTTTTTATATTTATTAACAGTCATTATAACAAAAGACTGATGAACTGATCATATGACAATGGCAAATTTAATAATTCACAATAATTGACAAAAGTAGCTTTAAAATTTAACAGCAACTTTAATGAAAGCTTTTAGCTGTAGCTTAGCTATATTTTACAAAATGTAGCTTATAGCTGTAGCTCAGCTACTTTTTTAAAGAATAGCTGTAGCTTAGCTACTTTTTTTAAGTAGCTTGCCCAGCTCTGGGTGTAATGAACAGATTAGAAATTTCGTTAGGGTATCTTAAGACAGGCAATCCGTATTGTAATTATTCTCAACATAATATAAAGTTGACTTCTGTCAACAACTTTGTAAAATTTGTCATGTTGCTTTAATATATAAAAATAATATAAGAATACATAATTTTTCAGTGGTATGAAGTCGGCCTGTGGACGCGCATAAATATATCACTTACCGAAATCTGCTTCGGCAGAGTGCCACACCCAGTAATGAGTAAAAGGCGTGATGATATTTTGTTTATTTATATTTAAATAAAACTGGTATGAAGTCGGCCTGTGGATCCTGAGGTCCCTGGTTCGATTCCCACAGGCGACAAATTTTCATAATTTGAAAAAGCTATCCCTGTGACTCCTCCACCACTAACATGTTTGGGGGCCGTGATTTGACGACTGGTAACCGCACTTCACGCGCAAAATATATCACTTACCGAGATCTGCTTTAGCAGAGTGCCACACCCAGTGATGGGTAGAAGGCGTGATGATATATTTATTTATTTATTTAAATAAAACTTAAAATTTAAATTACACTACAGAATATCAAACTAACCATTCGATATATATATTTTCATTATTTTACAAACACTCCTAATCTTTTTATTGCACGAACAACGCAATAACATTTCTTAAGAACAACAAAATTCAATTTACAGAAATGCAAGTGCAGTTGCACAGCGAGTAATTCACACGCAATTTTGAAAAACACGCAAAACCAATCAGAACGCGTATAAACAATTGACAAGTGCGCGTTGTGCTTGTTGTTCTCACACACTTGATTTTATTCAATTCGCTTACATTCTTTTGTTAGCATTTTTTCTTCTATATTTTGTGAGAATTGTCACCTACGCCAACAGTTAGGAATTTGAGAAAAACAAAGAGTGCGTTGTGTTTACAACCGTATTAAATATATACTTGTGAAAACGGTACTTTATTCTGCTCTATCCGACGTATGATAAGTTTTATTTCTTGTGAGAATTCAATTGTTAAAGTTAAATGGTACAGACGAGGATTAGATATTGTTTCTTTGAACCGGATTAAAGATCCTTCTTGGAACTTGGAATCTTAATACGTGATACGGTTATTTTTATTAGAAATTCTGTTAGATAAAGAATGGAATAGTGTATATTATAACATAAGTTTTGCAGTATTTAAGGAGTACGTAGCTCAATGGTATCGAGTCGATCTGTGGATCCTGACAACACTAGTTCGATTCCCACAGCCGACAAACATTTTTACCACATTCCTGTGACTACCATCTTTGAGGGCCGTGATTTAAGGTAGTACTAGCGTGAAACAAATTTTTGCAGATCTGAATGATATTTGGCGCACGTAAACATTGGATAGTCATATGCATCCTGTTAAAATATGAAACACATTCATCGTCTGTGAACAAATATATTCGCTTGTAAAGTTGAGTTCTTATACACGGGGCTTATGGCGATCATCACTCAGAATCGCACATATTTGGTTTGTGTACCTCCAAAATTTTGCAGTTTCATTTGAAAAACTAGTATGATGTTCTAGAACTATCCATGTATATTGTATCAGAAGGAGAAAGTTTTTTATCGTTTAGTAATGGATATATCGACATGCAAAGCTTTGTTTTTAATGAAAAATTAAGGATCCTAATTTATATATATATATTAAAAGCTATCCCTGTGGCTCCTCCACCACTAACATGTTTGGGGGCCGTGATTTGACGACTGGTAACCGCACTTCACGCGAAAAATATATCACTTACCGAGATCTGCTTCAGCAGAGTGCCACACCCAGTAATGGGTAGAAGGCCTGATGATATATTTATTTTATTTATTTATATATATTTATGCGCGTGAAATGCGGTTACCAGCTGTCAAATCACGGCCCCCAAAGGTGTTAGTGGTGGGGGAGCCACAAGTGGGGAAAATGTTATGTCGGCTGTGGGGATCGAACCAGTGTTCTTAGGATCCACAGGCCGACTCGGATACCAATGACCCATTACCCCATATTTGTATTTATAAAATAAATAAATAAATAAATAAATATATCATCACGCCTTTTACCCATTACTGGGTGTGGCACTCTGCCGAAACAGATCTCAGTAAGTGATATATTTAGGCGCATGAGATGCGGTTGCCAGCCGTCAAATCACGGCCCCCAAAGATGTTAGTGGTGGAAGAGCCACAGGGGTAATTTTAAATTGGTGAAAATGTTTTGTTGACTGTGGGAATCGAAACAGGGTTTTTGGGATCCACAGGCCGACTTGATACCACTGAGCCATTACCCCATATTTGTATTTATAAAATAAATAAATAAATATATCATCACGCCTTCTACTCATTACTGGGTGTGGCACTCTGCCGAAGCAGATCTCGGTAAGTGGTATATTTATGCGCGTGAAGTACAGTTACCAGCCGTCAAATCATGGCCCCCAGAGATGTTAGTGGAGGGGGAACCACAGGAGTAGTATTAATGTGGTGAAAATGTTTGTCGCCAGTGAGAATCGAACCAGGGTTCTCAGGATCCTCAGGCCGACACGATAACCACTGTGCCATCTACTCCATATTTATATAATATAATATAATAATAATAATATTTGTATTTTGTTAACGGCAATGGCTGCACTCGTTGGAACTGATCTAAGCGATAACGCGAGTTAAGTAACGTTGCGCGCGGGTAGTACTTGGATGGGCGACTGTCCAGAGAAACCCGCGTTGCTGTTGACCATAACACCTAAAATGCAGATCAGGGCGTAATGGCGACATATGACCTTGGTAGTTGGTCTGCCAAAGAAGCCACAAAAAAAAAAAATAGTATTTATGTTATGTAAAAAAAATATTTTAGAAATTCATGTATATCTGCAAGTTTTTTGCATTTAAATATAGTTGTGGGAATCGAACCCAAGTTCATAAATTCACAATATGACTTGATACCACTGAATTAGAACGCCGTGATGATACATTTCTTTCATTTCACTTTCACTCAACCATTCAACCATTGAACCACAACTTCAATGAACGATTATTCAACCCATCCAAATTCCAGCAATGCTCGGAGACTTCACCACAGACGATTTGGTACGCAAGCCAACGCAGCTAGCACACTGTTGTGTTGAATAGCATTCAGTTATGTCACACATATACAAACATACGTACATATTTGTGGTTAAGATTTGTTGGCATGCCTGCGACTCTTCTGGTGTATATATGAGGGTGTGTGTATGTGTGTGTGTGTGTGTACATTTTCTCAGCGATTTGAACGTTAACGTTTACATTCTTCATTGGAATTCCGCGAGGCGACTTTTAGCTAGTGTTTTGCATGCCTTCGCGTTGAACTCACGTCAATAGAGTTGGAGTTTCTTCGTGGATATACAGGGCGATTCATAACGTACGGAAAAGATTGAAAATGTAGCTGAGGGGAGGCCAAAATAATGTCTTTTTCTTTATAAACTTTTGACAAAAATTCAATTCAAAGTTGTTATAAATTAATGGCCACTTATTGAATACTGCTGAAAATAATATGGGGAAATTAATTCTCGTTTCCATAGAAACATATTTCTGACAAACCCCCAAATTCTGTAACTGCATCAGTATCTGTTAATCGGCTGTATCATGTAACATATCTTTAATAATAAGCGACGTCGATAAATTTTACAAGCTTTGGCATCACCGGTTTTGTCTTAATGTTTGTCAAATTTGTATTTATATGAATATAAATTTGACAAACGTCAAAACCAAACCGAAGTTGCCAAAGCTAAAAAAAGTTATCGATGTCGTTTATTATTAACGATGTGTTACATGATACAGCCGAATGATCGATAAGTTAATGATAGTTTTTCTTTTTCATTGTTATTATACCGAAAGCAACATCATTTTTCGCTATTACAGCGTCATCTATCATGCTGACGAAAAAATTAATTAAATAAATTCTTCTTTTTTTTAACGGGGAATCTGATTCTTTAATAAAAAATAGGGGTTTTCATTTAAAAAAATTGCGTTGACCATGATTTAGCGACAACAGCGCCATCTAGGACAAAACCAATATTTCGTTATTATGGCCCCCTTTTGTACGATTGTTTTTCGTCTAGGTCATTTTTGCGTAAAATTTATAGTTTCCGAGATATTTTCTGATAACACTTTAAATGGACCAACCTGTATATAGGGTGGTGAACGCAACTCTCGAACATAGGGATTTAACATGTAAATAAATAAATATAAATATATCATCACGCCTTCTACCCATCACTGGGTGTGGCACTCTGCTGAAGCAGATCTCGGTAAGTGATATATTTTGCGCGTGAAGTGCGGTTACCAGTCGTCAAATCACGGCCCCCAAACATGTTAGTGGTGGAGGAGCCACAGGGATAACTTTTTCAAATTATGAAAATTTGTCGCCTGTGGGAATCGAACCAGGGACCTCAGGATCCACAGGCCGACTTCATACCACTGAGCTAGATTAAACATGTAAAATCACAATTTTGTAATTTCCTGCTTCCCTAATTATTTTATGCAAAAAATGGTTTTAGGGTTCGTGCTACCCCATTTAATGAGATATGACATAATATTATACAGGGTGGTCCATTTAACTTGACTTGTTCAAATATCTTGCAAATTAAGCCCTTAACAACAAACTTTCATGAACAAAAGTTTAACCATTTTGAGGGGGCCAAGTTTTTACCATTATTTCGACATTTTTTTTTGTGGCTTCCTGGCGGACTAACTGCTATGGTCATATGCCGCCATTACGCCCTGATCCTGCAGTTTAGGTCTTATAGTCAACAGTAACACGAGTTTCTCTGGACGGTCACCCATCCAAGTACTACCCGCGCACAACGTTACTTAACTAATAATGGTAAAAACTTGTTTTTACGAATACAGCGCCATCTATCAATAATATGAAAAAAATTCTCAGATTAAACCTTCATATGTTTTTATTGAAATTCCGAATCTGTAATAAAAAGTTCCTATTTAAAATATCTAAGTTTACCCCCTCTCCGACCCCCTGAGGGGTGGGGGGTAAAAAATGGTAACTAGATCGAATGGCCCCCTCAAAATGGTTAAACTTTTGTTCATGAAAGTTTGTTGTTAAGGGCTTAATTTGCAAGATATTTGAACAAGTCAAGTTAAATGGACCATTCTGTATACAGGATGGTGAGCGCAACTCTCGAACATAGGGATTTAACATGTAAAATCACAATTTTGTAATTTCCTGCTTCCCTAATTATTTTAAGCAAAAAAGCTTCGAATAATAGTTTTAGGGCATAAAATTCTGCATCTAAGCCAACAAACAAAATTAACTTTGTATGCTTCGTAACGGCACAAATTAGATCTGAAAATGACAAAAACAGCCTCAAAACTATCGATAGCCATGGAATTGAAACAAAATTAAACAAATGTTTGACGTTTAATCTGTCAAAATAATTTCTTTATTTATTATGTCATTTATTTTGACAGATAAAACGACAAACATTTGTTTAATTTTGTTTTAGTTCCATGGCTGTCAATAGTTTTCAAGCTATTTTTGTCATTTTCAGATCTAATTTGTGTCGTTACGAAGCATGCAAAATTAATTTTGTTTATTGGCTTAGATGCAGAATTTTACTTCCTAAAGCTTTTATTTGAAGTTTTTTTGCTTAAAATAATTAGGGAAGCAGGAAATTACAAAATTGTTATTTTACATGTTAAATCCCTATGTTCGAGAGTTGCGTTCATCACTCTGTATATATATATATATATATATATATATATATATATATATATATATATATATATATATATATATATATATATATATATATATATATATATATATATATATATATATATATATATATTAGGGTGGTCCTTAATATGGATGTATTCGAATTTCTTTGCTCCCTGGGGCTCAAATGCTTCCAAATGAATAAAAAAAATTGCCTGAAAATGTTAGCTCTTAATATTAACTTTAAGATAGTCCGCGCTCCAACCTAAGTTTCTCATAGAAATAACATGGAGAAAATTTCATTTGTTCTTTAGAATTCCATAACTCTGCCATAAATGAATCAAAAGTAATTAAATGTGTCATATTTATTGTAAATTCAACGCTCTACAAAAAAGTTCTCTTATGATTTTTCGCTAAATCTATTGGCTTAAGAGTTATTTAAGCTCAAAGTTGAATTATTATATAATTATTAATATTATCAATTATAATTATTAAGTAAATATTTATTTTATAAAATATGACAAATTTTTCATATAAAATTTTATATATATATATATATATATAATTTTCGCTAAGTAATATTTTCAAATTATTTCAAAAGTGTATTAGAAAGAAATTGAAGTAAATTTATGTATAGTGAATGAATGATGTAATTTGTACGCATCCATGAGTAGAAAATATGTTATTATAGAAATTTAAATTACGAAATGTTACATGCTCATATTTTAAATTCTAGGAAATAATAACAATCATAATCATATTATTATACTTTTAAAATATACTCAGAATGTTTCTCATTTAACTACAGCCATTTATTAGTATATCATGACTAAGACTAGACAGATAGTAAAAATTAAAAATAATACATTTTTATTCGATCGGCCGAAAAATGTCACTTTTCCGGTATGATATATTTATTATGATATATTTATTATATTTATTTATTTAAAATTTCCTCTGTGGCTCTTCCTCCACTAACATCTTTAGGGGCCGTGATTAGACAGCTAGTAACCGCATTTCACGCGCATAAATATATCACTAGCTAGCACAGTGGTATGAAGTCGGCCTGTGGATCCTGAGGTCCCTGGTTCGATTCCCACAGGCGACAAATTTTCATAATTTGAAAAAGTTATCCCTGTGGCTCCTCCACCACTAACATATTTGGAGGGCGTGATTTGACGACTGGTAACCGCACTTCACGCGCAAAATATATCACTTACCGAGATATGCTGTAATGCGGTTACCAGTCGTCAAATCACGGCCCCCAAAGTTGTTAGTGATGGATGAGCCACAGGGGGAGTTTTTTGAAATTATGAAAATTGTTTGTCGCCTGTGGGAATCGTACCAGGGTTCTCAGGCTCCACAGGCCGACTTCATACCACTGAGCTAGCCACCCCATAGCGTTTTAATAGTCAAAATTTATAATCATATAAAATGGGTGTTTTTTCAATTACTTTGCGCACTAGTGCACAAAATCAAACTTTCCATCGGTTTCCAAGGTTATGTAAACATTATTTTGAATGCTGTGAGTACAAAAATGTCAATTTTCTATTTTCAACTGATAGTTGAAAACGTCTATTTTCCGTTGGGTCGTAGAAAAACTAATTTTTCTCACTATTTCACGAAAAGAAAGTTGATTTTTCTACTCATGTTGCGTAACAATATTTATTTAAAATTCATCTCATTATTTTACACCCCTCCAAATTCTCAATTTCAAAATCATCATATGGGATGGCTAGCTCAGTGGTATGAAGTCAGCCTGTGGATCCTGAGAACCCTGGTTCGATTCCCATAGCCGAGAAACAATTTTCATAATTTCAAAAGCTACCCCTATGGCTCCTCCACCACTAACATCTTTGGGGGCCGTGATTTGATGACTGGTCACCGCACTTCACCCGCAAAATATATCACTTACCGAGATCTGCTTCGGCAGAGTGCCACACCTAGTAATGGGTAGAAGGCGTGATGATATATTTATTTATTTATTTAAATATATCACTTACCTATGATCTGCTTCGGCAAAGTTCCACACCCAGTAATGGGTAAAAGGCATAATAATATATTTATTATTTTTATTTATTTAAAATTACCTCTATGGCTCTCCCTCCACTAACATCTTTGAGGGCCGTGATTTGACGGCTGGTAACTGCATTTCACGCGCATAAATATATCACTTACCTAGAATCAGCTTTGGCAAAGTGCCACACCCAGTAATGAGTAAAATTTATTATAAATATATTAGTTTCAACAACTTTCACATGTATTATGTATATGTACGTCCGTTCTAATTTCCAATAAGTTTCATGAGAATCAACGAAACAGAAGTCCTATCAAAGGAATCAAATCTTTCCACGCTGCACGCCAATTAAAACACTGAAAAGTTAATTTGTGAAAAGAAATATTGAAATGACAACTTCTTACGATACTTTCTTTGTTTATTATGCATTTATTTTAATGTTTTTCTGATTGTTATCGTATGCAAATTGCCAAAATCGGTGTGAACGGAAGCAAAAATTTGTGCAAAATATAGAAAACGAACTTGGTATTTAAATTAAATCTTCTTTAAATTTAAATTTAATTAGAAATTTCAGCGAAAATAATTGCTTCGCTACTGATTTAGTTGGAATCAAATAAATTTTATTATAAACATAAAAAAATAAATAAAAATAAATATATAATCACGCCTTCCACCCATTACTGAGCGTGGCATTCTGCCGTAGCAGATCTCGGTAAGTTATATATTTTGCGCGTGAAGTGCGGTTATAAGTGTAGCAAGGCGAAACAATTCAGAATTTGACTTTGCTTATAAATTATGATATTTCACTATCAACTCAGCTTCGAGAAATACAGACTAATTAAGCGTTATCTTAAGTATCTTTCTAAAGTTGACTTGACTGAGTGTATTTTATTTATCAAATTTATGAGTGCATAAGTTGTAATAACTTCAGTATTCTGTAGATCATTATTTATTAAGTTTATAGCTTTTCTGAACTGTCGCGTCTTGTTGTACGGGATGTGATGACATATCTGGATAAATTATTAGCTATGCATGGGTCGGATAGATTTAACCTTTGTAACTCTCCCCGTCTGGGTTTTTTATGTAAACCCATGCGTGGAAACGCTTATCTAGACTAACGCAACCACCCTTAAAATCAGCGCATTCACACCGACGCCATCTATAGTTGCCACCCATTCCCAAATATAATTTTCTTTTTTTCATGTTTATCATGATATAATTTATTAAAAAATCCATTTCTGTCACTGGAATACATGAGACATCATTTTGCACCCTAGCTCTCTAACTAATATTCTCGACTATATTGAGAAAAAATAAAAATAATAATATGTAAATAATTTTTCTCCAGTTTTTGCATATTTTAAGCTGCACACTCTTATAATTGCGATTATTATCCTGTTACACAGCGTTTAAAATCTAAATACTAATACTTATTAATAAATAAAGTGTCTTCAGTTTGAAATAATTAATAAGATCAAAGTAGCGCGTGGCAATTGTTCTATCACAATCAAACAATGCCTAGGTACAATAGAAACACAGTACAGTATTAATATAAAAATCTGCTTTTCTCAGTAAACTTCTACTTGGCAATTGTTACTAGTGTCATTAGTAAAGCGCTAACTTGATTACAAATTCTTGACTGTATTTCTCAAGAACAATACTTACTAGCTAGAAATACGTGGAGAATTATAAGTTTCAGTAGAGGACAAATTTCATTTTATTATTTCTCAACCGCATTTTAAAGATTTAAGGTAGTACTAGCGTGAAATTTTCTTTTGCAGATCTGAATTAAATTTGGCACACGTAAACATTGGATAGTCATACGCATCCTCTTAAAATATGAAACACATTCATCGTCTGTGAACAAACATATTCGCTTGTAAAGTTGAGTTCTTATACACGGGGCTTATGGCGATCATCACTCAGAATCGCACATATTTTGTTTGTGTACCTCTAAAATTTTGCAGTTTAATTTGAAAAACTAGTATGATGTTCTAGAACTATCCATGTATATTGTATCAGAAGGAGAAAGTTTTTTATCGTTTAGTAATGGATATATAGCCATGCAAAGCCTTGTTTTTAACGAAAAATTAAGAATCCCAATTTATAATGGCAACACGACACGGTGGTATGGTATTTGAAAATACACTAGACCAACAACCTGTTAACAATTCATGATATTCAAATCATAATAGGTATAAAACACTTATTTTATTCAATTTTTATATTTTTTGAGCGTCAGTTTCGTTACTCGACAACCGATGGCGCCACCGTCACACTAGTACTACCCTAATTAAAACTATATCAGCCTGATTCTCAAAAAAAAATATACCTAATTCAAAATTATGGATTAGCAAAATTTATTTTAGTTCGCTTTTAAAAAGTTAAACCAAATTACCTTCCGAAAACTAAATGATAATAAGATAATATTAGAGCTTATTTAAACTCTTTTGAGAATACGGTTTAGCTTAATTTGACTTATCCTTTAACTTTTAAGAATTAGGCTTTACAGGGTCCTTTTTTAAATATTACACATAGGAGAAAAAATGTTAAATTTTTACACGTGAAGAGGACTTACGACCGAAGTGGCGAAGGAAAAAAAAATTATCAATTTTTATGCCAGATTGACGTATTAACGTAAAATTAAATGATTTTGATTCACTTTTTTCTTTCGCCACTGCGATCATAAGTTTTCTAGGGCAAATTAACATGTAAAAATTTAACATTGTTTCTCCTATGTGTAATATAAAAATGAAGACCCTGTACAAGTATAATATAGGGTAGGTGTTTCAGTCGTATCGAGTCGGCTTGTGAATTTGAGAACCCGAGTTTAATTCCCACAGCCGACAAACAATTTTCACTACATTAAAACTACCCCTGTAGCTCCCCCACCACTAACATCTTTAGGGATTGTGATCTCGAAATTTGGTTAAATTTGTAAATACAAATTTCTGTAAATTACTTCGTGCGTTCACAACTCGAAATATATGTAATATCGACATCTATTATCTTTTCAATGTACCATCTCCCAGCTATTTTCCAATTGGCTTGTTACTGACCACGTGTTAGAGAATTCGTTCAATTTGTACCATCGATGTACTTTATTTGTAGAACGGTCTCTAAATTTGGTAAAAAGTTTGGAGTTTGCAAACTTTTGTAGAAAGTGAAATTTGTGCGCATCAAATTTCAAAGCTGTGAACGGATACATACAAAGCTATATGACAAACTCTACTAATTTCACCAAAGTTCACCAAATTTCGAGCTGTGAATGCGGCATAATTATATCACTTACCGATATTTGTTACGACAGATTGCCATACCCTAAAAGGGGTAGAAGGCGTATATATTTAAGTATAATATGAAGTAGGTGATTCAGTGGTATCAAGTCGGCCTGTGAATTTGAAAACCCGGATTTGATTCTCACAGTTGACAAACAATTTTATCACATTAAAACTACTCCTGTGGCTCCCTCACCACTAACATCTTTGAGGACCGTGATTTAACGCCACTTCACGTGCATAAATATATCAATTATCGAGATCTGCTACGGTAGAGTATTACACTCAGTAATAGGTAGAAGGCGTGATGATATATTTGTATTTATTTTATTTTAAGTATAAATACATAATTAATTATCGCTGGTTGGACGAAGATGAACAATCACGTAAAAAAATTTAGTATCAATTGTTTTTACCATGCCAACCGTTCTACAAATTTCAATAAAACCAAGGATTTCAATTCACAACAATTTATTAGTAAAGTGAAGCATTATTCCAAGGTTGCAGCTACACTTTCATCTGTTTATTTATTCATTTGTTATTCTGCACATCAGGAACTTCATCCTAATTACAGTACAAGGGTTGCAAATGGAATCAGAACGACTCAAGAGCAGCGGTACTTACTGTAGACGCACTCAATTTGCCATTTGGATCAGATCTAACTTACATTTACTGATCCAGATCATTTATTTATTTCGCTGAATTACTTCAATGACTTTATTTTCAGTATTAGAATTACTTATTCTAATTTACTTTGAAATAATTCATCCCAATAAGTACATCAGTTTGCTTAATTCAATTCATTTAGTCATGTTGTATAATTTATCTGAACTGATTTAAGTGAACCAAGTGGCAAATGGAATACAGCTTATGTTTTACTAATGCTGGGTTGCAAGAAAGTATTTATCGGTTTAGTAGTAACTAACGGTTCCCTAGGTTTTAAAAAATCGTTACATGAACCTCTAAATATTTACCGGTTTAATAAATCCAGTTTGACGTTTAATGTCAAAGTGAACTAAATGAAAAAATATTCGTTGTTATTTTATAAATGAAGTAAATTTTTAATTTTAAATTAAATAACTAGTTACTAAAGCGTAAGTAATTCAATAAAATAAATAAATAAACCTTCTACCCATTACTGGGTGTGGCACTCTGCCGAAGCAGATCTCGGTAAGTGATGTATTTTGCGCATGAAGTGCGGTTACCAGTCGTCAAATCACGGCCTCCAAAGATGTTAGTGGTGGAAGAGCCACAGGGGTAGTTTTTGAAATTATGAAAATTGTTTGTCGCCTGTGGGAATCGAATCTAGGGTACCAGGGTTCTCAGGATCCACAGGCCGACTTCATACCACTGAGTTAGCCACCCCATTAAGTAATTAAACCTACATATATTGTGTTAGGAGATAATTAAAATATATTTTACTAGAATTATGTCACCGTTATCGTCGTCCTCGGACAAAGAAACTATTTTTATAAAACTTCTTCCAAGACCCAGAATGTTTCGAGACAGATCGTATACATTAAAAATTTTTGATGAAATAGAGTTTAAGCAAAGATTTAGATTTAATAAAAATATGTTTATGCTAATATTTCATACAGTATAGGGCCAGATTTCGAAAAAAAGAACAAAGTGAAGTATACCTCTATCAGCAAGTACGCAATTAATAATAACTCTATGTTATTATGCAACTAGAGCGTTTCAAATTACATTGGGCGATCATATAATAGTTATTTTTATAACAAGTGCAGAAAAAGGCTTGTTACGTGCAAGTGCAGATTTAACGCACGTGGCTTGCCGAGTACGGAAATCTGCACGAGCACGTAACCTTTTTCGCTATGTGATATAAACAACATTTTACTTACAACTGTGCGATTTAGAAAATCCCTAAAATAATATCAAAATTTATAAAATCTTAATGATATTACACGAGAATGATGTTTTACGGCGTTGCTATGGTTTGTTTGTTGATTGCTTGCACATTGTTCTACATTACTTAAAAATATTTCACTAATTTCAAGATAATTTCTTCAAAATCGTCTAGATTGGAATACTACACTCAGTAATTCTTCTTTATCATAAACACCTCTAAAGATAATTGAAGCCTCAGATCATGCTATGTTGGATCTATTTGCGACAATGACAATCAACCTGCACTTCTAAAACCTCCGAAATTGTTGTCAATAATATTATTGTTAATAATATGACAGTACAAAAGTTTCCACTTCACATTATGTCAATATACGTAACTGTAATAACTGTGTTAATAATATACACAAACAATAAATATTATGTATTTCACTCACTCTTAAAATAAAACAATTTATCGATATATTTTACTTTGTTCGGTTCTTTTTATTAATTGTGTACAGATACTGCAATTTAAGGTTATGTTTATAAATGTCAAAATATATCACTGCATATTTACTAGCGCTGCCTCACTGCATCTTCTTCTTCCATAAGCGTCTGGGGCCAAAATATGAATTCCGCGCTCGGCGCGAAATTTAAATCGCTCTAAACACAACTTTCTTTTTACAGTTGCGTAACAAAGTACTTTCCGCATGAGTGATTCTTTGCTTACAGAAACGCACTTGGTCTGCATTCATCTACTTTCCATACGTAACCAAGGCAATAATAGTTACGTAATAACAAAGAAATCGCACAGTTGTAGGAAAACATTATTATTATTCTACAAATTTAAGAGGTACGCATTTACGAGTATGCCCATTTTTAGATTAAATTAAAATGGTAGAATTTGATGTACTAGGGTCTTGTGCTATTCTAACATTTAGTGTTTTAATTATTGTTGTTATAAAATATTGTTCTTTTTTCCGACTTGCACATGCACATTGCCTCATAATGTGAAGCCGCAATTTAAATGAGATCGTTTTGTATAATTCACATTTGAATTAAATATTTTAATTATTAATACATTACTTTTGATATTTTTTTAAGTTTTATTGTAACACATTTGCAACTAAAATTGATATCCGTTCAATATTTCTTTGAAATCTATCACATTTTTCTGTTTCTAACACTATCTAGATTATTATTGTCATTAGTTCAATTTGACATATTTTATAGATATGATATTAGACTTTCGGGCTTCTCTTTTTGTCAAGTAAATTTTTTATCTAGACAGCCACGACTGGCATTTCTAACTTTAAACTTTCGATGGACACATAATGGAACAGCTGATCGAAACGTCAACAAAAGATCCTAAATCTCTTTGTAAAAGTAAAACCGAGTCCGAAAATAAATAGAATAGAACCATAAATGGATAAAGAGAAACCTAAAGTATTTGTAAATAATAACTGACCCTAGGGTAGTAAAATAAGGCAACCACCTAGCTACCAAAGATGAGTAACAATTCACTAATGTTCAAACTATATTCACAATATGACGCATAAAACAGTTATTTGAATATCATGGTTGTAAAGTGTTATTTTTTGGACAATTGAAGCGAAATCCGAGGTTAGCAAATCAAATAAGGCTAAACATATTTTATTCTACTGTCGTGCTGTAAATTCAACATATTAACATTCAAAATGAGTGTGGAAAGTGTCTCTTTATAACACTCATCGCGGCAAGAAAACGTTTATAAATAAATAAATAAATATATCATCACGCCTTCTACCCATTACTGAGTGTGGCACTCTGCCGAAGCAGATCTCGGTAAGTGATATATTTATGCGCGTAAAGTGCGGTTACCAGTCGTCAAATCACGGCCCCCAAACATGTTAGTGGTGGTGGAGCCACAGGACTAGTTTTTGAAATTATGAAAATTGTTTGTCGCCTGTGGGAATGGAACCAGGGCTCTCAGGATCCACAGGCCGACTTCATACTGTGTATAAGAAAGTAAAAATACAATTGTGTCTGTGTAGCTACTTTAATTGTGATTCAGATCCTGTTAAACAGACTAAGAAATAAAAAAAACTAAATATATCATCACGCCTTCTACCCATTACTTGGTGTGGCACTCTGCTGAAGCAGATCTCGGTAAGTGATATATTTTTGCGCGTGAAGTGCAGTTACCAGTCGTCAAATCAAGAAATAAATCAATAAAATAAAATTGGGCATAATAAAATATCATCCACTACAGATAAAATTTGGGGTATGATTTTGACACACCCCTAAATCAATTTGTGTCGTTTATAAATCAAAATTGTCCTCAAATAACCTCTTAATCAATCCTCATAAACCGCCCCATTCAAAACCTAAAGTCAATGAAAGATTAAAAGGGTAGTTTTTTGAAATTATGAAAATTGTTTCTCGCCTGTAGGACTCGAACCAGGGTTCTCAGGATCCACAGGCCGACTTCATACCACTGAGCTAGCCACCCCATTTTTTTTTTAGAATTATCACCCCAATATAATGTACTATTTATTACAAAAATGTCTAGAACTATATTTGTTTTTTAAATCTGAAATAATTTTAAATATATTGCATGAATAATTGAACCATGCCGTATACATACAAAAAACAGTTACATTTCGAACAGAACTAAAATAAATTTCTTGTATACAACGAATGATGTCAAAAATAACGATTTTCTTGAACAGTTCATTAACTAAACTAGCAGTATTATTTAGAGTACGCATTTCAAGGTTATTCCAAGTATTTATTATTATACTAGCTCAGTAGGGGCGCACATTCCCGAAATACAACCCTCTGTTGGCTACTGCAGTGGCTTCGTCGGCAATTTAGATATTTATACTTCTTATGTACGCTGTGAGTCATGATAGTCACTAATAGATATACAATTTAAATAGTTTTAAAGAGGATTAAAATAAAAAGTTAAGTCTTGTACTTGTCAGTACAATAGAAACAGTGTAGGATTTACCATTAGGCTGAAAAGGCTCCAGCCTAGGGCCCCGAGCTCCGGGGGGCCCCGCACTGGAGTTAAACTAGTTTTGAACATTTTAGTAAATTTAAATTTTACTAATACGTCAATAAATTTAACAGAGAAACAGGTCATTGAAGATTTGTATTTATAATAAAACACATGTTATTTTAATCTTACTCTTATAGTTTTATTTTCACGGCAACAGAGAGGGGGCCATTCTATGTATTTAGCCTAGGGCCCCATGTCACGTAAATCCGGCACTGAATAGAAATATATGATTTCATTCAAATGGTTTGTTTTGACTTTTAGTTTTTGTTGAAATTAACTGTTATTAAGTTAATCTATGTATACTACCATCCAATTAGGAATTACAATGAATAGTTACTGCTTAAATAGTAATAAATAAAATAAATATATCATCACGCCTTTTACCCATTACTGGGTGTGGTACTCTGCTAAAGCAGATCTTGGTAAGTGATATATTTATACGCGTGAAGTGCGGTTACCAATCACAGCTCCCAAAGATGTAAATGGTGGGAGAGCCACAGGGGTAAATTTTTAAATTGGTGAAAAGATTTGTCGGATGTGGGGATCGAACCAGTGTTCTCAGGATCCACAGGCCGACTTGATAGCACTGAGCTAGCCTGAGAATCCTGGTTTGATTCCCACAGGCGACAAACAATTTTCATAATTTCAAAAACTACCCCTGTGGCTCCTCCACCACTAACATCTTTGGGGGCCGTGATTTGACGACTGGTAACCGCACTTCACGCGCAAAATATATCACTTACCGAGATCTGCTTCGGCAGAGTGCCACATCCAGTAATGGGTAGAATGCGTGATGATATATTTATTTTATTTTTATTTATCTTGAAATGAGTTAAATATTTTTATATAACGTAGCACAATGTAAAAGCAACCAACAAACAAACTATAGCAACGCCGTAAAACATCGTTCTCGTGTAATATCATTAAGATTTTATAAATTTTGACAATATTTTAGTGTTTTTCTAAATCGCACAGTTGTAGGAAAAATGTTGTTTATAACACGTGCCGAAAAAGGTTAAGTGCTCGTGCAGATTTCCGCACTCGGTAAGCTTCGTGCGTTAAATTCTGCACTTGCACGTAACAAACCTTTATAAAAATAACTATTACACCCTGTATAAAAGTACGGTTGTGTCTAAGTGGTTCGAATGCCATTATAAGCTACTGTCATTAAGAGTCAGTTCCTGTTGTAGAAACTAACTAACAATCAACGAATCTTCTCGATAAATATTTAAAAAACCAGTATTTTTTTTTGGTTTCCAATTCGTAACAGTTTCCTCCGCGGGCAAATAGTTCCCGCGAATATTGTCCGCGGTTGTTCACATCACGTGCCATCAACAGTCACCATTTAACTGCCGTCTGTCTTGCAGACGGAGATCGCGGTCAATGGTATTTGAACATTCTACAGCTGGTCACGACTTCAAGAAGAAGATACTGGATGGTAGTTACTTGAAACGGTGACGAGTTTGAATTAGTATGTGCCTATCCTTGATTTAACGATCTTTGCAATTAGAAGAAATAATTCATTTTTTAGCTAGTATTATGTAATATAGGCCGTATTTGTTTGGGAACTTTGGAACCAACCCTGAACTGAGCTAGAACTAACTCGTGTTACTTCCAAATAAATGATGCATCTAGTGTCAGTTGTAAACACTGGCGGTAAATTTAAAATCTGAATGCATGTTCGAAGCGACATCTGCTTAGTTTTGTTTGTGTGTTAAATTGCGCTTTTAATTGGATGTTTTAAGTCATCTTTATATTTTTCTATATAGTCAAAAAGCAAATAACGTCAGGGTCTGTTTTTTTTTTATAATTTTGTCATCAGCACTATCAAAATAATGAATTTCGGAGTCGTAATAATGTGTCGTAATATTATCCTCTGTGACTTATATTGCAAGAAGCACATAATGCATATTGCTCTTCCATCATCTGCATAATAAATAATAGTTTAGTATATTTTTTCAAAATATTATTATAAAATTACTTAGGTTTTTCATAAAAATAACTCCTAACCTCTCTATACTATTACAAATCGCGATGCCGCCACGGATAACAAGGAACACAAGTTGATTAGAAAGAGATAGTAAACGGGTTGAATCTACCAACCCGCTAAAATAGCTGGGGCAGTAGGCTCAGTTCAGGAACAGTTCCAGGTTACTTAAAGTGTGCCAATTAAACAAAAGTAACCTATCAGGTTACTTTAAAAAGCCCAAATAAATACGGCCATAGTCATCAAATTGAATTATAAAGGGAAAATTCCTGGGTGTGAAAAAAACTATTTTTCTGAAACCGGCAAGGAAGTGCCTACTTTTCTGACCAATTTTAGCATGGAAAGTAGATTTTGATTAAAACAGTCAAGTAAAGTATGTATCTAAGGCTACAACAAAAATAACAGTCTGTGCATAAAATATTGTAAGAACCATGGGTGAAATTAGCATTTCTGATTCTGAGCATATTATTAGCCCTCGGCGCTTTGCACCTCGTGCTAATAATCATACCGTGAGCTAGAAACGCCTGTTTTCACCCTTGGTACATAAATAACTATTATGTTTCTTTTCAAAGTTCTCTACAAGTGCCATTTGTTATTAATTCACATAATTCCACCTCCACTAACATCTTTAAGGGCCGTGATTTGACGGCGGGTAACTGCACTTCACGCGAAAAATATATCACTTACCGAGATTTGCTTCGGCAGAGTGCCACACCCAGTAATGGATAGAAGGCGTGATTGTATATTTATTTTTTACAGTATAAGGAAGTATTGGAATCGTGAAAAAAATCGTTGACGAAATTTTCGCGGAAATACGTGTTTTGAGGTGCATTGAATCCGTTTTGATCATTTTCTCAATGATGTCTGTGTGTGTGGATGGATGGATGTGTGTCCGAGTGTGCAATATCTCATGAACGAGATAAGAGTTGTTAACGAAACTTGGTAATTATAAGTTTCATACAAAGAGCTGAGTTGATTTTGAATGAAATTGAAAAACCGGTAGAGGAAATTTACTGGACACACAAAATAATTAATTCCATTTATTTCAAAAATGGAATATCAGTTACGAAAAAAAGTTTCAAATAAAAGTTGTTAGCAAAAATATTTGGAACATAAAATGTTATTTGCAATTTTCCTGTATATGCGTCTAATTTTAAGAAAAACTAATTTTTATATTTAATAATATATTTCAATAATCATAGTAGCAATAGAAACAAAAAACATAGCTTTTAATTTTCGCTTTATCTAGTTATCTATGTCTTCTTTCGGAAAAACAAATACATCATAAAAATGGTCAACTAATTTGGCAACTTTGCCTCAATTCAATCGACTTGGTATCTCACGGTTCTTGAGATACCAAGGGTTAGGCTCGAAAAACGGACATTCTGTATATGCCTCATCAGTAAAGTTAGACATAAAGTAGTCAACATTACTAAAAAATGATACGTAAACAAATTTGATATTTTATGTTTCAAACAGATAAATGCTGAATTACTGAAAAACTAAATTACATGTTTAATAATATTATATACTCTAAATATTCTGTGTATAAGAAAGTCGTGTGGTGGCCACACCAGATTTTTTTTATAATGTTATTGTAATTTGGATCGCATGTTTTAAGACGCTACGACTAACCAACAATTATAATTACTAATTAAGTCAAGACATACGTTTTGGGTGAACAAGAACTCTTTTATCCCATCTTTTTACTACAACTATTGCAAAAATAAAACTACTTTTAGTTCGCAAACAAACTTAACAACCAGTGCGTATCGTACCCCCACTCCAACACACTCTAAGTCCATTCCACTTCCCCCACCACTACTTAACAAACAGCTGTGAACTGCAAAGTGGAGGGGGAAGGCCAAAGAAGGCCGAATGTAAACCAGCTTCGCTAAGCTGGTTAGTTTGTTTCTATACTTTGATCTGTTCTCAACGTTTCGTTCGTCTAATTTTGTTCATTCTTAATAGTGATGTTTTGAACTTATTATTATTAGTGCGTTAGTAAACAGTTTTAAAGTGAGATTATTTCGTGAGTGATTCATCATGGTGAGATCGTTAGCTCAGTGGACAAAAACACTAAGTTTCCCTGCACGAATTTCCCCAAATAAACAGAAGGAAAGTGTTGTGAATGTTTTGCCAGTGATTAATACTACAGTTACTCCAACACCCAGTAATTCCAGTATTTCGCAACCTGTCCAGGAAAATAATAAGATTAATTCTATGATGAACGCGTCACCAGTTTCGGATTTGAATCAAGTAGGTCTTATGTTTTTAATTTTTAATTTGTTTTTGGTTTTAAAGAAAAAAACAAAAGGACTTGCTTGAGTATACAGATTATTATTATGCTCTACATATTGTTGCAATCATTATATTGTTGCAATCAGTATATTGTTATCATCAGACATTGTTGTATTCAGTATATGGATTGTTGCAATAACTCAAGTCAAAAATATAAATAAATATGGGATGGCTAGCTCAGTGGTATGAAGTCGGCCTGTGGATCCTGAGAACCCTGGTTCGAATCCCACAGGCGACAAACAATTTTCATAATTTCAAAAACTACCCCTGTGGCTCCTCAACCACTAACATCTTTAGGGGCAGTGATTTGACGACTGGTAGCCGCACTTCACGCGCAAAATGTATCACTTACCGAAATCTGCTTCGGCAGAATGCCACACTCGTTAATGGGTAAAAGGCGTGATGATATATATATATATATATATATATATATATATATATATATATATATATATATATATATATATATATATATATATATATATATATATATATATATATATATATATTTATTTATTTATTTTAAAAATATATGAGTTATCACACTCATGGACGTCCGCAGCGGAGGCAAGCCGGATATTAACTAGGGTGGTAACCACGACTCTCGAACAAGGACTTTAACATGTAAAATTATAATTTTGTAAGTTCCTGCTTCCCTAAATATTTTAAGCAAAAAAGCTTGAAATAAAAGTTTTAGGACATAAAATTCTGCATCTGAACTAATAAACAAAATTAATGTCACATACTTTGTAACGAAACAAATTAGATTTGAAAATGATGAAAATTGCCTCAAACTGTCGATAGCCATGAAATTGAAACAAAATTAAACAAATGTTAGACGTTTTATCTGTCAAAATAAATGAAATAATAAGTAAAGAATTTATTTTGTCAGTTTTGACAGATTAAACGTCAACCATTTGTTTAATTTTGTGTCAATTTCATAGCTATCGATAGTTTTGAGACAATTTTAGTCATTTTCAGATATAATGGTGGCGTTACAAAGCATGCAAAATTAATTTCTAATTTTATGCACTAAAATTTATATTTGAAGCTTTTTTTGTTTCAAATAATTATGAAGCTGGAAATTTTACTATTGTTTTACTTATGGTCCATAAAAAAGTAGACACCCGATATAATTACCAAATTCTTCAAATGAGAAAGATTCATAGATATATGAATGACTTTACTAAGTATTTCAAAAGTATCTATATTTCTTCTACAGCAACGATGAACAATTCCTTATACTAAGTGTCTCATGAAACCTGCTCCATAGGTCATGAACATAGGAAGTAAATTTTTCAATACTATGGGGTAGGTGGCTCAGTGGTATCGAGTCGGTCTGTGGATCCTGAGAACCTTGGTGTGATTCCCAAAGCTGGCAAACACTTTCTCCACATTAAAATTACCCTTGTGGCTCTCCCACCACTAACATCTTTGGGGGCCGTGATTTGACGACTGGTAACCGCACTTCACGCGCAAAATATATCACATACCGAGATCTGATTCGGCAGAGTGCCACACCCAGTAACGGGTAGAAGGCGTGATGATATGTTTATTTATTTATTTGAATTATTTATGATTAATTATTGATTAAATTAAACGATTTATATAATCTTCTATTATATATAATAAAATGGGATGGCTAGCACAGTGGTATGAAGTCGGCCTGTGGATCCTGAGGTCCCAGGTTCGATTCCCACAAGCGACAAATTTTCATAATTTGAAAAAGCTATCCCTGTGGCTCCTCCACCACTAACATGTCTGGGGGCCGTGATTTGACGACTGGTAACCGCACTTCACGCGCAAAATATATCACTTACCGAGATCTGCTTTAGCAGAGTGCCACATCCAGCAATGGGTAGAAGGCGTGATGATATATTTATTTATTTTTTTTTTTATAATTTTTTAATGGGGTAATGACTCAGTGGTATCTGAGTCAGCCTGTGGATTCTAAGAACTCTGGTTCGATCCCCAAAGCCGACAAACACTTTCACCACATTAAAATTACCCCTGTGGCTCTCCCACCACTAACATCTTTGGGGGTTGTAATTTGACGGTTGGTAACTACACTTCGCGTGCATAAATATATCACTTATCGAGATTTGCTTCGGCAGAGTGCCACACCCAGTAATGGGTAAAAGGCCTGATATATTTATTTTATTACATTTACATTAGCACCGAAGTAGTATTGTTTATTTTGTTTTACCGAGAAAGATTTTAGTTTTTGTACAATGAACTATTGTCAAATTGATTTGGTCAAATATTACAACATCGATCAAATTGACAGTCAATTGACAACTTTTGACCGGTCAAACAACCAAACTGCCATCCCTACTTGTGGCTCTCCCACCACTAACATCTTTGGGGGTTGTAATTTGACTGGTAACCGCAGTTCACGTGTATAAATATATCACTAATCAAGATCTGCTTCGGGATAGTATCACACCCAGTAATGGGTAAAAGGCGTGATTATAATTTTTATTTTCTTATACAGAGTATAAGGAAATATTGTAATTGTGAAAAAATCGTTGACGAGATTTTCGCGGAAATATGTGTTTTGAGGTCCACTGAATTCGTTTTCATCATTTTCTCAATGATGTGTGTGTGTGTGTGGGGGGGGGGGTGTGGATGTGTGTCCGAGTGGGCAATATCTCATGAACGAGATAAGATTTGTTAACGAAACGCGGTAATTATAAGTTTCATGAAAATACGAAGAGCTGAGTTGATTTTGAATGAAATTGAAAAACCGGAAGAGGAAGTTTACTGGACACACAAAACAATAAATTCCATTTATTTCAAAAATGGAATCAGTTACGAAAAAAAGTTTCAAATAAAAGATGTTGGCAATAATATTTGGAACATAAAATGTTATTTGCAATTTTCCTGTATATGCGTCTAATTTTGAGAAAAACTAATTTTTATATTTAATAATATATTTCAATAATCATAGTAGCAATAGAAACAAAAACATAAATTTTAATTTTCGCTTTATCTAGTTATCTATGTCTTTTTTCGTAAAAACAAATACATCATTAAAATGGTCAACTAATTTGGCAATTTTGCTTCAATTTAAACGACTTCGTATCTCACGGTTCTTGAGATTCCAAGGGTTAGGCTCGAAAAACGGACATCCTGTATATGCCTCATCAGTAAAGTTAGACATAGAGTAGTCAACATTACAAAAAAATTATACGTAAACAAATTTAATATTTGATATGTTTCAAACAGATAAATGCTGAATTAGTGAAAAACTAAATTACATGCTTAATAATATTACATAACATTCATATATTCTAAATATTAAATATGCTGTGTATAAGAAAGTCGTGTGGTGACCACACCAGATTTTTTTTTATTGCTTAGGAAAATGTTTTAGATAAAAATTGAAGCGATTCCTCAAATTTTGGCGAACTATACCTGCATATCTTAATTCTATAATGATTGAAATACCTAAATAATAAAACTTATCAGTCCAATATTACCCTATCTCTCGAAGGACAAATAAAACATGTGATCTCTATTTTTCCATTTACTTTATCTGTTTTTATCTCAATGTGGCAAAGATATTCTGTTACCTGTGATACGAGGAACCATTTTATACTTTCATAACATAACCTCAGTCTCTTATTTACTGTGAAATGTGATAAGTACGGATTGTATGTTGTAGCGGCAACAGGAAATCGCCAATGAGTGTTAAACCTGTTCTTTGCGTGTGTGTGTGAGTGAAACAGTCTGAAATAGTGAACTGGTGGGTGAATAGAATGGTGAAATGTGCAGAAAAATGTATGGGATTTTGTTGTTTGGATGGTGATTGGTTTGGAAGGAAAAGGACTGTGCCGGCTCAAAATGTATGTATTGATTAAATGTTTAATAATATATTTAAATTTAGCTAATGGGGTAGGTAACTCAGTGGTATTAAGTCAGCCTGTGAATCCTGAGAACCCTGGTTCGATTCATACAGCTGACAAACATTTTCGCCACATTAAAATCAACTCTGTGGCTCCCCCAATACTTTGAGGGCCATGATTTGACGGCTGGTAACTTTATTTCACGCGCATAAATATATTACTTACCGAGATCTGCTTCGGTAGGGTGTCACAGCCAGTACTGGGTAAAAAGGCGTGATGATATATTTATTTATTTATTTTATTTGTTTAAAAAAAACCCCTATGATCTATACAGGCTGTTAAATTTAGTTGTGCCACCATTGCTATCTCGAGAACTATAAAAGCTACAAGGTTGCTTAAATTAGCAAAGACATACCATTTTTAAAATGTGTTATAAAGCTATTAATTTTATTTATTTATTTAAATTGCATAGGAATAGCATGCTATGAAAGAAACAAATGAACAAATCTTAATATTTTTGTTTGTTTGATTCATTATTATATATTAATACAACTATTTTGTGAAAAAATAAATAAAAATTTTATTAGTAATTTGATTCTGTCACAGCACGCTGTTTCCTATGGGATTTTAATTAAATTGATGTCAATTTAATATAAATTTTTGTCAAAAAGTTTTGTAATATGGGGGTACCGAACTTTGCACTCATTGAATTCAGAAAAAAATACTAAATAGAATAAGCAAATAAAAAAATATAGGTTCCCATTTAAAATAAGAAAGTTGCACACGGAATTTTGGGAACCCCTGGTCGAAAAAAATTTTGTACGAAAAAACATGAGTACATCGTCGAGTGTTTGTAGTTCAATTGGTTAGAGCAGTCATCTAACGTATGAAAGGTTCTGGGTTTAAATCCTTGCGAACGCTCATAGTTTTTTACTTTCTTATACGTAGTATAAGGAAGTAAAAAAATCGTGAAAAAAATCGTTGATAAGATTTTCGCAGAAATACGTGTTTTGAGGTCCACTGAATCCGTTTTGATTTCTGTGTGTGTGTGTGTGTGTGCGCGCGCGCCTTTGTTTGTGTGTGTGTGTGTTGATGGATGGATCGATGGATGGATGGATGTGTGTCCGAGAGTGCAATATCTCATGAACGAGATAAGATTTGTTAACGAAATTTGATAATTATAAGTTTCATAAAAATACGATGAGCTGAGTTGATTTTGAATGAAATTGAAAAACCGGAAGAGGAAGTTTACTGGACACACAAAACAATAAATTCCATTTATTTCAAAAATGGCATCAGTTACAAAAAAAAGTTTCAAATAAAAGATGTTAGCAAAAATATTTGGAACATAAAATGTTATTTGCAATTTCCCTGTATATGCGTCTAATTTTTAGAGAAACTAATTTATATATTTAATAATATATTCCAATAATCATAGTAGCAATAGAAACAAAAAACATAAACATGTTTAACATTTATATGTCAAATAATAATTGTCAAACGTAAGGAGCAAGTCATAAGTGTTCAATTCAGCGTTCTTGATGCTATATCAATTTCATTGATCAAATAGTAAGTAATTTTAAATCGACTTAAATTTTAATTTTCGCTTTATCTAGTTATCTATGTCTTTTTTCGGAAAAACAAATACATCATCAAAATTGTCAATTAATTTGGCGGACATCCTGTATATCCTTATCAGTAAAGTTAGACATAGAATAGTCAACATTTCAAAAAAATGATACGTAAACAAATTTGATATTTCATATGTTTCAAACAGATAAATGCTAAATCACTGAAAAACTAAATTACATGTTTAATAATATTATATAACATTCATATACTCTAAATATTAAATATAGTGTATATAAGAAAGTCGTGTGGTGCCCACACCAGAATTGAAAATTCTAAAAAAAAAAATTTATGAATAGTTTTGTAATAGACTTGTAAAATGGTATTTGTTTGGTAATTGAACCAACTTTGTAGCTCTTATAGTTCTCGAGATAGCAATGGTGGCACCACTAAATTGAACATCTTGTAGGTATACCATAAAATAAATAAAATTATGTTATTTCCGTTTGACATATTTATGAAAGAAAATATGAGCTATACCCATAAATATTATCTTTTAAAATAAGATGTTTATTCGTTTATCGAAATCTACAAAGTACATATTGGAATTCCTCAAGAAATATCAACTCATCATTCTCTTGGTATTTTTAACGCCTTCTACATAAAACTTAAAATGTATTCACCGGTTACCAGAAAAAATAAATATTAAACAACTTATTCTGAGAAATTTCAACATTCTTCAAATATTTCGGTAAATTTCTTTCTTATATATGAATTATCGACACTCATATTTTATCGTTGTAAATAAATAAAAATGTACTTCCTGTTTTGAAGAACAAATTTTATTTTTATAATTTAATATGAATTATGCATTTTATAATAAATAGTGCAACAATGGATGTCTTTCATTTCTTATCTTCATTTTTGATACACGCAGTAATCTTAGTAATTAATTAAGTACATATCATGCGGATGATATATTTTACTTGGAAATAGATGAATGAAGCATTATATTACTATTAAATTAATATTTATTTACAGGGTGTCCCTAATAACATGGGTAATAAGTTTTTCCTACAACTGAGCGATTTATTTGTTATTACGTAACTATTATTGCCTTGGTTACGTATGGAAAGTAAACAAATGCGGACCAAGTGCGTTTCTGTAAGCAAAGAAATACTAGTGCGGAAAGTAATTTGTACTTTACGTAATTGTCAAAAGAAAATATAAGTGAGTGCGATTGAAATTTCGCGCCAAGCACGGAATTTCATATTTTAGACATACGCTTATGGAAGAAGAAGAAATATGCATTGATATATTTTGACGTTTATAAACATAACCTTAAACTGCAGTATATCTAATCTGTACACATCACATTGAGCAGACAAGAAAGACAATAAAATAAAATAAATAAATAAATATATCATCACGCCTTCTACCCATTACTGAGTGTGGCACTCTGCCCAAGCAGATCTCGGTAAGTGATATATTTTGCGCGTGAAGTGCGGTTACCAGTCGTCAAATCACGGCTCCCAAAGATGTTAGTTGTGGAGGAACCACAGGGGTAGTTTTTGAAATGATGAAAATTGTTTGTCGCCTGTGGGAACCGAACCAGGGTTCTCAGGATCCACAGGCCGACTTCATACCACTGAGCTAGCCACTCCATATTAAATATATATAATATAATTAATAAAAATAACCGAACAAAGTAAAATATATCAATTAATGGTTTATTTAAAGAGTAAATGAAATACATAATATTGATTGTTTGTGTATATTAATAACACGTTGTTACAGTTGCTTATATTGACATAATGTGAAGTGGAAACTTTTGTACTGTCTAAAAAAACATTGATTTCCGTACCTGTTCATATTATTAACAGTAATATTATTGACAACAATTTCGGAGGCTTTAGAAGTACCAGCAGCAGGTTGATTGTAATTGTCAAGAATAGATCCAACATAGCATGATCTGGGGCTTCAATTATCTTTGGAGGTGTCTATTATAAAGAAGAATCACTCAGTGTAGTATTCCAATCTAGACGATTTTGAAGAAATTATCTTGAAATTAGTGAAATATTTTTAAATAACGTAGAACAATGTGCAAGCAATCAACAAACAAACCATAGCAACGCCGTAAAATATCATTCTCGTGTTCATTAAAATTTTATAAATTCTGATAATATTTTAGTGATTTTCTAAATCGCACAGTTATAGGAAAAATGTTGTTTATAACACGTGCCGAAAAAGGTTACGTGCTCGTGCAGATTTCCGCACTCGGCAAGCATCGTGCGCTAAATACTGCACTTGCACGTAACGAGCCTTTCTCGGCACTTGTTATAAAAATAACTATTTTATGACTATTGCTTTCCATCTGCATCTAAATCTGTCTAGTTATTACATTTTACCCATTTAGGCCGTATTTGTTTGGGAACTTTGGGTTCAACCCTAAACTGACCTAGAACTAACTCGTGTTACTTCCAAATAAATGATCTATCTCAAGTGTCAGTTGTAACCGGTAAATTTAAAATCTGAATGCATGTTCGAAGCGACATCTGTTTAGTTTTGTTTGTGTGTTAAATTGCGCTTTTAATTGGATGTTTTAAGTCATCTTTATATTTTTTATATGTAGTCAAAAAGCAAATAACATCAGAGTCTGTTCATTTTTTTATAATTTTGTCATCAGCAGTATCAAAATAATTTTTTTCGGAGTCGCAATTATCTGTCTTAATATTATCCTCTGTGACTACTATATTGCAAGGAACACATACTGTATATTGCTCTTCCATCACCTGCATAAATAATAGTTTTGTATATTTTTTCAGAAAATTATTATAAAATTACTTAGGTTTTTCATCAAAATAGCTTGTAATCTCTCTATACTATTACAAATCGCGATGCCGCCACGGATAACAAGGAACACAAGTTCAACCTGCCAACCCGCTAAAATAGCTGGGGCAGTAGGCTCAGTTCAAGATCAGTTCTGGGTTACTTAAAGCGTGCCAATTAAACTAAACTAACCTACCGGGTTACTTTAAAAATTCCAAATAAATACGGCCTTAGATTAGTGTTCAAATCAAATTTATACATTTGTTTCCGTTCCATTTTTGGCCAAATATGAAATATCGTTTCAAGTCAAGTAATTCAATGCAATGTTAGGCGTTCGATGAAATCTTGCTATATAAGCATTATACGGTTTCTTCATGTGTACAGTAAAACGATGACAAATAAAGTAATTATGTAATCGTACTTATTTACATAGTCATCAGTATTTCTTGCAGTAAGTAGATATCTTCTATATATATAAAAATTAATGTTTGTTTGTCTGTTTGTTTGTTTGTTTGTCCCTTATGCGTTCTTATACCATTCATCCGATTGCCATGAAATTTTGCTAAGTTTTTGAGTGCACGCACGCCCGCGAAGGTTTCTAACTTAGCACACGTCCAATCCGCCATCTTGAAACAAAATGGGCCGCTAGCTATCTTGAAAAGTACTGCACTAATTTGATTCAAATTTGGTATAGACATAGACGGGAACCAATCTTAACATATAGATATAATAAAGATTCAGTCCGCCATCTTGAAACAAAATAGCCGCTAGCTACCCTGAAAAGTACTGCACTGATGCGATTCATATTTGATATAGGAACAGACGAGAACAAATCTTAACATATAGGTATAATAAAGCTTCAGTCCTATGCCATTCGAATTCAGACATTTGCAGTTTCCGGTACGACTCACATTTGCAATGACCATCAACAATGCACTGGGACAATCGCTACAAGTGTGTGGACTAAACTTGGAAAATCCATGCTTCTCACATGGACAGCTGAACACAAACACTTTCTTTGAGTTGCAATGCAATGCATGCCGGGTACTCGCATTAAATTATAGACTACGCGAACGAAGTCGCGGGTAATAGCTAGTAAATATATAAACTATTGATTGTTCTTAAACAGAAGTACGGATATTTAGAAATATGTCATATATTGTTACTCACTGTTTCTTCGGAAAAATAAACAAACAATTTCATGTATTTCCTAAGGAAATGTTGACAGACAGATAAGAAAGAATTCAGATGGGAAATCCGTTATTTGTACCACAAAAACAAATCATCAAAACTTCCTTTATTACTATGAAATTAATCACTGTCTAAACAAAAAACATTCAGCACGTTTCCTCTTAATTTCAGAATGTTGTGCCTCAGTGGTTACACGTTCACTTCACTGATAAACGATCGCAAAATCTTATAAATACGCCGAAAAGTACAAGCTTTATATCTCGAAATTGATTACAACAATATGTATAGTGGTGACAACAATGCTATGATTACAACAATATGTATAGTGATTACAACAATGCCATGATTGTAACAATGTATTGATTACAACAATACTATGATTGCAACAATGCATTTATTACAATAATATGCTGTAATAACAATATTATGATTACAATAATGTTGTGATTACAAAATAGATATTTGTTTTCGGGAAGAGTAATAAAGGCAATATTGCGATACTCAAAATAGTATTTCAGTCCGATTAAACATATATTTGTTATTACCTACTTATTTTTTTTTTAAATCGCAGATTTATTCAAATTAATATGAAACAAATTGACAATAATATATTGAAAAATAAGGGTTACAATGATCTTTATTGTAATATGAGTACAGTTTGTAGAAATATGACAATGGGGGATTCAAGTGGTAGAGGTTTTTAATATATATTTATTAAAATAAGTTCTTGACCGTACATCATATTTAATACAATATAAAATCATACCATAAATGATATCTTTATTGCTGAAATATGAAAGTTAAAGTTGAATAATTCGAAACGCTCATTTAAATTTCGCACTGCCATATTGCAATTACGTAGTTGCATTAAACCAATCACAGAGCTTTGTCTGAAACGTTTGTCGGTGCTCAATTTTACTGAGAGAAAGACGAAGAAGAAATAAGCATTCAGCATTCTACGATCCTATCAATGACGTATAATACTAGACGAATTAGGCCGTATTCAAGTCAATGCAAACGCCGTTGTTATCCGTCTAATTGTTTTGTCTGAGGATTCTACTGACAACGACACACGTTACAACTACGTCACATTCGTTTGTTTCGAAAGTTTAAATATTTTTATCATGCTTAATACAAGTAATAAAAAAAATAAATAATTTTGGGTATAATAATTTTATTACGTAGATTAATATATATATATATATATATATATATATATATATATATATATATATATATATATATATATATATATATATATATATATATATATTCCCACAGGCGACAAATTTTCATAATTTGAAAAAGCTATCCCTGTGGCTCCTCCACCACTAACATGTTTGGGGGCCGTGATTTGACGACTGGTAACCGCACTTCACGCGCAAAATATATCACTTACCGAGATCTGCTTTAGCAGAGTGCCACACCCAGTAATGGGTAGAAGGCGTCATGATATATTTATTTATTTTATTTAATATATAAAAAATTCAAAAAAGTCTTGAAAGGCCCATTGGTCATTGTAACATATGTTTTTCATATTATTTTTTCTATATCTCATTTATTATTTCTATTTCAAAATTTTTATTACAGACAACAAAGTTTCAAGATGATAATACTGCGAGATTCAATAAACATTTGAAATTTAATTAATTTTAATATTTATTAATTGGGATAACGGCACAGTGGTAGCAAGTCGGCCTGTGGATCCTAAGAACCCTGGTTCGATCTCCACAGCCGACAAAACATGTTCACCAATTTAAAATTACCTATGTGGCTCCCCCACCACTAACATCTTTGGGGCCCGTGATTTGACGGCTGGTAACCGCACTTCATGCGCATAAATATAACACTTGCCGATATCTGATTTGGCAGAGTGCCACGCCCAGTAATGGGTAAAAGGCGTGATGATATACTTATATTTATTTTATTTTTATTTATAATTTTAAATTTTCCATCTTCCGTTATTTTCTGAGCTAAGATCGGTTTTCCAGATTATACATTATAGCAAAAGTATTAATATTTCTAGTGCGTAATCATTACTACAAATATTTAAATTTTGATAAAACTGTTTTGAACATCTCTCACACGTAAATGTATCTTTAAATATTTACTTTTAAATAAAAAGATTAATTTAAATGTACAAATTAAGATATGTAAACAATAACAACAAAAAGGCCAAACAAATAAAAAAAGAAAAAAGTTTCTAATTTCAAGGAAGCAAAAAGTAAAAGCAAATCTATGTTTTTCCAATCTTGTTGCCAATAATTATATAGAATCATATATTGATGTAAAATTATATAAATATAGTATAATTTGACTGATAAAGTAACAATCAGAAGTTGCAATATGCAAGAATGATTTGCAAACTGCATTTCAATGAAATCATGTGAAACACTTTGTATTTTCTTCAGTCAATTTAAGTTGATGACGACGTACTATTTAAGTGTAATAAAATAATTGCTGTAATATTTTTAATTATCTAGTTTTATAAGACCTACAAGGAAAATGCATTTAAGTCATATACATAATAGATATATACTGTTAATGCTTGGCTTCGAGCAAGTCGAACACAAGGTTATATATATATATATATATATATATATATATATATATATATATATATATATATATATATTAAAGCCCGTCTGACACGATCAATTTTAATGTACATGAAAAAATAGAACCTGTCCTATTTCCTTCAATGTTTTCGTCAATTAAATGCGCAAAGAAGCTGCGCGCCGCGCACGGCATTGTGTATTGTTAAAACGTCAAACATGAACCTCATTCAAAAAGACATAGATAATTAGATAAAGCGAAAATTAAAATTTTAGTCGATTTAAAATTACTTACTATCTGATCAATGAAATTGATATAGCATCAAAAACGCTGAATTGAACACTTATGACTTGCTCCTTGCGTTTGACAATTATTATTTCACATATAAATGGGGTGGCTAGCTCAGTGGTATGAAGTCGGCCTGCGGATCCTGAGAATCCTGGTTCGATTCCCACAGGCGACAAACAATTTTCATAATTTCAAAAGCTACCCCTGTGGCTCCTCCACCACTAACGTCTTTGGGGGCCGTGATTTGACGTCTGGTAACCGCACTTCACGCGCAAAATATATCACTTACCGAGATCTGCTTCGGCAGAGTGCTACAACCAGTAATGGGTAGAAGGCGTGATGATATATTTATTTTATTTATTTATATAAATGTTAACCATGTTTTTGTTTTTTGTTTCTATTGCTACTATGATTATTGGAACATATTATTAAATATATAAATTAGTTTTTCTCAAAATTAGACGCATATACAGGAAAATTGTAAATAACATTTTATGTTCCAAATATTTTTTCTAACATCTTTTATTTGAAACTTTTTATATGATTTGTACTGACAGCAGACTACATATCCAAGATTACAATTAAAAAACAGTCATGTAAAGTCTTTACCAGATTGTTTTGTACATTACTTAATTGTTTTTTTGTTGTTGTAATCTTGGATACGTACTTTACCTGAATGTTTTGGTAAAAATCTACTTTCCATACTAAAATTGGTCAGGACAGTAAACACTTTCTTGCCGGATTCAGAAAAATAATAATTACCCTGGTTGCACCCTCTCAACTAATATTTTTAGAGGGAGGCATAATTTGACGACTGGTAACCATACTTTTCACACAAAAATATATGACTTACCGAGATCTGTTACGGGAAAATGCCACACCCAGTAATGGGCTAAAAACGTGATGATATATTTATATTTAATTTCTAAGAACATATAGTTTCATTATTCCTTACATCATCTAGGAGTGTCCTGAGACTCTCACGATGTTCATATGTTTATGAGAATACGACTGGAATCTTAAACACTTGACTAACGTTCGCTTGATGCCTCGGTTAATTCATTCATATAAGAACTAACATATGGAGTGAGTACCTTACGTCACGTAAGACTATTAATTATTCGTGTCAAAGGAAGCTAAGATTTGATACGCCATTGGGATTTTAAAATAAGAATGCGCACATAGTGGCGACAATTAGAACTACAACAAAAGTATAGTTTGCTACTAACCTAATAATTAGGTACTTAATAAATAATCAGTGGTATGAAGTCGGCCTGTGGATCCTGAGAACCCTGGTTCGATTCTCATAGGCACCAAACAATTTTCATAATTTCAAAAACTACCCCTGTGGCTCCTCCACCACTAACATCTTTGAAGGCCGTGATTTGACGACTGGTAACCGCATTTCACGCCCAAAATATATCACTTACCGAGATCTGCTTCGGCAGAATGCCACATCCAGTAATGGGTAGAAGGCGTGATGATATATTTATTTATTTTATTTTTTAATAAATAATAATATTATGGGGTAGATAGATCAGTGGTATCGAGTTGGATTGTTGATTTGAGAACTCGGATTCGATTCCCGCAGCCGACAAACAATTTTCATCACATTAAAATTATCCAGGTGTTTCCCTCTTCACATCTTTGGCGATTGTAATTTGACGGCTGGTAACCGCACTTCATGCGCATAAATATATCACTAACCGAGATCTGTTTTGACAGAGTGCCACACCCTATGGGGTAAAAGGGGTGATGATTTATTTATTATTATTTTATTTAATCTATATGTAAAAATGAATGTTTGTTTGTTTGTTTGTCCCGTATGCGTTCCTATATCATTCATCCGATTGCGATGCAACTTTGGTGAGTTGTTGTGCGCACGCCCGCGAAGGTTTCTGACACAAGTCCAGTCCGCCATCTTGAAACAAAATGGCCGCTAGCTATCCTGAAAAATACTGCACTGATTCGTTTCAAATTTGGTACAGGCATAGACGAGAACCAATCTTAACATATAGGTATAATAAAGCTTCAGTCCTATGCCATTCGAATTGAAACGTTTGCAGTTTCCAGTACGACTCGCATTTGCAATGACCATCAACAAAGAACAGGGACAATCGCTACAATTGTGTGGACTAAATTTGGAAAATCCATGCTTTTCACATGGACAGCTGTATGTGGCATGCTCACGCGTCGGAAAACCTTCTGATTTATTCGTGTACGGCCCAAAGAGAAAAACAAAAAATATTTGAGTTGCAATGCAACGCATGCCGGGTACTCGCATTCAATTGTAGACCACGCGAACCAAGTCGCGGGTAATATCTAGTACAAAATAAAAAAAAATTGACAGTAAAACTAATATTTACAATAAAGATAAAAAATAAAATAAATAAATATATCATCACGCCTTCTACCCATTACTGGGTGTGGCACTCTGCCGAAGCAGATTTCGGTAAGTGATATATTTTGCGCGTGAAGTGCGGTTACCAGTCGTCAAATCACGGCCCCCAAACATGTTAGTAGTGGAGGAGCCACAGGGATAGCTTGTTTCAAATTATGAAAATTTGTCGCCTGTGGGAATCGAACCAGGGACCTCAGGATCCACATTAAAATTAACTATTATTGTATTAGAAAAAAATTAAAAGTTATGAAACAAATATAAAAAAATAATATTTTATTTAGATTTCTAGGCCTTCTGAAAGATTCTTGTGCATTCAAAAATCTAGTATTATACAATGCAGAAAGTTCTGTATTCAATTAGTGTAGAACAAGAGCCCTCAGATTCCAAGAGATTCAACACCGGATGTACCCTCCATCATGTTCTTTTTCCTTTCCTCTTTTTCTTTTTATTTTCTTAAACATTCTTCGTGTCCCACCTGTTCCGCTGCAAGCGCACAAGACAGCCTCTTGTTCAAGTACAGTTCACCAAAACTCAAAGGTCCGACAGAAAATAATAAAACGCGTCTGTACTATGAATCTATAAACGTACCTCTAAAAATTATTTTATGTATGTTAGAATACTTCCAAATATTGTTTTCGTAAAATAAATATATCATCACGCCTTTTACCCATTACTGGGTGTGGCACTCTGCCGTAGCAGATCTCAATAAGTGATATATTTATACGCGTGAAGTGCGGTTACCAGCGGTTAAATCACGGCCCCCAAAGCTGTTAGTGGAGGCACAGGGATAAATTTGAAGTGGTAAAAATTGTTTGTCGACTGTGGGAATCAAACTCGGGTTTTTTACCTACCTCATAAAATAAAATATATTGTCTTGTGTGTGTGGACTAAAAGATAATTAATATTATAATAATTAAGAGATATTTAATTATTTAGATAGATATTGAAAAGAGATTTCAATGCATGATCTATACACATCTCAAAATATATTCAGTAATAATATAACAAGAGAGTGAGAATAAATTGAAAATAATTTGACAGATCTTTCGAAAACTTGTTGGCAGGCAATAGTCACGAAAGCCCGTAGGGCTTCAGTGACTATCGCCAAATACCAACAAGTTTGAGAAACATACTGGAGAATTATTTTCTAATATCTCTCGACTTATATTTAATTAGATTATTTTTTGACTTAGCTGTTGAGGTCGATTCATCCAACTTAAAAGATTTTGTACTGACTCCATATCGATTGATTACTTATTAATGTATTCTTGGAAGTTGTTTCCAAAATTTGTTGGTGTATTTCTGTATCTAAAATACAACTAAATCGATTTTTTCACACATTTTACTTGACGCGTCGACAGTTTTAAATAATTATTTGACAACTACCTATCATTTGCCACAAACAAAAAAAGCACCTACAGATATTATTCCCGGGAATAATCACAAGAGCTTTATTCTCAGTATAATAATGACAGGATTGGTTGAATCGCAGATACGTGTCATACAATGAAGCATTTAATTGGTTCTGAGAAACGTCAAAAAATAATTAGTTAACTTTTTTATTACCATTGCTTCCCTGAGTATTTTATAGGAAATAGTTCTTTGTATCACTAGGCCGGAAACTGGACTTTTGCGAGTGCAAGCATATTTTGACAAGGCAAGGCTTGAAAATTGCGAATATTCGCAAAACGATTTTGGGACGTGTGATACACAAGATTTTTCGCGCTGATTTTAATGAAATTATTGATATAAAATTGGTAAAATCTCTAATCTTCAAGCACGAAATTGACAGTTTGTTTTATTATATTGTAACATTTCAACTTTCACATGTAGGTCTCGCCCAGTTGAATTTTCTCTACGGCATATTACACTAAAAATATGACTTATTAAAAATAATTCAATTATTTGTATTCATATTTTTTTATTGATTATACTCAGCAACTACTTATAGAATTCAAATTATTTGCATTTGGACTTATTTATTTTATTTTTATTTTTATGGGATGGCTAGCTCAGTGGTATGAAGTCGGCCTGTGGATCCTGAGGTCCCTGGTTCGATTCCCACAGGCGACAAATTTTCATAATTTGAAAAAGCTATCCCTGTGGCTTTTCATTATTTTGTATTTGGTTGAACTCTACTTTGCTGAGTGAGTCTCGGTCCGTGACACCGTGTGATTGGAATGCCGCGACCGTTGCAGCATTTGCGGGGGGCGGGTGTTCCCGCCGAGCCGTAGGAAATATTCGCATTTTGCACGAACAGAATGCGATGATGATAATGATGATGATGTCATAGGAGAATCTCTATCTGTATAGTCTGTAGTTTGAAGATGGTTTATGTGTCTTGGGGTCCTGTCAGGTGTATACAAGTTAGGGCAGTTGATATTTGGCTGTATGGAGGTGTGGATAACGTTACGGCATTCGAATCTGGAGATGCCGAGTTTGAATTCCACTCCAAGCTAAATATACAGGGTGTAAAATAAGTACGGAGTATTGATATTATCTTTTGAAGTAATCAATGAATTTAAATAATTAAAAAAATGGTTTCAGGGTGTATGATTGCGGATTTTGGCAATATTAGCTATTTTTTCACAGCTTTTTAAATGGCATGTTATAAATTTGTTCAAAAGAGTAATTTTTCTCTATGGATACAAAACATAAAAAAATAATAATACTTTATATGAAAAAAATTGAGAAAAATCTTGTTGAATAAATGCAGTTTTAATCATTTTAAGCGGAAATGGATTTTAGTTACCAAAGATATACTAGTATAAATGATTATTTCAGGAGATTGTTGAAGTGAGGGTGGTATGTTTGGATGAAAATGTTTGACGATGACTGGTTGTTTGATGGGTGTGATGAGTGAATGTTTTATGAGTGATTTTAGGGTTCGTGCTACCCCATTTGTTGGGATATAGCGTGAAGATATGTATGTATGTATGTATGTATGTATGTATGTATTGTTTTTTGACGTTTCTGAAAACCAATGAAATGCTTCATTGTATGTCACGTATCTGCGTTTTAACCAATCCTGCCATTATTATACTGAGAATAAAGCTCGTCTGATTATTCCTGAGAATATTCTCTATAGATGCTTTTTTGTTTGTGGCAAATGATAGGTAGTTGTCAAATAATTATTTAAAACTGTCAACACGTCAAGTAAAATGTGTGAAAAAAATCGATTTAGTTCCATTTCAGATACAGAAATACACCAACAAATTTTAAAAACAACTTCTAACAATACATGAATAAGTAATCAATTGATATGGACCCAGTTCAAAATCTTTTAAGTTGGATGAATCGAGCTCAACAGCTAAGTCAAAAAATAATCTAATTAAATATAAGTCGAGAGTTGGATGAATTAGAAACTAATTCTCCAGTATGTTTCTCAAACTTGTTGGCATTTGGCGATAGTCACTCAAGCCCTACGGGCTTTCGTGACTATTGCCTGCCAACAAGTTTTCGAAAGATCTGTCAAATTATTTTCAATTTATTCTCACTCTCTTGTTATATTATTACTAATAATATCAATATTTCTAAACAAGATGCGATCAACGGCATATAATTCCTCGTGCCCAAATTGACTTTGAAAATTTCTTACGGTTTTTTCTTTCGATTTTAGACCAGTTTCAGACTGTTTGCTCTAATATTATTTCTCATACGAATATTGTACTGAAAATTTACATACATATGTATTGTGCCTTGCTGAATTCATACATACATACATAACATATATTCACGCTATATCCCAACAAATGGGGTAGCACGAATCCTAAAATCACTTATAAAACATTCATCAAACAATCAGCCCTCGTCAAACATATTCATCCAAACAAACCACCCTCACTTCAACCACATTCATAGATCACTCCATATAAACTCATTCATTTATCACACTCGAAATCATTCTTACATAACAAACCCTCAATCACATCCATTCAATCACTCCTATTCACTTATCATTCATCTTCTTTCTTCAACGTACACAACATATGCATAAAACATCTCAAATTACCCGCGCTTACTCCTAACAACGAATCTAATAACGAAACTAACAACGAATCTACAAAGATAAGAAAAGATGAAAGTGATAGCCTGCACTTGTATATGAAAGAAAAGTCCACACAATGCAGTCACTGAAAACATGACATGTTAAATCCGTATATTCACCTCTACTAAGTACCATTCGGTAAACAAAAATCAAAGTTTCAAATCAAGTAAAAATTCTTATACATAGTCAAAAGATTCAGCAGTATCAAAACAAAGTACATAACACGCATTTCATTTTTACAACTCATTCCCTACAGGAAATTGTTACAATAATTAGTCTAAGTTAACTCAGTTTTAATTACCAACCGCTATGTGTGACGTCACGGCTTATACTTAACTTAACAAAAAGATAAAATCGAGATGTACCAATTTAATATTTTGTTTCTTTTTTTCGACCCACGTCTATCTGTAATGACGTTTATTTACAACAAATATCTTTTATCGTACTAACTTATAAACCAGTGTAACAATACGTAGGAAGATTTTTTAACATAACAGTTTTTTATTCTCATTTTTGAGGTTTAACAGTATCTTATGCTAATTTATGGGATGGCTAGCACAGTGGTATGAAGTCGGCCTGTGGATCCTGAGGTCCCTGGTTCGATTCCCACAGGCGACAAATTTTCGTAATTTGAAAAAAGCTATCCCTGTGGCTCCTCCACCACTAACATGTTTGGGGGCCGTGATTAGACGACTGGTAACCGCACTTCACGCGCAAAATATATCACTTACCGAGATCTGCTTCAGCAGAGTGCCACACCCAGTAATGGGTAGAAGGCGTGATGATATATTTATTTATGCTAATTTCAGGCGATCAAACCATTTAAAATTCTAGTTCAAGATTTATTTATTTAGTAAATAATTTCAAAAGTTACCCCTGTGGCTCCTCCACCACTAACATCTTTGGGGGCCGTGATTTGACGACTGGTAACCGCACTTCACGCGCAAAATATATCACTTACCGAGATCTGCTTCGGCAGAGTGCCACACCTAGTTAATGGGTAGAAGGCGTGATGATATATTTATTATTTTTTTTTTTTTAATGATTTTCTTAATAGGGTAGGTGGGTTAGTGGTATCGAGAAACTATTTTCAATGAATGATAGTGAATTAATATAAAAACATCAAAGATTATTATTATTATGTCGGCGTTCTTCAAATTGTAGAACGGATAAATGAGATTATATTAGATTATATTGTTCTAATTTTATAATTAAGATAAGAATTATTTATGGAATTATGTGTCACGTTAGACTGTTTACTGATGAAATAGATAATATAATAAAAAAAATATTTGCAACAAGTATTTGGACGTTTCAACAGTTTTAGCAGATTATTAATAACAAAGTAATATATTTATTTGTGTACCCATAAATGACATAATAAATAATAGTTATTTACTACACAAGTCTAGTCTAGTTGGATAAATGATCGCACCATACTGATGAGTCTGTAAGGACGAAACGCGTCTATGGTTAAAGCTGAACTGACCAGCCGTTTGTTGATGACCTGATAGTTGATTCAAACGTGCTGTTAATTTTTGGAACTTGTGACAAGTGATGGAAAGGTTTTTTCCTATTTTTTCTTATTTATTAAACTCAATTCCACATCGCAATAGACATTTTGTCTTTTGTTTTATTACGAATAATATTATTAAAAAAATATAGCTATATATCATCGTATCCATGATAACCTCGTCCACATATGACGTCATAGTTTTCATACAGGGAATGGAGTTTATGTACCAATAATACAGCTACAGTAAGAAGATGAACCTCAAATAACATTTTAAAGTATTTGAAAACCATAACAACATGACAACAATTTTAACTTGTTCCTCAGGAGTATCTAAATGCCATTGTTGCGATTGTCGGCTTTGAAGAAAGAACTTCTGATGACCTTCGTTTTTCGGAGGGTGACTGTTTTATAGTTACAAGTTAATTTATGGTTATGGGCTGCCTTTCGATACGGGTAAAATTGGGCAAAGACAAATTTGGGTGGTGACATCCTAGCGTGAAATTTGGGTTCTGTTAGGGTAGTAGTATAAATAGTCGTGGATATGGGTGGTATTTTTTGTAGCCTTATAAGGGTAACTTGTTTCTTTGTAATATAAAAAGTGTTCCTAGGCGAATGAAATGGGAAGCAAGTTTTTCGGTACCATTGCTTCCTTAATGACTTATTTCAAATAAAATTAAATTCTGCATATAAATCATTTAATAGAATTCATAAAATAAATACAAATATATCATCACGCCTTCTATTCATTACTGGGTGTGGCACTCTGCCGAAGCAGATCTCGGTAAATGATATATTTATGCCCGTGAAGTACAGTTACCAGGCGTCAAATCACGGCCCCCAAAGATGTTAGTGGTGAGCGAACTACAGGTGTAATATTAAATAAAAATAAAATAAATATATCATCACGCCTTCTACCCATTATTGGGTGTGGCACTCTGCCGAAGCAGATCTCGGTAAGTGATATATTTATGCCGGTGAAGTACAGTTACCAGGCGTCAAATCACGGCCCCCCCAAAGATGTTAGTGGTGAGCGAACTACAGGTGTAATATTAAATAAAAATAAATATATCATCACGCCTTTTACCCATTACTGGGTGTGGCACTCTGCCGAAGCAGATCTCGGTAAGTGATATATTTTGCGCGTGAAGTGCGGTTACCAGTCGTCAAATCACGGCTCCCCCCAAAGATGTTAGTGGTGGAGGAGCCACAGGGGTAATTTTTGAAATTATGAAAATAGTTTGTCGCCTGTGGGAATCGAACCAGGGTCGAACAGGTCGACTCGATACCACTGAGCAATATACCCCATATAATGTTTATTATCAAAGAAAACACAAAACAAAAATATAATTTAATTGTATTTTAAGCAAACCCGGGCCGAAATTTATGTGTTTTAGTCCTAAAAAGTAGGCATAAACACTTGTTTTTGGCCCTAGGCCCATAAATTCCTATGGATACATAAATAAATTTTTGTTTATTGTGAATACTTGATTTTACAACATGTAATTTTGACATATAACCTCTGTACATATATTAATCTTTTGAACATATAATTAAATGTTATGGGATGGCTAGCTCAGTGGTATGAAGTCGGCCTGTGGATCCTGAGGTCCCTGGTTCGATTCCCACAGGCGACAAATTTTCATAATTTGAAAAAGCTATCCCTGTGGCTCCTCCACCACTAACATGTTTGGGGGCCGTGATTTGACGACTGGTAACCGCACTTCACGCGCAAAATATATCACTTACCGAGATCTGCTTCAGCAGAGTGCCACACCCAGTAATGGGTAGAAGGCGTGATGATATATATATATATTTTTTTTTATTTTGTTGTGCATAAAATATTGTTTGTACCACGGGTGAAATTCGAGTTTCTGATTCTGAGTATGGTATTAATCCTCGAAGTTTTGTACCTCGTGCTAATAATCATACCTGTATATTATATAGTATTCCTGTATATTATATAGTATTCAACTTGTATAAAAACACATCTATAGTGGCTAGTTCGAATTCCACTATAACTTTAAATAAAAATATACCGTTTCTCCGATTGGATTTCAAGATTTTCGAACATGTAACACCGCACTAAGTCAACGCGTATAAGAAATAATAATTATCGGATATTAAGACTAGTCAAGTGCAGTTATACAACTCGTAACTCGTAAGTAGGACACCTACTAATATTTGCTAAAGTTTCTAGTCTTGTGGTCAGATTCTGCAAAGATGTTTGCACGTTCTCTAGCACAATTTACGAAATTATTAAGTGTCTATATCAAGCTTTAGAGCACGTGACTTCATTTTTAATTATTATTACTAATCAAACTTTCTAATTATTGTTTACAAGAACATATCTGAATTGTGATTCTGCAAGGTTGGATTGTTTCATCAAGAGGATGATTTCATTGTTTTGTGATTACATAAATTGTTTGTTGTTTTGTTGGTATTACTGCTAATAGAAATATACAGAATGATCAAAAGTAAGTGTTTTAGTTGGCAATATAATTCTGGGAATCTTTTTATTCCACAGTTGACACAACACCAGATAAAGGCAGAAATACTATTTGACTTGTCAAAACAGATGGCGCCACAATCGCAAATCTCATGTGACATTTGTGATGTCCCATCTTTAACTAGAACGCATTAAAATTTTCAGACTGATATGTCATTCAGTTCTGTTTTGACACCCATCGAAAGCAAGCAACCTTGAAGATTTTTGAAAACATGGAAAAAAGTTAATTTCGCGTCTTGATTAAACATTATTTCTTGCGTGGAAAAAACATTACGCAAACCAAAGCATCGCTTGTTAAACATTATGGGGACTCCTCACTATTAATTGGAACGATTCACAAGTGGTTTACTGATTTTCGTTGTGGTCGTCCAATTGAGGTTACAACGCCAGAAATCGTCGATCGGCGAGTTAAAGTGCACGAGCTGGCTGAGGCTATGAGCATCTCAACCGAACGGGTACGGAACATTTTGCATAAATTTTTGGATATGAGAAAGCTATCTGCCAGATGGGTGCCGCATTTGCTCTCTGTTGACAACAAGTGGGACCGTGTGACAAGTTCAAAGGAGTGTTTGGCGATGTTTAAGCGCCCTCAGCGATTTTTATCTATTTCCAAACTTGAAGAAATGGCTCGGCGGAAAGAGATTTGGCTCCAACGATGAGGTCATCGCTGAGACAAACGCCTATTTTGAAGGATTGCCAAAATCGTATTATTTGGAAGGGATCGAAAAATTAGAAAAACATTGGACGAAGTGTATCGAGCTACAAGGAGATTATGTTGCGAAATAAAATATCTTTTGACCAAATAAATCATTTCTTGTTTCATTTTTCAGGGACTTTTCACCCTGCCCTCGTAGGTAGAAATGATAGAAATACTTTAGATTTTTGCTCTGTGAGTAATGTTAAGAAACAAAAGAATGTGGGTACGAGAAACGATTTTTATTAACATCAACAACAACGGGTTGTGAATATTGTCATGCGAGTGAAAGGTACTGGGTTCAAAGCCCGGCGAACACATACATATACAAAATCAAGTGATCCATGAATCCTAACACAAGAGCATCACTGGCATATATTCCGAGGCATTCTAGATGAGTGAGAATGCACTGTTTATAAATGAAATAATATAAAGAAAACTAGGTCAAAAGATAAAAAATCCGTCTTGGAACGAACATGTGGTATATCTCAAATGAAGTGTGTCAAAACTAAATAAAATACACTTAATGCTGATACTCTAATTGTAGTAAGTAAATAAACTTAAATTTTTCACTCAGTTAATTAATTCTATGTAGTTATTATTATTATTATTTATTTGTAAGAGTTTAATTGAACGATTTATTAGCTACAAAGAAAGTTATTATTAATTAAAATATAATTCATTGAAAGATGCTTTTTTAAGTTTCTTTTATTCATTCATTTACAGAATAAATATTTATTCTTTTGTTTATTTATTTGGATGCATAACAGGAATTTATTCGCAATTACTGTACAGTGCAACACGAATGCACTCCTTAGACATTTGAATCAGATTTTACATTTATTTAACGAAAAATAATAATTGTTTATTATTATATTTTTTTTGTGGCTTCTTTGGCGGACCAACTACTTAGGTCATATGCCGCCATTACACCCTGGTCTGCGTTTTAGGTATTATGGTCAACAGCAACGCGGGTTTTCTCTGGACGGTCACAATTGTTTATTTATTAATAGTACTCTGTACAACAGGAACTTAATTCCAATTACCAGTGGCGTACCTAGAACTTTTGCCGCCCAGGGCGGGCTCCAATTTGCCGCCCTTTCTAAGTCAATCAAATAGTGGTTTTTATAAATTAAAAAAATAAATATAAAATAAAAATATCATCACGCCTTTTACCCATTACTGGGTGTGGCACTCTGCCGAAGCAGATCTCGGTAAATTATATATTTATGCGCGTAAAATGCGGTTGCCACCCGTCAAATCACGGCCCCTAAAGATATTAATTGTGGGAGAGCCACAGGGGTAATTTTAATTTGGTGAAAATGTTTTGTACACTGTGGGGATCGAACCAGGGTTCTTAGGATCCACAGACCGACTTTATACCACTGAGCCATTACCCCATAATAATAATATTGAAGAAATTATTTCAAAATTTTGACTTAATTTCTTAAAAACGGGCATAAATTTTGTACATTTATAAATATAAAGCTCTACAATACATTTGAAACAAACAGTTTTGATAATAATAAAAAATAATAATATATTATATTTTACATCTGTAAATTTGAGAACCCGGGTTCAATTCCCACAGCTGATAAACAACTTTCACCACATTAAATTACCCCTGTGGCTCCCCGCCACTAACATCTTTGTGGACCGTGATTTAGCCGCTGGTAACCGCATTTCACGTGTATAAATATATCACTTACCGAGATCTGCTACGGTAGAGTGCCACACCCAGTAATGGACAAAAGGCGTGATGATATATTTATTACTTATTTTATTTATTAACTACCATTTTTTGAAGAAATTTTGCAATATTTCTTTCAATTCATTTAGTAAGTGTTAGATTTAAAATGTGTATTTTTTAACTAACCTAAAGGGGAAAGTTATATGCTAACCACATCAATCAATTTGTATGATAAACAAGCATTTGTTTAGCTTCCGGTTACGTTGGCCTATTTTTGTAACATTGCGTGTCTAAAATGAAATACTAATTGGCTGAATTAAACATTACTGCTTGTATTAGTGAAACTTTTTTGGCAATGACATTCTTAAAATTTTTACCAAATAATTAGTACTGTTACAGCAATTTAGTAAATTCTAGAGCTGGGCAAGCTACTTAAAAAAGTAGCTAAGCTACAGCTATTCTTTAAAAAAGTAGCTGAGCTACAGCTATAAGCTACATTTTGTAAAATATAGTTAAGCTATAGCTAAAAGCTTTCGTTAAAGTAGCTGTTAAATTTTAAAGCTACTTTTTTTCAATTATTGTGAATTAATGAAATTTGCCATTGTCATATGGTTGATCAGTCTTTTGTTATAATGACTGTTAATTTACTATTATGTACATAAATATAAAAAATCGCAAATGGACAAATGTACTGTTAATTTTTGATGCTATAATTCTTATTTATATCGGAATAAATTAACAGTCACATTAACAGAAGACTCCTAAACAGTCAATATTTAGTTCATCTAATTTTATTTATTTATTTATTTGTTACTCTGTACAACAGGAACTTAATCCCAATTACAGTACAGGGGACCTACAGCTTATAGTGGAATCCGAACCACTCAGACACAATCGTATTTTTTTGGATATAAGTAGAAGTCAGTGAGATTTGAACGCACGACCTCTTGCTTGCTAATTAAGAAACGCAAGTTTTACCTCGCTTTTATCCACTGAGCTACGATTGCCTGTAAATGTTTAATACAAAAGTAGGCTAGGTTAAGAACAAGTGAAAAATCAAATATGTTAATAGATTTTACACTACATAATAACTTGTTATTCTACAGTTATAGAAAATAATAAAGAAGGTACAATTCAAATACAAAACAAAAATTAATAGGTATTTCTTAATGAACAATGGTAGCTTTAAGCTACAAAAAGTAGCTTTAAGATACAAAAAGTAGCTTTAAAAGTAGTTTCAGTTGTTATAACAATATTTTTAAGCTCATAGAAAAAAAAGATAGCTCGCTACAAGCTACAGCTATATGTTTTCACATTTAGCTAAGCTACAGCTACAGCTAAGGTAAACGTAGCTAAGCTACAAAAGTAGCTAGCTACTGCCCAGCTCTGGTAAATTCAATAATGATGATTATAAGTTATACCAGCTACTTATTTCCTGTTACATTGATGTGCCTTATGTTATGATAGATCTACTTGTTTTTCATTTCTAATGTTTGTTGTTTTTGTTGTTACAGATCTATCCAGATCCGGAATCAGAAAAAGCGATAATGGGCTCGGTTGTTTATTGTATTCATCATAAGGAAGGATGTAAATGGTCAGATGAACTTCGAAAATTAAAGGTGAGTTATTTTTAATTTAAATTATTATCACTTTTTTCCATGTTTTCAAAAATCTTCAAGGTTGCTTGCTTTCGATGGGTGTCAAAACAGAACTGAATGACATATCAGTCTGAAAATTTTAATGCGTTCTAGTTAAAGATGGTACATCACAAATGTCACATGAGATTTGCGATTGTAGCGGCATCTGTTTTATTTCTCAGAGACTTTTCACCCTGCTCTCGTACTACTACTTGTGCACGATGAATACATGACAAAAAAATTATTGACAGAAATTATTGTTGGTTGTTCATTGGTGACAGAAGCTCTGAAAGTGGACTGGTGTAGGGATCAACAACCACCCTTAAGATCGGCGCATTCACATCGACGCCATCTATAGTTGCCACCCGTTCCCAAATCTAATTTTCCTTTTTTCATGTTTATCATGACATAATCTATTAAAAAATCCATTTCTGTCACTGGAATAAATGAGACATCATTTTGCATCCTAGCTCTCTAACCATAATGGATAAAAAGCATGATGATATATTTGTTTATTTTATATTATGTAACTGAATATTATGAAAATCAGTATTTACTCAAAAGAAAACAATTTTGCAATAACCCAAGAATCAAATACAATAAAAATAAATACGATAATTCATTTTTTTTGTTAAAAACAGTTAGTAGTCAAATAATTGTTGCGTATGTAGTAACGCTCTCTTGATTTCCTTGCTTGAAGCATTCGAAATTACACAAAATTACCCTCATTTTTTGTTGTCTTTCATACCTGACGACTGTCAACTTTTTCCAATATTTTTTTTACATCTGTCATTAGAATTGTGGTCAGATATTACACGCTAGAGTGATCTAGTTAACTTAGACATGACAGAGAAAGTACGAGAAGCATAATAATGAGAATGATGAATAGATGATGAAGAAAAGAACATATCATGTTTTTTTAGATACTTTTGATTTTATTATTTTTTTTTACTCTCCAAGCTTTAATAACAATGGAAAATAGTACAATAAAAGTAGGGTAATATTTAAGATATATTTTTGGAACAATACTTGAAAATAAAATATAAATATATATATAATAATATAATATGGGGTAATGGCTCAGTGGTATCAAATCGGTCTGTGGATCCAAAGAACCCTGGTCCGATTCCCACAGCCGACAAAACATTTTCACCAATTTAAAACTACCCCTGTGGCTCTCCCACCACTAACATCTTTGGGGGTCGTGACTTGACGGCTGGTAATCGCACTTAACGGACATAAATATATCTCTTACCGAGATCTGCTTTGGCAGAGTACTCAGTAATGGGTAGAAGGCGTGATGATATATATACAGTCCGACTCGATACCACTGAGCCATCTACCCCATATGACTAGTAAATTGTATTTAAATTTCTGATTAGATTTTCTGATAAAGTAATGAAAAAAGAAGAAATGTCTTATTTCCTTCTTTTGATATACAAATAACTATTTTGTTTTCTTCCAGGGGCATTTAAATACCTGCAAGCACGATGCAACCCCGTGTACCAGTAAATGTGGTGCCATGATCCCTCGAGTGCTCATGGAGGACCACCTGAAGTACACGTGTCCACAGAGAAGAGCACGATGCGAATTTTGCAACAAGGAGTTCACAGGACACACTTTAGAAGTAAGTAAACTAAACTAGAATTTTCGTGTTCAAATCTCGCTATTATTATCAACCAAATTTAAACAGTACAGCTACGTTTTCACATCTTAACATAGTCTCCGTTATAGTCTTTGTTTTTGGTTTCTTGTTTCTGTTTATGTCGGAAACATTCCTTCATTCATTATTCTAGTAAAGGTTTGTTCACTTAAATGAGAAAATAATTGTATAAAACTATTTGGAATACTTTAAAAATTATATAAAATTATTAATGAGGAACAGTAATTACTATTAAAATTATTCACTAGTTTAATTAATTCCAAAATTATTTTAAAAAATTGGGACATTATTGTAGTGAACAAACCAGAATATTTCAAATATAGTAATTTAAATTTCAAAATTGATTTATATATTATTTACATATAAATTACCATTAAATAAATAAATATATCATCACGCCTGCTACCCATTACTGGGTGTGGCACTCTGCCGAAGCAGATCTCGGTAAGTGATATATTTTACGCGTGAAGTGCGGTTACCAGTCGTCAAATCACGGCCCCCAAAGATGTTAGTGGTGTAGGAGCCACAGGGGTAGCTTTTTGAAATTATGAAAATTGTTTGTCGCCTGTGGGAATCGAGCCAGGGTTCTCAGGATCCACAGGCCGACTTCATACCACTGAGCTAGACACCCTATAAATAAATTACAATTATACTTATAGAATCAAAGAAAAGAAATAAATTTTAAAATGACAGCGACTAAACAATTTCTTTTAACATGTTATGGGGTGGCTAGCTCAGTGATATGAAGTCGGCCTGTGGATCCTGAGAACCCTGGTTCGATTCCCACAGACTACAAACAATTTTCATAATTTCAAAAAGCTACCCCTGTGCCTTCTACACCACTAACATCTTTGGGGGCCGTGATTTGACGACTGGTAACCGCAGTTTACGCGTAAAATATATCACTTACTGAAATTTGCTTCGGCAGAGTGCCACACCCAGTAATGGGTAAAAGGCGTGATGATATATTTATTTTATTTTTTATGTTAGTTTTGTTGTTGCTATTAATCCAGTAATTATTTTTTTTTTCACAGTTGAAATTATTACTATTTTTATTCTATTGTCTATATTTATCGTATTCCCAACACAAACCTAATGACATATAGTAAATACGGCATAGAATTGATTGTATAACAAGATATAGCATTACTGCAGCTAACTCTCTCTTACAGAACAGCGACGAAAGACTATGTGGAAAGTATGAAGTCTGCAAACTTTGTGTTTATGCGCAGCGACAAACACAAAGACTGATGCAAGAAAAATATAAAGAGCTCTTTAGTTATAGAATTGTTTATCTAGCAACAGTATCAATAGCGATTTTCTGAAATTTATTGAACCGTTAGTTGCTAATGAACCGATAAAACTTTCATGCAACCCAGCTTAAGACTAAAACAGTAGCTGGAAACGCTCAGCTGTATTCACATATGACAAACTCTCAAGGTTACGTCGAAAAGCTAAAACTAACACTATGTTAAGAGGTGGAAACAAGGCTTTAATTTTTTAAAACTACATTTAAGAAATAAATACTGGCCATAAAACCGTAATTATAGCATTGTACAATTTTAAATTGAACATTTATGTTTTGATGAACTGTACCTGTTCTAAAATAATTCAGGCTATATTACTTTGCAAGTAAGAGGAAGGAACTTTTTGGTGGTACTAAAAAGTAACCATACTTCTATATTATACTTTTAAAGTGAAGTAGAGAAAGCATGCAATTTATGTTCCACAGTCAGAAAATGTTCTAAATTTTGTAGATAATATCTGTAAGTAAAAATGTTTTTTCAAGGTTAAAGGTGCAAATATAGTGAACTAGTAGAGGTAGGTAGCTCAGTGGTATCGAGTCGGCCTGTGGATCCTGAGAACCCGGGTTCGATTCCCACAGCCGACAAACAATTTTCACCACATAAATCTTTATGGGATGGCTAGCTCAGTGGTATGAAGTCGGCATGTGGATCCTGAGAACCCTGGTTCGATTCCCACAGGCGACAAACAATTTTCATAATTTCAAAAACTACCCCTTGTTAAAAGGTGGAAACAAGACTTTAATGATTTAGATTAAATGATTATTTCAGGAGATAATATCAATATTCCTTACTTATTTTACATCCTGTATAAAAAAACCGATTGTATCTTCGTGGTTCAGATTCCACAATAATACACGTTAATAGAGCTTCAGTTTCTGTCGTCCAAACTAACAAATAAATAAATAAACTCAATTTCATTCTCAATCCTTTTTTATTGTAATTCCAAATCTGATTTAATTTCAAACAGATGTCTCATGTTGTCGACAAGACAAAACACTAAAACAACGCGTCACCATGGATACGATAGCTAAACATGCACATGGGCACATAAAAACAAAAATACTCTTGTATGACGCTGAGATAGACCCTGGTGTACGATATACGTCTTGTATATTTATCCATGTTTTTTGTGTGCATAAGATGATAGCTGAAGACTGTAAACTTTCTATCTTCTGCAGTTTTTATAGGTTTCTTGATGTATTCAACATTCTCTGTTGGTCTTCCCGTGAGATAGATTGCTCGATCGTAATTCAACATGGGGACTGTTACAGTATTTTTAGAAATATTTTAAAGTTTTTTGTTTTTATTAGTTTAAGCTGCGCTTAAAGATATCCAATAATAACAATTAATACGAGGGTCGTTCAATAAGTCCTTAGAAAAAAGTAGAAAAAACACTTTTTTTGGGTAGATTTTTTTTTATTTTTCTACATAATCTCCTTTTAGCTCTATACACTTCTCTAATCGTTTTCCCAAATTTTTTAAGCCGTCCAAAAAGTAGGATTTCGGATGCTCCTCAAAATATGCCTCCGTTTGGGCGATGACCTCCTCATTGGTCGTAAACCTTCGTCCACCAAGCCATTTCTTTAAGTTTGGAAATAAGAAAAAGTCACTGGGGGCCAAATCTGGTGAATACGGTGGATGTTGCAATAATTGGAACTTTAATTCCGTAATTTTGGCCATCGCAACTGCGCAACCACACGATTGCGTTTATTCTCCACTGTGAGCAAACGCGGCACCCATCTTGCCGAGATTTTTTTCACACCTAATTTTTCGTGCAAAATTAAAGCGACTGTGCCTTGTGATATGCCTGTAGCCTCAACTATTTCGCGCACTTTGATTCGTCTTAAAACCATATCGTGGATTTGGTCAATCATTTCGGGGGTAGACACTTCTACAGGGCGTCCGGAACGATGTTCATCTTTTGTGGATGTACGGCCACGTTTAAACTCATTCACCCAATTGTAAACAGTTGCAAACACAGGAGCAGATGTGCCATGAACTTCATCCAACTCAGCTTTAATTTCTTTCGGCGTTAAGCCTTTTAAATACAAATGTTTAATCACCGCTCGAAACTCACTTTTATCCATTATTATAAACTATCAAAAGTTTTTCACTACAATTGACAACAACAATGAAACTACGTGACGGCTAAAGCTAAAACTCTAACAGTTGATTAGTTAGGAGTGCTGCTTACTGGAAAAAATACATTTTCGATACTAAGAGCACCATCTCTTGGATTTTCTAAGGACTTATTGAACGACCCTCGTACTAGAGATTAGAAGCCGGCAAAAATATCCGATATCCGATCCGAAATCCGACTCTCTTGGATCGGATTCGGATCGGATCTGATCCAAACCTCGGACAAAATATCCGATCCGAAAGTCGGATATCCATTCTAAGCAAATTCTAAAGAAATGTAACGCTACGTAAAATTTATAAATATTTGAGCAGTGGTAACGTTGCCACTGGTTGAGAGTTGAACTGACCAGCAACTGACGATGACTTAGTAGGTTGACTCAGTTGCTGTATTCATGTGGAACTTGGACAAATGTTAGGATATTTTTTCCTATTATTTTTTCTTACTTAAAGATTTGTTCCATTTCGTAATTGACATTTGTTGGCGTTGTAAATTATATTTTGTTTTATTCACTTAATTAGTAAATTTTGCAGATTTATTGACAAAATTATTATTTATAATAAATAAGATGGGATGGCTAGCTCAGTGGTATGAAGTCGGCCTGTGGATCCTGAGGTCCCTGGTTCGATTCCCACAGGCGACAAATTTTCATAATTTGAAAAAGCTATTCCTGTGGCTCCTCCACCACTAACATGTTTGGGGGCCGTGATTTGACGACTGGTAACCGCACTTCACGCGCAAAATATATCACTTACCGAGATCTGCTTCAGCAGAGTGCCACACCCAGTAATGGGTAGAAGGCGTGATGATATATATATAAATAAAAAATAAATATATCATCACGCCTTCTACCCATTGCTGGGCAGATCTCGGTAAGTGATATATTTTTGCGCGTGAAGTGCGGCTACCATTCGTCAAATCACGGCCCCCAAACATGTTAGTGGTGGAGAAGCCACAGAGATAGCTTTTTCAAATTATGAAAATTTGTCACCTGTGGGAATCGAACCAGGGACCTCAGGATCCACAGGCCGACTTCATACCTGTGGATGGCCAACTGACAAAATTATTATTTATAATAAATAAGATGGGATGGCTAGCTCAGTGGTACGAAGTCGGCCTATGGATCCTGAGGTCCCTGGTTCGATTCCCACAGGCGATAAATTTTCATAATTTGAAAAAGCTATTCCTGTGGTTCCTCCGCCACTAACATGTTTGGGGGCGATTTGACGACTGGTAACCGCACTTCACGCGCAAAATATATCACTTACCGAGATCTGCTTCAGCAGAGTGCCACACCCAGTAATGGGTAGAAGGCGTGATGATATATTTATTTATTAAGAAAAAACAAATTTTCCATCACTTGTCACAAATTCCACAAAATTTTACAACACGTTTGAATTAACTTATCAGTTCATCATCAAACGGCTGGTCAGTTCAGCTTTAACCATAGACGCGTTTCGTCCGTTAGGAACTCATCAGTATGATGCGATCAACTATCCAACTACAAAATGTCAATTGCACATCGCAATTAATATTTTGTCTTTGTATTATTTCAATTGCTGTCAAGCAGTTTTTGTCGGTAGATGGCACCACGGGTTGCTCCGTAACTCTCATGTCAGGTTACCGGCTTACATAGTTTTTAACATCAGTTAGTTCAGCTAAGACAGTATCACAGTTCACTAGTCCCTAGTTGGTCTAGTTGGATAGTTGATCGCACCATACTGATGAGTCTGTAAGGACGAAACGCGTCTATGGTTAAAGCTGAACTGACCAGCCGTTTGTTGATGACCTGATAAATTGATTCAAACGTGCTGTAAAATTTTGTAGAATTTGTGACAAGTGAATCACAAGGACAATTTTAATGTAGTGAAATTGTTTGTCCGCTTTGGGAATCGAACCAGGATTTTCAAGATCCTCAGGCCGAGCCGATACCACTGAAACACCTACCCCATTATTAATCATTTCCATGACAAATCTAATAAAAACCCGTTTTTAGTCCTAAGTTGAAATAATAGTGCCATATTCAAATGGGCGAAATTTTTTTTATTTCTTAATTCTTATTCTAACATAATTTTCTCTCTTCCAGAACCACGCCGGTACATGCGGCTACGAACCGACCTACTGCGAGAATAAATGCGGATTGAAGATACAACGTCGTCTTCTAGGCTCTCACAAGACCTCCGAGTGTGCAAAACGTCTCTTAGCCTGCAGGTATTGTGCCAAGGAGTTCGTGGCCGACACGCTGGCCGCGCACCACGTCAAGTGTGGGCGGGTGCCAGTAGCGTGTCCGAACAGATGCGATGCCCCTGTACTAGCTAGAGAAGACCTAGAGCAACATCTTAAGGAACAGTGCACCACGTTGGTGATGAATTGTGGGTTCAAGGAAGCTGGGTGTAGGTTTAAGGTGAGTGAATGGTTTACTTTCTATACATCGTTGTTATCAAACTACAGGGTGTTCCTAAATGCCTTCTCCAACTTCTATTTACTATCCCTTTTATTACGTAGTTTATTAGAATACATTCCTTTCTTATTTTTACTTTCTTATACACAGTATAAGGAAGTATTGGAATCGTGAAAAAAATCGTTGACGAGATTTTCGCGGAAATACGTGTTTTGAGGTCCACTGAATCCGTTTTCATCGTTTTCTCAATGATGGCTGTGTATGTGTGTGTGGATGGATGGATGTGTGTCCGAGTGTGCAATATCTCATGAACGAGATAAGATTTGTTAACGAAACTTGGTAATTATAAGTTTCATGAAAATACGAAGAGCTGAGTTTATTTTGAATGAAATTGAAAAACCGGAAGAGAAAGTTTACTGGACACACAAAAAAATAAATTCCATTTATTTCAAAAATGGAATCAGTTACGAAAAAAAGTTTCAAATAAAAGATGTTTGCAAAAATATTTGGAACATAAAATGTTATTTGCAATTTTCCTGTATATGCGTCTAATTTTGAGAAAAACTAATTTATATATTTAATAATATATTTCAATAATCATAGTAGCAATAGAAAAAGAAAACATAGATTTTAATTTTCACTTTATCTAGTTATCTATGTCTTTTTTCGGAAAAACAAATACATCATTAAAATGGTCAACTAATTTGACAACTTTGCCTCAATTCAATCGACTTCGTATCTCACGGTTCTTGAGATACCAAGGGTTAGGCTCGAAAAACGGGCATCCTGTATATGTCGCATCAGTAAAGTTAGACATAAAGTAGTCAACATTACTAAAAAATTATACGTGATATTTGATATGTTTCAAACAGTTAAATGCTGAATTACTAAAAAACTAAATTGCATGTTTATATTATATAACATTCATATATTCTAAATATTAAATATGCTGTGTATAAGAAAGTCGTGTGGTGACCACACCAGATTTTTTAAATGGAAATAATTACACGCAGTCTTATTTAACAAATTTAAATTCAACTTTTTTTATGGGGTAATGGCACAGTGGTAGCAAGTCGGCCTATGGATCCAAAGAACCCTGGTTCGATCCCCATAGCCGACAAAACATTTTCACCAATTTAAAAAATTACCCCTGTGGCTCCCCTTCCACTAACGTCTTTGGGGACCGTGATTTGACGGCTGGTAACCGCACTTCACGCGCATAAATATATCACTTACCGAGATCTGCTTCGGCATAGTGCCACACCCAGTAATGGGTAAAAGGCGTGATGATATATTTATTTTATTTTTATTTTAAATTCAACTTTTGACATTGAATGTATCGACAATAGTAGCGACCTCCAAAGTCACTCCTCTCAGGGTTTTACTTTGGTTTGTCGAGCTCTATTTTCATTTTTACTTGACGTTGTGCCAACTGTAGAATAAAAAATTCCCCAGAATTGTATTGCCAACCGAAACTCTTACTTTTGATCAGTCTGTATTATAGTTGTTTGATTCAGTGTCAAATTTACATTTTTTTTTTTAAGTTGACTCAGAATTAATCAGAGTATCATTCTACCTGAAACTTGTAACCCATTTTCTAAACACTATATATTTATTTAATTTATTTATCGGCAATTATTTTGAAACAAAATTTCCGCCAACAATCCCAGTAACAAACCTATCAATTACCATCTCATCAAGTTAAAATTTTCTTTATATAACTCTCTAATTTTCATTGTAGGGTCCTCGCTACACAATGGAAAAACACCTCGAAGAAAATTGCCAACAACACTTAACACTAATGTGCAACGTAGTTAATAAACAACAACACCAAATCGCGTCTTTAAAAAGCGCTCTATCCAGACTATCCCTCAACTATTCCGGGACACTTATCTGGAAGATAAGCGACTTTACAGCTAAGATGAATGAAGCTAAAACCAAAGAAGGCATGGAATTGGTTTCACCGCCTTTTTACACTAGTCAGTATGGATATAAACTACAGGTATGGTTAAATTTTCAATCATTTTGTTTTAATTTGCGCGACCTATGAATAAATGGATGAATATGATTGAAGGATTGCTGTGTGAACGAAAGTTTCCGAGTATGAGGAACAAACGTGCTTGTATAAAAGGAATTATGAATGTGGATGAAGCTAAAGTGGTGTGTCAGGATAGGAACGTTTGGCGAAGATTAATTGCGGAAGGAATCTAACGATTTAAGAAGAGTGCAGTATTTTATTTATTTATTTATTTATTTATTGATAAGGTACACTACGGACAAAGTCCAAATGGTAGATTTTAGTTTTGTTGTTTAGTAATTTCATTAGAGTGATTACCTGCAATTGTGTGAAATTCACGTTCAAAAACAAGCGCAAGGCGACACTCCCTTCCTTTCTTATCTTTGAACTAGTTTTTAGTTCTTACGAAGAGTGTTTAACTGCAATTGTGTGAAATTCACTTCCAAAAATAAGCGCAGGGCGACACTCCCTTCGTTTTTTATCTTTTTTATTTGTTTTCTGATCTTACATTGAGTGTTTAACTGCAATTAAGTGGAATTCACTTTCAAAAACAAGCGTAGAGCGACACTCCCTTCTTTTATTATCTTTAATTTGTTTTCAGTTCGTACATTGAGTGTTTAACTGCAATTGTGTGGAATTCACTTTAAAAAACAAGTGCAGTGCGACACTCCCTCCCTTTCTTATCTTTTTGTTTCATTTTCAGTGACTGCATTGTGTGGACTTTTCTTTCATATACAAGTGCAGGCTATCGCTTTCATCTTTTCTAATCTTTGTAGATTCGTTATTAGATTCGTTATTAGATTCGTTGTTAGGAGTAAACGTGAGTAATTTGAGATGTTTTATGCATATGTTGTGTACGTTGAAGAAAGAAGATGAATGTTAAGTGAATAGCAGAGCTGGGCAAGCTACTTAAAAAAAGTAGCTAAGCTACGGCTACAGTTATTCTTTAAAAAAGTAGCTAAGCTACAGCTATAAGCTATATTTTGTAAAATGTAGCTAAGCTACTGCTAAAAACTTTCGTTAAAGTAGCTGTTAAATTTTAAAGCTACTTTTTTAAATTATTGTGAAATAATTAAATTTGCCATTGTCATATGATCAGTCTTTTGTTATAATGACTGTTAATTTACTATTATGTACATAAATATCAAAAATAGCAAATACCATCTGGCACCTACTGTGTATTTTTGCGTATTAGAGCCAGTTAGAACCGGCAACAAATAATTATTTTGTGTGGATTTAGCTTGTACGCATGCGTACTTTGTTGACCTTCTGCTTAAAAAGTAGCTTTAAGCTATTAAAAGTAGCTTTAAAGGTAGCTACAGTTGTTATTTTTAAGCTAATAGAAAAAAAAGTAGCTAGCTACAAGCTAGTTATATTTTTTTACAGTTAGCTAAGTTACAGCTACAACTAAGGTAAATGTAGCTAAGCTAGTAGCTAAGCTACAAAAGTAGCTAGCTACTGCCCATCTCTGCTGCTACCCCATTTGTTGGGATATACTGTGAAGATATGTATGTATGTATGTATGTGTTAAAACTGTCACTTTATTGCACGTGTAAGAAGCTTACAGCACAATTCGTAGGTGAGTGTTTCAAACCCATTACTGTTCTATTAGGGCAGAGTGCCACATCCAGTAATAGATAAAAGACCTGCTGACATATTAATTTATATTTTCCATTCTTTCCAGGCCTCGTTATTTATCAACGGAAACGGTGCCGGCGAAGCGAGTCATATTTCCGTCTACATCAAAATACTTCCTGGTGAATACGACGCCCTTCTTCGATGGCCTTTCGCCCACTCAGTGTCCTTCACTTTATTCGACCAGACATCGTGTCCAGAGAAGGCTTGCAACATCGTGGAAAGTTTCATCCCCGACCCAACCTGGAAAAACTTCCAGAGACCGAGCAAAGAACCCGATAGTTTAGGCTTTGGATTCCCAAGATTTGTAAGTCACGAAATGTTGAAGAAAAGGCATTTTTTGAAAGATGATACGATGTTTATTAGGGTTAAAGTTGATCCTAGTAAAATTGTTGCTGTGTAGAAGATGGTTTTTGTATACAGGGTGGTTTGAAAAGGTGTCATTGCTTCTATGAATACTAAGAAATTGTTTGAAAACAAAGTTGTATAGCAGTGATTTTTAAAGTGTGGGTCGCGACCCCCCGGGGGGTCGCGAAGACACTGAAGGAGGGTTATTTACAAATTTTAAAATACACGTTTCCAAAGATTCATCCCGTTGAAAACTTTTATCTAAACTTTCAGGATTAATAAAATGAAAAATGTATACTATTTATTTACAGGCAAATTCATAAAGCGGGTTAGCGCTAACACCATTTTTTATTTCATTTTTAACTCTCTTTTCAATGTACGAAACAAGTTTATTTTAACTTCAGTTAAAAAGGGAGTTAATTAGCATCAAATTTAGTTCATTTCTTTAATCTGTTTTAATTTGAAACAGAGTTATGGATATTATTAAAAACGGTGTTATCGCTAATCCGTTTTGTAAATCTGCCTGTAAAATGCTTATGTGTATTTTACGTTTGTTTCTGTTTACAATTAATTTTAAATAATATGAAACTAGAAATGTAATTGGGGATTTCACTATTTAATTCCTCATATATCTCTATATAATTATGCATATTTTGAAGGTCAAAATATGTATTTTTTAATCGCCGAAGTCGTGACCGTAAAAATTTATGTTAATGAAAATGCCATTTTTTTTCGTTGAACCAGTTTAAAAATCGAAAAAAAAACTAAAATATAGTTCTATATAAATCAGATTACGAGAAATTGAATACCGTTGAGCGCATCTTCATATCTTTTTTAGTTTTCGAGAAACGGCGATTTTTGTCTTATTAAAAATTTTCACTTTGAAGGCCCATATCTCGAAAACTAAAAGAGATATTGAAGTGCGGTTTGAAGGAGTATATTTCCCATAACTAATTAACTGGTATTGATATTTTCAAATTTTGAAAATGTTGAAAATTTTACTATATTTTTAAAATTTTCTTTTGCCCATATTTAAAAAACTTAAAGAGATAATGAAAATCTGTGAAAACCAGTGAATTCCTTGTGTAAAAGTAGACAGGTATGCAAAATTTCAGGCAAAAATTCGGAGAGGTAAAGTCTTTATTACCAAAAAACGAAAAATCACTGTTTTTTAATTATTTTTGAAGGGGTACCCTTTAAGATTTTTACGAATTTTGGCCATTTTTAGCTTTTTCGTTATACAAATTTTATCCGTGCTGCAAAAATTCTAAAATTTTATAAACATGTAGTTTTACGAGAGGAATTTACTGTTTTTCATAAATTTTCATTATCTCTTCAAGTTTATCAAATATGGACAAAAAATCTTTTGAAAAAATTATTAAAATTTTCAAAATATCAGTATAAGTTAATTAGAGCTCGACAAATACACTCGTTCAAACCGCGTTTCAATATCTCGTTTAGATTTCGAGATGTGGGCCTTCAAAGTTGAAATTTTAAAAAAGGCAAAAATCGTCGTATCTCGAAACCTAAAAAAGATTTTGAACTGCATCAATATCGATTGATTACTTATTAATGTATTCTTGGAAGTAGTTTCTAAAATTTGTTGGTGTATTTCTGTATCTGAAATGGAACTAAATCGATTTTTTTCACACATTTTACTTGACGCGTTGACAGTTTTAAATAATTATTTGACAACTACCATTTGTCACAAACAAAAAAACACCTACAGAGATTATTCCCGGGAATAATCACTAGAGCTTCATTATTCTCAGTATAATAATGACAGGATTGGTTAAAACGAAAACACGTGACATACAATGAAGCATTTCATTGGTTTTGAGAAACGTCAAAAAATTATCAGTAATATTAAATGTACTACTTATATTATAAGTGATCGCAAACGATGCGTTCACTAACTGAAAATTGTAATTGCTAATTAAACAGCTGTAAGCATGGGCGTCCACAGACATTTTTCCAGGGGGGGGGGGGGGTGAGTCGCAAAAAACTCTCAGATATACACAAATTTCTAAAATATTTTTTTTACATAACAAATGGATAAAAAAAATTTTAAATTTGTGAAATAAATTACTAGTTTTTTCTTCAATAAATTCCGATTTAGCAGTTTTGCAGTTTTTATTTTCTAATATTTTGTGTCCGTGTATACTTAAACTTAGATTACTCAATCGTTACGATAGAGAACATGTCACTAGCTGGCCATAAGAATACAGCTGGAAATTCAGTTTCTGCTTGAATTTATAATCTTTAAACTTATAATTTAATTTTTATTTAATTTATATATACATACACAGTGTGGTGGCCACGACTCTCGAACACAGGACTTTAACATGTAAAATCATATTGTTTTAAAATGTCTGCTTCGTAATTATTTAAAAGAAAAAAGCTTCAAATAAAATTTTTAGGGCATGAAATATGAAATTAATTTTGCATGCTTTGTATCGGTACAAATTAAATCTGAAAATGACTAAAATTGTCTCAAAACTATCGATAGCTATGAAATTGACACAAAATGAAATAAATGTTTGTCGTTTAATCTGTCAAAACTGTCAGAATAAATTCATTATTTATTATTTCATTTATTTTGACAAATAAAACGTCAAACATATGTTTATTTTTGTTTCAATTTCATGGCTATCGATAGGTTTGAGGAAATTTTCCTCATTTTCAAATCTAATTTGTGTCGTTACAAAGTATGCAAAATTAATTTTGTTTTTTGGTTCAGATGCAGAATTTTATGTCCTAAAACTTTTATTTCAAGCTTTCTTGCTTCAAATATTTAAGGAAGCAGGAAATTAAAAAATTATAGTTTTACATATGAAAGTCGTGGTCACCACCCTAGTTAATATTCAAGGGGGGGCGCGCGCCCCCCTTGCCTCTCCCTGCGGATTCCCATGGCTGTAAGGACAATTTAAATGTTTTATAATAATTATTTATACATCTAGTAATACATACATACATACATATCTTCACGCTACATCCCTACATTTAGTAATGGAAGTAATAATTCACTTACGCCGCTATTAATTGTACTTTGGATTTAAATCTCTTTCACTAATTGATAATCGTAATTGCTAATCATAGTTAAACAGTTTTAGAAGCAAAATCTAATTCTCTACAATTTTTATTTGAAATATTTTGTTGTAAAGTAATCAAAGAAGCAATGGCAAAAAAAAACTATTTGGGAAGCAATGGCGCAAGTTTCACGGGGCGCCTGTATATGAAACAAGTCTAAAATTTATTTTATCAGTAATTATTTCATTTGTTTTATTTTTAGCACAGTTTACCAACATTTTTTTAACAATAAATTCGTTTTAAAATTAGTATTTAACTTAAAACTATTTAAAACTGAAATTAAATGAAATATTTACTTTTAAAACGTCACGAAATGTAAATATTGTACAATGAAGACTGTCATTCTTTAGAAAATATTTTATATTTAAGTATAAGTATAAAAATACGTTTATATTTTCATTATATGAAAGTTACCTGTAAATAAAATGCAGTATGAGTTATCTAGTACCAGTAAAGTCGACTTTAGTACAGCGCACTAAAACACTAAAAGTCTACCAAAAATAATTAAATACAAAATACTACTATAGCATAAAACTAACGAAGTAATCTATAAAAATTGTTTTATACTTATTTAGATTTTTTGAACAATCTTATTTTTGTCTAAATCAAATTAAAAATTAAAATAGTGGCTTTAGTTAATTTCTAAAATAGTATATTGAAAAATAAGTATTACAATGGGTCATTGAATTTTTCTTATATCGCATTTATTTACTTTTATGGGATGGCTAGCTCAGTGGTATAAAGTCAGCCTGTGGATCCTGAGAACCCTGGTACCCTGGTTCGATTCCCACAGGCGACAAACAATTTTCATAATTTCAAAAGCTACCCCTGTGGTTCCTCCACCACTAACATCTTTGGGGGCCGTGATTTGACGACTGGTAACCGTACTTCACGCGCATAAATATATCACATACCAAGATCTGCTTCGGTAGAGTGCCACACCCAGTAATGGGTAGAAGGCGTGATGATATATTTATTTATATTTACTTTTATGGGGTGGCTAGCTCAGTGGTATAAAGTCAGCCTGTGGATCCTGAGAACCCTGGCACCCTAGGTTCGATTCCCACAGGCGACAAACAATTTTCATTATTTCAAAAGCTCCCCTGTGGCTCCTCCACCACTAACATCTTTGGGGGCCGTGATTTGACGACTGGTAACCGCACTTCACGCGCAAAATATATCACTTACCGAGGTCTGCTTCGGCAGAGTGCCTCACCCAGTAATGGGTAAAAGGCGTGGTGATATATCATATTATTATTTACTTTTATTTCAATTTTTTATTTTTTTTTAATAATAATAAAATGTCAAGATGGTAATACTGATAGATTTATTTTGTAAACGCGATATAAGAAAAAAAAATGTTGTTGTTTAGAAGCCTGATTTACACTGTCTAAACAAAATGTCTAAAATTTGTTATCTATAATACAGGGTGGCCAGAAGTCATAAAAAAAAATTGTCAAACCAGGGTGATAAATAGAAAAAAATACCTAATTATTTGATATAATTTTTGTGCACGACAGGAAAATCTAACCGTATGTAATACTTGTTTACATTTACAGAATTTTATTTTATAATTTTTTGAACTTTTAGATTTTGGTGAACTGTACTTTACTTGATGAGGAAAACACGTTAGATATAAAAAATAATATTTAATATTATTTGAAAGTACTTAGTGTGATTTTTTTGTAAATATAAGTAAGTGTATATATTTTTTGATAAATAGAAGTTTATTTTTAGTTTTTTCAAAACACGACTTTTTTTAGGTCTATGGACATTAAAATACTTTTTTAACATTACAAATAAATAGTTTTCTGTGACATTTAAAAAAAAATCTTCGAGAAAAATTTGAACTTTTATTTCAAGATTTCTTTTTCGAACTTAATAAACATTTTATAGTTGAAAAAGTATTTCGATCCTAAATGACTTTTTAACTTCAATAAAAGACATAACTAATAAATAATTAAAGTTATTGTTATTTTTTTTTTTGCATATATAGGATTTTTGAAAGATGTTGGCACTTTCAACTGTCCTACCCTTATTTTATAACGCGATGGGGTGAGGTCCCAAATTGTGATTTATTTTAAGAATATTTTTCTAAAATAACTTGATAGTTTGTAACAGATATGTTTGTGTATGTTGAAAGTATCAATATCTTTTGAAAGTACTTATAAGAAATGCGTGAAAGCTGGAGAAACCAAAGTTGTTTTTGTTTCTTGCGATATATTTTCGCATAAATTAAGTAAGTCATGTTTTATATTTTATGTGGTATCCATCAATAAATATACAAATAATTTTGTATGTTTTATTAAATTGCATTTTTATTTTGAAATAAATAAATATATCACCTCTTTTACCTATTACTGGGTGTGGCATACTGCCGTAGCAGATCTCGGTTAGTGATACAAGTGCAGTTAATTAATAATTTATTTAGTTTAATTGTGTGAAATTCACTTTCAAAAACAAGCGCAGGGACGACACACCCTTCGTTTCTTATCTTTTTTATTCGTTTTCTGATCTTACATTGATTGTTAACTGCATTTGTGTGGAATTCACTTTCAAAAACAAGCGTAGAGCGATACTCCCTTCCTTTCTTATCTTTCAATTCGTTTTCAGTACTTACGTAGAGCGACATTTCTTCCTGAAGATGTTTAATTTCCCACGGGATTAAAAACGCCTGAGGGAAGAATAACACTCTCTTCACGAGGTATTCTTATGAAAGGTGATTTTAGGTGAATGAAATGTAGGGGGAAGCCCATTAAATAAATACAGAATTTTTTAAATCATGAAATAATTTTATTTGTTAATAATTAAATAACAATATTTTCAATCCACATTCTAATGATTTGTATCATCTACAAGTAAATGCATCTACATGTAATTAATTATAAAATTAATTAACACATTACAATAAATTATTAAGCATATCTATCAATATTTGAACTTAACATTTGCCTATATATTCAAATTAATTCATATACTGGATGTACATTAATTAGAAACCAGCATGTATCATTAGAAATCAATTAATTGTAGTAATTCTTTACGCAAAATTTCTCTTGAATACCGGGTGTATGTTTCTTACGTTACATAGGAAATGTTATAATTTATATGTCAATATTTTCCATCTTATTAATTTGAGGATAAAATTATAAATACAGAAAGTTTTTTTTAATCAAACGTGTTTCATTTGAAAAATTGAAGCAAAATAAAATAAACAATTTGTTTTGACAAAATTTATATCAAATTGTTTGTTTTATGTACAACCGGCCGAAATTCATGTTTTAGCCATGAAAAGTGGGCTTAAACACTTCGTTTTGGCCCTAGGGACATAATCAAATAGTTTATAAGGGGTACATAAACAAAATGACAATTTTTGTTTATTGTGAATACTTGATTTAACAAAATATCATCTTGTCATATAAATAAAAGAACCTGTTTTAATCTTTTTAAAATAAAATTAAATGTAATTTTGTTGTGCATAAAATATTGTATGTACCACGGGTGAAATTAGCGTTTCTGATCCTAAGCATGTTATTAGCCCGCGGTACTTTGCGCCTCGTGCTAATAATCATACCACGGGCCAGAAACACCTGTTTTCACCCTTGGTACATTAAATAACTATTATTTTGCATGTCAGTAGCATCAAATGTCAATTTTACTTTGAGTGTATTTCTTTAAAGACACAAAATTTATAAATTATTTTATCCACAACTCATAAAGACATAATTACACTGATTTCAGATGTATTATATGGCTCATAAAACACTGTAAACAACTAGTTACTTAGCAACCATTTCATGATCTACCGTATTTTGAGAAACTATATATAACTGAATCAACGTTAAACGTTACGACCAATCTTCTTCGATACCTATAATTATTGCTGGATTTATACAGCGTATACCGTAACGTATCGTAATCTAACGTAAGAGATGAAAATACTGTTTTGAATGTGACCATTTATACAGCGTAACGTCGTAGCCTTGACTATCGTAACGTATCGTATTCTAAGCGGCGAGATAACCATCTTTTATCTTTTTACGTTACGACAGCTTACGGTGTTAAAATTATAGGCAATGCGCATGCGTGGTTTCTCGATGTGCAGCTCACTTGAAGCAATCTAATAATATCTGGGTTTTAAAATAAAGTTAAAAATCATTTCGCTTTTCGTACTATGTTTTATACAAGATTTTATTTATGTTAATTTAGTTTGAAGTCAGTTTCTGTCAGATTAGTTGAAACTGTGCGCATGTGCGATCTGATAAATTACGTTACGTTACTTTCGTGTATAAATATCCACTAGCAAATAGTAAAGTACGATACGATACATTACGATACTTTACATTAGGATACGTTACGGCATACGCTGTATAAATCCAGCTTATGAGTTGTGGATAAAATTCTGTATTACACTTGTGTTTTATTGGTATATAAAAAACACCTAAGAAACATTCAACACTCGACCTTCGGTATCATGTCAAACATTTCTTGCGTGTTTAATAAATAAAAAATAAATATATCATCACGCCTTCTACCCATTACTGGGCGTGGCACTCTGCCGAAGCAGATCTCGGTAAGTGATATATTTTGCGCGTGAAGTGCGGTTACCAGTCGCCAAATCACGGCCTCCAAAGATGTTAGTGGTGGAGGAGCCACAGGGGTAGTTTTTGAAATTGCCTGTTTTATATATCTAATAAAACACTTGTGTAATAAATATTAATGTTACCCTCTGACAGGTCGTAAAAATATATTTCATTTTGCTTTAATTTGATTCAGTTTTGTTTTCTGAACATTTTTTTTGCATGTATAACTTGATACAAAAATTAATACGGTAAATACAAATAAAATAAAATATATCATCACGCCTTCTACCCATTTCTGGGTGTGGCACTCTGCTAAAGCAGATCTCGGTAAGTGATATATTTTGCGCGTGAAGTGCGGTTACCAGTCGTCAAATCACGGCCCCCAAACATGTTAATGGTGGAGGAGCCACAGGGATAGCTTTTTCAAATTATGAAAATTTGTCGCCTGTGGGAATCGAACCAGGGACCTCAGGATCCACAGGCCGACTTCATACCACTGTGCTAGCCATCCCATACGGTAAATACAAATGTCTTTTTATATTTTCCTAAGTAGCGCAAATAATTTTTAGACACCCGGTATATGAATTAACAAACATATTGCGTTAAGTTAATATAGTATATGAAATCTTGATTTTTGTGTTCATTTCTTAAAATTACAAAAATAGTGCAACACCAATCACAGTGCTGGAATAATAAAGCTCGCTTCACCAAAACCCAAAACTGGGTATAAAACAATTAAATACACCTTTTAAATTACGCATACATAAACAAAAATTCTAACCGCAATAAATAAAAATATAAACACAAGTTAATAAATATATCATCACACTTTTGACCCATTACTGGGTGTGGTACTCTGCCGTAGCAGATCTTGGTAAGTGATATATTTATACATGTGAAGCGCGGTTACCAGCCGTCAAATCACGCCCCTCAAAGATGTTATTAGCGGGGAAACCACAGAAGTAATTTTAATGTGAAATAAAACGGGAAACGAACCTGGGTTCTCAAATACATAGGCTGATCCAATTGCACTGGGCTAACTACCCCATAAAAATAAATAAATAATTTAGATCGGTATTTCAGTTTCTAATTAATTTATCTGCCATACAAATCAAAATTATAGTTCACAGTATTTATTTATTAATTTATGTTACTCTGTACAACAGGAACTGAATCTCAATTACAGTACCGGGTTCGAACTCACCGAGTCGTAGTGTGGTAGCTTTTAGTTTGAGTGGAATTAGAACTCGGGATCTCCAGATTCGATTTCCGTAACGGTAACCACTCCACTGTATTGCCGGATAAAAATTAAATATAATAAGTCAGGAAAGTGATATTTTTCTTGATCAAGCGGTTGTTTGAAATACGAGGCCGCAGGCCAAGTATTTTAATCCGCCGAGTCAAATAAAAACACTTTCCTGACGTATTATGTATACTATTTTTTATAAAACCGTTTAATTTAATCTGTAATTAATCATAAATAATTCAAAATGTTTAAATTTTTTAATATGAATTGTATTGACAGCAGACTACGTATCCAAGGTTACAACAACAAAAAATAGTCAGGTAAAATAGAAAACAGTCAGGTAAAATTATTACCAGACTGTTTTGTACTTAACGAGACTGTTATTTTTGTTGTAATCTTGGATACGTTACTTTACTTGCCTATTTTAGTAAAAATCTACTTTCCATACTAAAATTGGTCAGGAAAGTAGGCACTTTTTTGCCAAATTCAGGAAAATAAAATAATTACATTGATTAATTTAATGGGGTAATAGCTCAGTGGTACCAAGTCGATCCTAAGAATCATGGTTCGATCCCCACAGCTGACAAAACATTTTCACCAGTTTAAAATTACCCTGTGGCTTCTCCACCACTAACATCTTTGGGGGCCATGATTTGACGGCTGGCAACCGCACTTTACGCGCATAAATATATCATGTGCCACATCCACTAATACGTAAAAGGCGTGATGATATATTTATTTATTGTTTTATTAATTTGTAGAACAAAAAAATTAATAACAAAAAAACGAGTCAATATTTCGCCTGAAATTTCTAAAGCTGCAAGTAAAGAAAATAATGAATTTACTAGTTAAACAAAATGAAAAAGCCAGCGTAAAGTAATTTTTAACAAATGTTAAAAGAAATAATTTATTGTTGTCAAAAAGGCTTTACGCCTCAGCTGCCTAAAATAGTTATTTACATAATAAGTGTGCGAAGACATATTTTTCACATAAATGCAATTTTAAAAGCACTCGCTTCGCTCGTACTTTAATTCGCGCAAATGGTGCAAATGGCGTCTTCGTGCACGAGTTTTGTACAATGCTTTTTGTAACAAGCAAAAATTATATAATCAACAAATTTGAAACGTGAATTTATATTGACAGTTTAGTATGCCATGAATTGACATTTGTTATTTGAAAACAAATTGTTTATTTTTTCTCGTAAAGCTTGTTAAAATATGTCTTATTCAGTGGCGTACCTAGAACTTTTGCCGCCCAGGCTGGTCTTTCCGCCCTTTCTAAATCAATCAAATGGTGGTTTTTATAAATTAAAAATATAAATATAAAATAAATATATCATCACGACTTTTACCCATTAATGTCTCTATTTCTTTTATAAATTCTTTAAAATGTGTGTATATAAGTACAATTATCGTTTTAATAGTCAAAATTTAGAACCATAAAATGTGTATTTGTCAATTACCGTAAAGCACTAGTGCGCAAAATCAAACTTTACTTCAGTTTCCAGGGTAACGTAAACCTTACTCAAAATGAGAGTAAAAAAAAGGTGTTTTTTATGTTTTATCATTTAGGTTTTAGTGAACGTTCCACAACAATTTAGTAAGACATTTTCATCTTAATAATAGCAGCCAGCTTCTGCAATCCAACTTCGTTAGCATCGTGGTAGTACGGCAGTTCAGAACACCGTTCTAACCAAGCAGTCAGCTTCGGATAATCGTCATCTTGAATTGGAACAATCTTACTGATGGTGCTTATCGACGCAACGAGACACAAATCAGCAATGGTGACAGTGTCTCCTGCCATCCAGTCATGATCGGCGAGGAAGGTCTCCAGGTGACCGTAGCACTCCAGGAGCTTCTCCAGTTTGTCCTCGGGGACGGATTTCAGTCCTTCGAAGAGGATTGCTTTCTGGAAGAAAAATTAACGAGTGATAGTACATACTTGAAATTTGCGAAATTTTCTCAATTTTTAAACCATCATAACTTGGCCAATTTTTAGCTAATTTGGATGAATTTTTAAGGACGAAAAAGGTTACAGTGTTTACTTTAAGGGGATACATGCGATCTTAGGGTTAACCCCTTTCACCCTCCCCCTAAACCCCTTAGAAAAATAAAATTTTTTACGCATTTCTACATTTGATTACCCAAAATTTTTCTAACCATTTTTTATTTCTCAGTTTGTATTTAAAAATAAATAAATAAAATAAATATATCATCACGCCTTCTACCCATTACAGGGTGTGGCACTCTGCAGAAGCAGAAGTGCGGTTATCAGTCGTCATATCACGGCCACCAAAGATGTTAGTGGTGGAGGAGCCACAGGGGTAGTTTTTGAAATTATGAAAATTGTTTGTCGCCTGTGGGAATCGAACCAGGGTTCTTAGGATCCACAGGCCGACTTCATACCACTGAGCTAGCCACCCCATCAGTCTGTATTTATGTATAAAAAATGTCACAAACTTAGAAATAACAAAATCATGACCATAGGTCTCTATTTTTATTTTATAAACAAATGTGAACAAAGTAAATATAAATTTTCGTATTAGTAAGAACTGTCATACGTTTTCATTAAAATAATAAATGTGATAGAACGTGAAAAAACAAGAAACGTGTGTCTTTACTTATTAAGACATACGCATAGATTCGAATAATATAAATAAAAAAAGATAGCTATATTTCATCGTATCTATAATAACCTCGTCAACATATGACGTAATCGTTTTCATACAGGGAATGAAGTTTATTCCATAACAGATATTAAAAAGTTTGCTTAATTCTAGTCGCACATTTACAAGTTTGATGGCTTCGTGTGGCTTTACCTCAGACTAACCATAAGTAGACAGAGAACAACGGCGTTTGTTATGAAGTAGAAACGATTAGAATAACTTGGTGATGAGACGGGTGCGCGGCAAAGAGCTAGTATCCCTTGGTGTTATGCGCGTTGCAACAGTTATCAGACGCGAGCATTTTATTTATTTAAATACTAACGTGCGTATACAAAACACTGATGCTGGGTTGCATGAAAGTTTTATCGGTTCATTAGCAACTAACGGTTCAATAAATTTCAGAAAATCGCTATTGATACTGTTGCTAGATAAACAATTCTTTAACTTTTTTCTTGCAACCCAGCATTAATATGTCAAAAACTAACCTTTACTGTATGTATGAAAAGTAAATAATTGAATATAAAAATAACTACACAAATGTTTGCAACTTGCATAACATCAAAGTGTACTCGCTCCTTGCCGCGCACCCGCCTCACCCACAAGTTACTCCAACTCTTTCTACTTCACAACACTGCATTGACTTGAATACGGCAAAATTTGTCTACTTATGGTTAGTCTGAGGGCTTTACGAAGGACCATACAAATTAGGATTGTCGACTCAGAATTAATCAAAGATTCGTTTTACTGGAAGCTCTTCACCCGTTTTCTGAAAACTTTGTATTGTTAAATAAAACTGAAAGAAAATTCCATTTTACTTATCTTTTATTTAAATCAATTATTTGTATAACTATGTAAAAACGTTTATTATTAGAAAGATATGAAGTCTCATATTTCTGGAAATACTTTATAAGATTACAAAAACATTCAATTTGGTTTACTTTTCGTTAATATAAAATAGCTTCACAGAATACATTAGCGTTTTCCGTGGAAGGTCGACATTTAGTTTCGCATGAACAACCCCGGATCGATCATTTACTTGTTAGATATTCTATTGTGTTGGTGTTAGATCAATATTAAACCGATCAATTTCTGGCTTGGCCCATTTAACTATTACCTTCGCATTTTTATTCTCTTTATACTTGAATGTTATTGAATATTTTATTAATGTAATTTTAAACCTTATTGTCTTATTTTTAAAAAAACTGTGTGTTATGTACATATAAACAAAGTAATTCTAAATCGATAGTAACACTATTATAAATTTTTGATGTATTTATCAGATGGACAGAAAAGGGTAATTTTAAAATGGTGAAAATTATTTGTCGCCTGTGGGAATCGAACAAGGGTTCTCAGAATCCACACGCCGACTTGATACCACTGTGCTAGCTACCCCATTATATTTATTATATTATTTATTTATATACATATAATAATAATACATATAAAAATGTATATTCCTTTGAGATTTATTATACAAAATTATATATTTCAATAAGGTAGGTAATATATGCAGAGTTTGGTTTCATTTATAAATATATATCATCATCACGCCTTCTACCCATTACTGGGTGTGGCACTCTGCCGAAACAGATCTCGGTATGTGATGTATTTTGCGCGTGAAGTACGGTTACCAGCCCCCAAAGATGTTAGTGGTGAAGGAGCCACAGGGGTAGCTTTTGAAATTATGAAAATTGTTTGTCGCCTGTGGGAATCGAATCTAGGGTACCAGGGTTCTCAGGATCCACAGGCCGACTTCATACCACTGAGCTAGCCACTCCATTGGTTTCATTTATAAACTAATGAAATTTTATAATGTAACAAATATTTTAATCTGACATTTAAATTTTAGGTTATATTTTAAAAATGTCAATCTAATACCCAATGTAAACGTTTTAAGTACAAAATTTTCATTCACATGGATACCGAATGTGACGTAATAGTTTCCATACAGGGAATGAAGTATATCATTGCTGTTTACATTAATAAAAAATTGGGTAAAAATACGTTGATGTAATAATAGTTTCAATAACTTTTCATCAGCAGTATTTTTTAAATTTTAGTACATATAGCAATCTTGTACAAAATAGTTTTTTTGTTGAAATAAAAATAAAAAATAATTTGTCAAATTTTGACGTTTGTCACATTGATTTGCATAATTACCTGATAACTGCTATAACAGCTGTTTGATTCTGTGTTACCAAATTTACATTTCTTTTAAGTAGCTCGTGTGGTTTTACGAAGGGTCGTATAATTTTTTTGAATTAGGATTGTCAACTCAAAGAATCATTTTGCTTGAAGATATTTTGAATAATCTGTATTTTTGTAATAATTATTTATAATTTAAGTTCTTTAGATTTTATTTAATAATATGTTAATAATTATTTATGTAACATGTGAGTAAAGTATTTTATAAACTTAAAATAGACAACTAAAAATCTATTTTACATATAAAAATAATTAAATTAAACAACTAAAAAGTCACTATAGTGACTCACCCTCCGTTTTAATCTGTGTCTATCGTAATTTGACGGCTCGTTAGTGCCCTTGACACATAAAAATATATTATTTTTTAAGATCTATTTCTTATGCAAGGGATTTACATAAGTGAAACTAATTTCATAAACAGTGAACAATTAAAATCATTATATGTATACATCTTCAAATGATAAACGCCCAGTGAAAGTTACAAAAAAGTTATCCTAGTGTTTGTATTAAGTTAACGTCAATATTTTTGACAGTAGGCAATTGTTTTAATTTTTTCATGGAAGCCTATATTTTTACGAATATTACAAATATTTAATTAACTTTTGTGCTGAGATGGAATACTCAAATTTAATGTATTTTATATCAAAAAATCCGTCATTTTAGTATTTTCCTATAAAATTAATTGGGAAGCAATGCGCACCAAAAAACTAATATCACATGTTATGACATGTTTGGATTTTGAATGGACACACTGTATATATATACAGTTTTATATAACCAATTTTTTTTGTAATAGTATGACTGAAATCTTCTATTTTACTTCACACTTCCTCATTCACTTTCCCCCAACATTCTCTCTTATAAACTCTCACCATTATGGCCCCAACTTGCGGGGCGAGCACGCCACTGTCGAAATGCAGCCTCAAGTCAACAACGGCCCTCTGGTTGGGGTCCTTCGGGTACAGAGAATCATCCTCGCTGAATTTGTTCACCAGGTAAGCTGCGATAGCGTGGCTGTCCCATAAATAGAAACCATCGTCGTCCAGGGTTGGTATCGTGTGCTGGGGATTCATCTGCAACAAGACTTTCTTACATTAGCATTTAAAATATAATAAAATGAGGTTATCCCAATTAGGTGTTACTGTACATAGCCATTTTTATACATAAAGGTATGGGGTAGGTGGATCCTGAGAACGCTGGTTCGATTCCCACAGCCGACAAACATTTTCACCACATTAAAAATTACCCCTGTGGCTCCTCCTCCACTAACATCTTTAGGGGCTGTAATTTAACGTCTGGTAACCGTACTTCACGCGTAAAATATTTAAAGTTTTTTGCAAATGTAATTTCTTACTAATTGGCTTATAGTATTATTAATTTTAATAGTCAGAGCTGGGCAAGCTACTTAAAAAAAGTAGCTAAGCTACAGCTACAGCTATTCTTTAAAAAAGTAGCTAAGCTACAGCTATAAGCTATATTTTGTAAAATATAGCTAAGCTACAGCTAAAAGCTTTCGTTAAAGTAGCTGTTAAATTTTAAAGCTACTTTTTTATATTATTGTGAAATAATTAAATTTGCCATTGTCATATGATCAGTCTTTTGTTATAATGACTGTTAATTTACTATTATGTACATAAATATCAAAAATAGCAAATACCATCTGGCACCTACTGTGTATTTTTGCGTATTAGAGCCAGTTAGAACCGGCAACAAATAATTATTTTGTGTGGGTTTAGCTTGTACGCATGCGTACTTTGTTCACCTTCTGCTTAAAAAGTAGCTTGAAGCTACAAAAAGTAGCTTTAAAAGTAGCTTCAGTTGTTATTTTTAAGCTAATAGAAAAAAAAGTAGCTAGCTACAAGCTACAGCTATATTTTTTCACAGTTAGCTAAGCTACAGCGACAGCTAAGGTAAATGTAGTTAAGCTAGTAGCTAAGCTACAAAAGTAGCTAGCTACTGCCCAGCTCTGTTAATAGCCAAGGATTAAAATAGCTAACCCATAGCGTGAAGTGCCAAGATTTAGCTATAACCCGAGGCATAATGAAACGTTCCACCGAGATTTGTATACTATTTTATTCACAATCAGAAATTAATCATCGAAAATTAATATATAAAACATTTTTATTTGGAAGAAATATTTCTATTTAATTTAATGGGGTAATGGCTCAGTGGTATCCGAGTCGGCCTGTGGGTCCTAAGAACCCTGGTTCGATCCCCACAGCCGACAAAACATTTTCACCAATTTAAAATTACCCCTGTGGCTCCTCCACCACTAACATCTTTGCGGGCCGTGATTTGTTGGCTGGTAACCGCACTTCACGCGCATAAATATATCAATTACCGAGATCTGCTTAGAGTGCCATACCCAATAATGGGTAAAAGACGTGATGATATATTTTTTTATAACATTAAAATTACCCCTGCGGTTAATTTTTTTCCCTAGGGATAAAAGTATGAATTTCTTCTCTCAACTGAGAATGAAAATTTTTATTTCTGACATGGTCCGAACAAACAGTAGTCATCGAATTAACTACTTTGTCTTTTGACTTAATGAATCAATTATTTGATGTAATCATTTCATTGTTTTACTAAATATGAATCATGCTTGTAAATGCATCCAAATTATAAACTGCGTTCTATTTTTAACAGAATTTTAAATGACAAATTACATGTAACAATCCTTCATGCGCATAAATATATCACTTATGTACTGAGAGTGCCACATCTAGTAATGGGTAAAAGGCGTGAATTTTTATTTTATTTACAGTATTTTGAAAATATGAAGATGATTATTTTTTGACATTTCTCAAAACCAATGAAATGCTTCATTGTATGTCACGTGTCTGCGTTTTAACCAATCCTGTCATTATTATATTGAGAATAAAGCTCTTGTAATTATTCCCGGAAATAAACTTTGTAGGTGCATTTTTGTTTGTGACAAATGATAGATAGTTGTCAAATAATTATTTAAAACTGTCAACGCGTCAAGTAAAATGTGTTAAAAAATTGATTTAGTTCCATTTCAAATACAGAAATACATCAACAAATTTTGGAGACAACTTCCAAGAATACATTAATAAGTAATCAATCGATATGAACCCAGTTCAAAATCTTTTAAGTTGGATGAATCGACCTCAACAGCTAAGTCAAAAAATAATCGAATTAAATATAAGTCGAGAGTTGGATAAATTAGAGAATAATTCTCCAGTATGTTTCTCAAACTGTTGCCATTTGGCAATAGCCACTCAAGCCCTACGGGCTTTCGTGACTATTGCCTGCCAACAAGTTTTCGAAAGATCTGTCAAATTATTTTCAATTTATTCTCACTCTCTTGTTATATTATTACTGATTATTTTTTGACATTTCTCAGAACCAATGAAATGCTCCATTGTATGTCACGTGTCTGCGTTTTAACCAATCCTGTCATTATTATACTGAGAATAAGGGCCAAATTCATAGTCGTGACTCATCCTCACCTCATTCTCACCTCACACTTAAAATCTAAGTAACTAAGGCAACTAGCGCAAATTGTGCAAATTTTTGAGTTAGTTGCCTTAGTTACTTCGATTTTGAGAGAGAGAAGAGGATGAGATGAGTGTGAGTGACGACTGTGAATTTGGCCCTAAACCTCTTGTGATTATTCCCGGAAATAAACTTTGTAGGTGCATTTTTGTTTGTGACAAATGATAGATAGTTGTCAAATAATTATTTAAAACTGTCAACGCGTCAAGTAAAATGTGTTAAAAATCGATTTAGTTCCATTTCAAATACAGAAATACAGCAACAAATTTTGGAAACAACTTCCAAGAATACATTAATAAGTAATCAATCGATATGAACCCAGTTCAAAATCTTTTAAGTTGGATGAATCGACCTCAACAGCTAAGTCAAAAAATAATCGAATTAAATATAACTCGAGAGTTGGATAAATTAGAAAATAATTCTCCAGTATCTTTCTCAAACTTGTTGACGTTTGACAATAGCCACATCGAACATTCGAATGTTTTGAACTACGTCAGAAAAACTGCTTCAAATTTTCGAATTTTTCGATGCTTCGTATTTTCGATTTTTTTGCCACTGAATTAACGCCATCTGTCATCTGCAAACACGCTCACGCATAATTCGCGAAAAGTCGGCTACGAATTAAATAATAAACTCGGCGAAGGATCCTGCAAAAACTCTGCAAGGTTAGGCATCTTAATCTACTCTCTTAATTATAATTTTTATTATTTATAAATAAATAATAATACATAAATGTATGTACAACAAATGCATTGAAGTTGTGTTACTAAGGTGCCATGCCTTTTTATCCCATAATATGGTTAGTGAATTGAACTCCCTAAAAAATAATATCTAACACGTCCCTAGTAACAATTGTGACGAGGCTAAGATCTGGCAATAGAATGACTAAGACGAGAATTGAACCCTCGACGCTCAGTTTGCTGTCTAACTGACTTGTCCTCGAGCTGTTCAAACATTTCAAATAATTCGAAAACTTGAATATTTGAAAAATTTGAAAATTCAAAAATTTGAATAATTCGAAAATTGGAAATATTCTAAAGTTTGGAAAGTTGGAATATAAATTCAAAGATTCAATAAATCCGAACAATCGAAGTCTCGAATATTCGTAAAATCAACAACCCAATTGCACACTCTACTAAAAATAACGATGCTGCTATGTTTAATCATCTTTAATTTTATAAAAATAAAAATAAATATATCATCACGCCTTCTACCCATTACTGAGTGTGGCACTCTGCCGAAGTAGATCTCGGTAAGTGATATATTTTTGTGCGTGAAGTGCGGTTACCAGTCGTCAAATCACGGCCCCCAAAGATGTTAGTGGTGGAAGAGCCACAGGTGTAGCATTTGAAATTACGAAAATTGTTTGTCGCCTGTGGGAATCGAACCAGGGCTCTCAGGATTAAATAAATTAAATTAAACCAAAGAATACTAAACTATTATAAAAAATAAAATAAATATATCATCACGCCTTCGACCCATTACTGAGTGTGGCACTCTGCCAAAGTAGATCTCGGCAAATGATATATTTATGCGCGTGAAGTGTGGTTACCTGGCGTCAAATCACAACCCCCAAATATGTTAGTGGAGGGGAAGCCACAGAGGTAATTATAAATGAAGAAAAAATACGAGAGACCTGAATTTTGAGAAATTAGGGTAGTGAGCTCATGTTCTAGCACCCGTGGAGAAAAAATTTATTCTTGAAAAACGTCTTAGATTGGTGAGATTCCGCAAAATCATCAATAAAATTGATACCACATCATAACATCATCCCCTATTTAGGGGTGTAAATCTAAAGGGCTCGTACTATTAAAGGACAATAGTTCATATTTAAAAAAGAAATATATCTAAAGGACAACACTAAAATAAGGAATTATTTTTTATAATAAAAGACTTACGATCACTGTACTTATAGTATTATTCATTGTAATTTGGCTAGTATAAGTTTTAAGTCGTTTTCAATCATTGATAATTGTAATTTCTAATTGTAATTGGTAATTGGATAGTTGTGGACTCAGCTTAAGTGTATTAATTATTAAGAATATAAAGTAGTCATGCAAATGTGGGGCAGATTATAGATTGTCTAGCTTGTGTAGACGATGGCGTGTTGTCAAGAGTTACGAGGATCAATATCCAAAACTTTTTACATAATACATGAAAATTATTCCGAATGAAAAATTATTTGACAACTACCAAAAAGTTCGAGTTCCATGACTCTATAAGAACTTCAAAAATGAATATTATAAAATTACACTTATTTATTGTAGTTTAAGATTGAAATGGAATTCGAATACGAAGATCCCGAGTTCGAATCCCACTCAAGCTAAAAATATATGAACTAGCATACTGCGCCTCGGTAAGTTCGGACCCTGTACTGTAATTGGGATTAAGTTCCTGTTGTACGAAGTAACAGATAAATATATAGTATATTACGTACTATGAACTGTAAGTGCAGTTTTTAGGTATATAGTATGGCAAATCGAGGCCCTAAGGGTCGAGCTTTCCTAATCATTCGTGGTCTAAAACATTACTTACAGTTCAAGGTTAGTAAACTATTTTTTACAGTACTTGCACAAATAGAAGGAAAAGAAAAATAGGTTTCAAAATTAACAACTGTCAAATTGTAGTTAAGATAAACAGGACCTTGATATGTAATATTTACTTACTGTTCATGGTGGGCAGTAAGTAAATATTAAGTCCTGATATAACCATGGAAACCACTATGCAATAAAAGTTGCATTTACTGTGTTTAAATTTTGTCATTATTGGGTAATTTACAGTACTGTTATTATTTAGTTTTTCAATCATTGGTTTACGCTCATGATTAAATAATAATGGAAACCATTCTTTTCATTATTATTTAATCATAAATAAAATATAAATATATCATCACGCCTTCTACCCATTACTGAGTGTGGCACTCTGCCGAAGCAGATCTCGGTAAATGATATATTTTGAGCGTGAAGTGCGGTTACCAGTCGTCAAATCACGGCCTCGAAAAGATGTTAGTAGTGGAGGAGCCATAGGGGTAGCTTTTGAAATTATGAAAATTGTTTGTCGCCTGTGGGAATCGAACCAGGGTTCTCAGGTTCCACAGGCCGACTTCATACCACTGAGCTAGCCACCCCAAATAATAATAGTAATTCATAAATAAATAAATATATCATCACGCCTTCTACCCATTACTGAGTGTGGCACTCTGCCGAAGCAGATCTCGGTAAATGATATATTTTGAGCGTGAAGTCCGGTTACCAGTCGTCAAATCACGGCCTCGAAAAGTTGTTAGTGGTGGAGGAGCCACAGGGGTAGCTTTTGAAATTATGAAAATTGTTTGTCGCCTGTGGGAATCGAACCAGGGTTCTCAGGATTCACAGGCCGACTTCATACCACTGAGCTAGCCACCCCAAATAATAATAGTAATTCATAAATAAATAAATATATCATCACGCCTTCTACCCATTACTGGGTGTAGCACTCTGCCGAAGCAGATCTCGGTAAGTGATATATTTTGAGCGTGAAGTCCGGTTACCAGTCGTCAAATCACGGCCTCCAAAAGATGTTAGTAGTGGAGGAGCCATAGGGGTAGCTTTTGAATTATGAAAATTGTTTTGTCGTCTGTGGGAATTGAACCAGGGTTCTCAGGATCCACAGGCCGCCTTCATACCAGTGTGCTAACCACCCCATAATTTAATCATGATTAACATTAATCGGTGACTGAAAAACTCATTTTCACCATATTAAAATTACCCCTGTGGCTCCCCCTCTACTAACACTTTTCAAGCAGATTCATAAAACGGATTAGCGCTAACACCGTTTTTAATATTATCTATAATTCTGTTTCAAATTAAAACAGATTAAAGAAATGAACTAAATTTGATACTAATTAACTCTCTTTTTAACTCAAGTTAAAATAAACTTGTTTCATACATTGAACAGACAGTTAAAAACGAAATGTAAAATGGTGTTAGCGCTAATCCGCTTTATGAATCTGCCTGTAAAATACTATAATTTGACAGCTGGTAAGCGCATAAATATATAAATAAAATAAATATATCATCACGCCTTCTACCTATTACTGGATGTGGCACTCTGCCGAAGCAGATCTCGGTAAGTGATATATTTTGAGCGTGAAGTGCGGTTACCAGTCGTCTAATCACGGACTCCAAAGATGTTAGTGGTGGAGGAGCCACAGGGGTAGCTTTTGAAATTATGAATATATCACTTACCGATATCTGCCGAATACCAGACCAAGTAATAAATAAATAAATATATCATCACGCCTTTTACCCATTACTGGGTGTGGCACTCTGCTGAAGCATATCTCGGTAAGTGATATATTATTGCGCGTGAAGTGCGGTTACCAATCGTCAAATCACGGCCCTCAAACATGTTAGTGGAGGGGGAGCCACAGGAGTAGTATTAATATGGTGAAAATGTTTGCCGGCAGTGGGAATCGAACCAGGGTTCTCAGGATCCACTGGCCGACACAATAATCACCTACTCCATAAAAAAAAATAATAAAAATATACATTACCTTCAGGAAGTCTTCCGTCAAATGCTCATTCTCCATCAGATTAATTTCTTTCAAATCTAGCTCAACTTCAATAGCATTCGCAGTTAACAAAACTGCTCGTACTGGTGGACTCATATCACAGTAATACAAAATAGGGGCCATCTTGAAATTCTTGCAGCAGCGAAGGAAAAAATTACCAATCTGCCTCTTACGGTGTTCAATGTAATACTGACGATACTCAGCGCTCCTTCGCTATCAACTATTGTATTGTATTGTCCTTAATCGAGGACGATGACGTCACGGAGGCGAGGTATGGGAAAGCGCAAAAATTAGATTTTGATTGTTGGTTGAACTAATGTTGCTAGATTCTCAAGGTGTGGATAATTATTTTATTTTCGTTACGTGGTGACATCTGATTGGATGGGTGTATGGATTTTTAGTTCTTGGAATTTTGTTACTGAAAGGTTACTAGATTGATTTTTGTTGGTATTTGCAAAAAGAATAAAACTTTAACAGCTTACAGGCAGATTCATAAAGCGGATTAGCGCTAACACCATTTTTACTTTCTTATACGCAGTATAAGGAAGTATTGGAATCGTGAAAAAAATCGTTGACGAGATTTTCGCGGAAATACGTGCTTTGAGGTCCACTGAATCCGTTTTGATCATTTTCTCAATGATGTCTGTGTGTGTGGATGGATGGATGGATGGATGGATGGATGTGTGTCCGGTCGTGCAATATCTCATGAACGAGATAAGATTTGTTAACGAAACTTGGTAATTATAAGTTTCATGAAAATACGAAGAGCTGAGTTGATTTTGAATGAAATTGAAAAACCGGAAGAGGAAGTTTACTGGACACACAAAACAATAAATTCCATTTATTTCAAAACTGGAATCAGTTACGAAAAAAAGTTTCAAATAAAAGATGTTAGCAAAAAATATTTGGAACATAAAATGTTATTTGCAATTTTCCTGTATATGCGTCTAATTTTGAGAAAAACTAATTTTTATATTTAATAATATATTTCAATAAGCATAGTAGCATTAGAAACAAAAAACATAAATTTTAATTTTTGCTTTATCTAGTTATCTATGTCTTCTTACGGAAATAAACTAAATTACATGTTTAATCACATATATTCTAAATATTATATATGTTGTGTATAAGAAAGTCGTGTGGTGCCCACACCAGTTTTTTTATTTAGTTTTTAACTCTCTTTTCAATGTATGAAACAAGTTTATTTTGAGTAAAAAAGAGAGTTAATTAGCATCAAATTTAGTTTATTTCTTTAATCTGTTTTAATTTGAAACAGAGTTATAGATATTATTAAAAACGGTGTTAGCGCTAATCCGTTTTGTGAATCTGCTTGTTAATTTATAAAATAGTTTTAGCTAATCCTGAATTTTGGATTAGAATTATATTCTCGGTAATAATATAACAAGAGAGTGAGAATAAATTGAAAATAATTTGACAGATCTTTCGAAAACTTGTTGCCAGGCAATAGTCACGAAAGCCCGTAGGGCTTGAGTGGCTATTGCCAAGTGGCAACAAGTTTGACAAAGATACTGGAGAATTATTTTCTAATTTATCCAACTCTCGACTTATATTTAATTAGATTATTTTTGACTTATCTGTTGAGGTCGATTCATCCAAATTAAAAAATTTTGAACTGGGTTCATATCGACTGATTACTTATTAATGTATTCTAGGAAATTGTTTCCCAAATTTATTGGTGTATTTCTGTATCTGAAATGGAACTAAATCGATTTTTTAAAATAATTATTTGACAACTACCTATCATTTGTCACTAACAAAAAAGCACCTACAGAGATTATGCCCAGGAATAATCACTAGAGCTTAATTCTTAGTATGGTGGCTAGCTCAGTGGTATGAAGTCAGCCTGTGGATCCTGAGAACCCTGGTTCGATTCCCACAGGCGACAAACAATTTTTATAATTTCAAAAGCTACCCCTGTGGCTCCTCCACCACTAATATCTTCGGAGGCCGTGATTTGAGGACTGGTAATCGCACTTCATGCGCAAAATATATCACTTACCGAGATCTGCTTAAGCAGAGTGCCACACCCAGTAATGGGTAGAAGGCGTGATGATATATTTATTTATTTATTTATAATGACAGGATTGGTTAAAACGCAGACACGTGATATACAATGCAGCATTTCACTGATTTTGAGGAACGTCAAAAAGTATTCAAAAAAATAAATTGTAATACACATCCCTATTTTGTAACTCGTTATTTTTTATGATTAATTAATCATCACGCCTTTTACCCATTACTGGGTGTGGCACTCAGCCGAAGCAGATCTCGGTGCGCGTGAAGTGCGGTTACCAGTCGTCAAATCACGGCCTCCGAAGATGTAAGTGGTGGAGGAGCCACAGGGGTAGCTTTTGAAATTATAAAAATTGTTTGTCGCCTGTGGGATCGAACCAGGGTTCTTAGGATCCACAGGCCGGCTCGGATACCACTGAGCCATTACCCTAGTCATATGCTTTAAACCAACTAACCTATTGTATGGTCAATTGTTAAGTATTTACTTAAAATACGTATTAAATAACATATATTAATATTTCCTGTTTGAATATAAATATAAAATAATAGTACATTTCCAATGACAGGTATTTGCGGCGTTATCGATATTTCAAATCTACCTATCGATCGATAACGACAACGACATTGGGGTTGAATAATACATCAAACATAGCGCCGTGGTAGTAGGCCACAAACTGTGTGATTACTAAATGAATAACTAACGACAATTGTATTGATTAATTTGTCCAACATGTAGCATTATGCATGTTTTAAATGTACTAATCACGGAAAAGTCTAATTAGAACACTTTTTACTTGATCTATAAAGAAATTACTGAACTTATGTTCCAGGATATGTAGTAGGTACTTATCTAATTAAAATGGAATGTTTTAATAATGTTGTTTAAAGTTAAACCGATAAATTTAATGTAGAAAATACATTCTAATTTATTTTGCAGAGCAATATGCTTCAAATCTGTACTTGCAGATCTTTATAACGTTATGGCAATCGAATCCGAAGATCTCGAGTTCGAATCCCATTCACGATAGCATACTACAGCTCGGTGAGTCCGGACCATGTACTGTAATTGGGATTCAGTTCATGTTGTTCTAAGAAGCATAAATAAAATTTTTAAAAATATATTCGACTGTATCATGTAACCCATCGTTAATAATAAGCGACATCGATAACTTTTTTTAGCATTGGCAACATCGGTTTCGGTTTGACGTTTGTCAAATTTTTATTCATATAAATACAAATTTGACAAACATTAAGACAAAACCGGTGATGCCAAAGCTTGCAAAATTTATCGACGTCGCTTGTTATTAAAGATATGTTACATGATACAGCCGTATATCACACTGGGTGTGATTTTGCGCGTAAAATGCGATTACCAACCGTCAAAGCTCGGTTCCTAAAGATATTAGTGGAGGGAGAACCACAGAAGTAATTTTAATTAGAGGAAAATGATCAATTATGGGAATTAAATCCAGGTTCACAAATCTACTGAATTACGTACCCGAAAAATAAAGAAATAATAATTTAAAAAGATTTACCATCAATTTCCAAAAATCAAATTGTAACATGATTATATAAAATAATAAATAAATATATCATCACGCCTTTTACTCATTATTAAGTGTGGTACTCTGCTTTAGCATATTTTGCTAAGTAATATATTTTGTGCGTTAAGTGCGATTACCAGCCGTCAAATCATGGCCGCCAAAGATTTTATTATGATGAAATTGTATGTTGAATTGAACCAGGCTTCTCAGGATGCATAAGCCGACTTGATACCATTGAGCTACCTACTCCTAAAAACAATCAAACATAAATAATTATGAATCTGAACTATAATCTGACTAATAAATAAATAAATAAATAAATAATTATATCATCACGCCTTCTACCCATTACTGGGTGTGGCACTCTGCTGAAGCAGATCTCGGTAAGTGATATATTTTGCGCGTGAAGTGCGGTTACCAGTTGACAAATCACGGCCCCCAAACATGTTAGTGGTGGAGGAGCCACAGGGATAGCTTTTTCAAATTATGAAAATTTGTCGCCTGTGGGAATCGAACCAGGGACCTCAGGATCCACAGGCCGACTTCATACCACTGAGCTAGCCATCCCATTGTCAAAATAAATTAAATTTCAAATGTTTATTGAATTCGGAATATTCCAAAACTCGAAAATTCGAAAATTCGGAATATTCAAAATTCGAAAGTTCGATTCTAAATTCGAAGGTTCAATAAATCCGAACAATCGAAGTCTCGAATATTCGAAAAATCAACAACCCTAGTGAAAATTGTTTGTCGGTTGTAGAAATCATTCTTAAATCCACAGGCCGATTCGATACCACTGAACCATCTACCCTATATTATATATTAATATAAATATATCATCACGCCTTCCCCCCATTACTGGGTGTGGCACTCTGTCGAAGCAGATCTCGGTAAGTGATATATTTTTGCACGTGAAGTGCGATTACCAACCATCAAAAGACGACCCCCAAAGATGTTAGTAGAGAGGGAGCCACAGGAGTAGTATTAATGTGGTAAAAATGTATGTCGAGTCTGTAAATCGAACCCGAGTTCTCAAATCCACAAGCCAACTCAATACCACCTACCCCATATTACATATTTATTAAGTGCATATTTTATTTAGCCAATAAACAAAATTACAAACCACAATATCATATCAATAAACATATCATTACATCATCATCAATCATCCCCAAGCCAATCATCATCTTACAACCGCCCCAGTCCCTTCAGCACCTTATTAGCGATAACAACAGCCCCATCCCCATTCAATCTCTTATAATACGGAAGAGATTCCATCTTCTTCATCCAGCGGTCGAGATGCGGATACCTCGAGGTTTCGAACGACACTATCGGCACGATAGAGCTCAAGGTTCCGATAGCGCAGAAGTCCGCGATGGTGAGTTGATCCCCAGCGAAGAACTCGGTGTCCTTCAAGAAGTCGTTGCAGAAGGAGTAAGCTTGGTCCAGGGCTTTCTCGTACTCGACGGGGATGGTTTTGTGGCCCAGGATTAGTGTTGGAAACTAGAAGAAATTTAAATGGTGGAAAATTACATTTTGTTTCCCTTATTGAGAGAAGATAGTGGTAAACTAATAAAATGCTTCATTGTACATATGTCACGCGTCTGCGTCTTAAGCAATCCTGTCATTATTATACTGAGAATAAAGCTCTTGTGATTATTCCCGGGAATAATCTCTGTAGCTGCTTTCTTGTTTGTGACAAATGATAGGTAGTTGTCAAATAATTATTTAAAACTGTCAACGCATCAAATAAAATGTGTGGTAACCGTACTTCATGCGCATAAATATATCACTTACTGAGTTCTGCTTCGGCAGAGTGCCACACCCAGTAATGGGTAAAAGGCGTGATGACATTTATATTTATTTTATTCTATTTTCTTTAGCTCACGAGAGCTTTTGTTGTTATGGAAAAAAGAGCAACGAAATCCTGAGTAAATAGCGAGAAAAAAATTTCTGGAAATAATCAATGCATGTGTTATATTCGATAAGAATATTGCCTCACGAAAACAAACCAAAAATGTTACAAAATTAATATTTTGACATATTTCAGATAACTTCGTTGCTAGGTAACTAAAAAAAATGAGAGTTAAGACTATCAATTTTGATACAGAAAATTATCGCGATTATTTTTTGACGTTTCTTAAAACCAATGAAATGCTTCATTGTATGTCACGTGTCTGCGTTTTAGCCAATCCTGTCATTATTATACTGAGAATAAAGCTCTTGTGATTATTCCCGGGAATAATCTCTGTAGCTGCTTTCTTGTTTGTGACAAATGATAGGTAGTTGTCAAATAATTATTTAAAACTGTCAACGCGTCAAGTAAAATAAATAAATAAAAATAAATATATCATCACGCCTTCTACCCATTACTGGGTGTGGCACTCTGCTGAAGCAGATCTCGGTAAGTGATATATTTTGCGCGTGAAGTGAGGTTACCAGTCGTCAAATCACGGCCCCCAAACATGTTAGTGGTGGAGGAGCCACAGGGATAGCTTTTTCAAATTATGAAAATTTGTCGCCTGTGGGAATCGAACCAGGGACCTCAGGATCCACAGGCCGACTTCATACCACTGAGCTAGCCATCCCATATGGGATGTCAAGTAAAATGTGTGAAAAAAATTGATTTAGTTGTATTTCAGATACAGAAATACACCAACAAATTTTGGAAACAACTTCAAAGAATACATTAATAAGTAATCAGTCGATATGGACCCAGTTCAAAATCTTTTAAGTTGGATGAATCGACCTCAACAGCTAAGTCAAGAAATAGAGAGAGTTGGATAAATTAGAAAAAAATTCTCCAGTATATTTCTCAAACTTGTTGGCATTTGGCAATAGCCACTCAAGCCCTACGGGCTTTCGTGACTATTGCCTGGCAACAAGTTTTCCAAAGATCTGTCAAATTATTTTCAATTTATTTTCACTCTCTTGTGTATTTCCAGATAATAGTAGGTTAAATTATGATTAAGGTTTGAAGCTAGAAAATTTTTCGGCGCGAAATTTAAATCGCTCTCAATACAACTTTATTTTGACAGTTGCGTAAAACACAAATTACGTTGCGCACTAGTGTTTCTTTCCATACAGAAACGCACTTGGTCTACATTTGTCTCCTTTCCACCCGTATCCAAGGCAATAATAGTTACGTAATAACAAAGAAATCGCACAGTTGTAGGAAAAAATAATTAAATTTATACTTACAAATACGCTTTTCAGGCGCGGAAACAAAATGCCGGAGTCGAAATGAAGTCTTTGGTCAACAATAGCTCTCTTCTGCAGATCTTTGGGGTAGAGAGCATCATTCTTCGCGTATTTGCTTACGAGGTAAGCACAGATCGCATGGCTGTCCCAGACAATGAATCCATCGTCATCTAAAGTTGGAATCGTATGTTGAGGATTCATCTGAAACACAATATCAAATTATAAATAAAAAATCAATAAATATATCATCACGCCTTTTACCCATTACTAGGTGTAACACTCTGCCGAAGCAGATGTCGGTAAGTGTTTTATTTATGCGCGTGAAGTTTGGTTACCAGCCCACAAATCATGGCCCCCAAAGATGTTAGTAGTGGGGAAGCCACAGGGGTAATTTTAATGGGGTGAAAATTGTTTGTCGGCTGAGGGAATCGAACCGAGGTTCTCAGGATCCACAGGCTAACTCGATACTATTAAGCCACCTACCCCATAATATTAAATTATATAGATATAAATATATCATCATGCCTTTTACCCATTACTGGGTGTGGCACTCTGCCGAAGCAGATCTCGGTAAGTGATATATTTATGCGCATGAAGTACAGTTACCAGCCGTAAAATCACGACCCCCAAAGATGTTAGTAGTGGTGGAGCCACAGGGGTAATTTTAATGTGGTGAAAATTGTTTGTCGGTTGTGGGAATCGAACCGGGGTTCTCAGGATCCACAGGCTAACTCGATAGCATTGAGCCACCTACCCCATAATATTAAATTATAAAAATATAAATATATCATCACGCCTTTTTCCCATTTCTGGGTGTGGCACTCTGCCGAAGCAGATCTCGGTAAGTGATATATTTATGCGCGTGAAGTGCAGTTACTGGCCGTCAAACCTCGGCCCTCAAAGATGTTAGTAGTGGAGGAGCCACAAGGGTAATTTTAATGAGGTGTAAATTGTTTGTCGGTTGTGGGAATCGAACCGGGGTTCTCAGGATCCACAGGTTAACTCGATACTATTGAGCCACCTACCCCATAATATTAAATTATATAGATATAAATATATCATCATGCCTTTTACCCATTACTGGGTGTGATACTCTACCGAAGCAGATCCCGGTAAGTGATATATTTATGCGCGTCAAAAATGTTAGTGGTGGGGGAGCCACAGGGGTAATTTTAATGTGGTGAAAATTGTTTGTCGGCTGTGGGAATCGAACCAAGGTTTTCAGGGTCCACGGGTTTAATCGATAGCACTGAGTCACCTACCCCATATTATTAAATTATAAATAAATACATTATCATGACTTCCACCAAGATCTGAGTTTGGGTGATACCGAGTCGGACTGTGGATTTGAGAGCCCGGGTTCGATTCCCAAAGGCGGCAAACAATTTTTACTACATTAAAATTACTCTTGTGGCTCCTTCTCCACTAAAATCTTTGAGGATTGCAATTTTACGGCTGGTAACCACATAAATATATACCGAGATCTGCTACGGCAGAGTACCACATTCAGTAATAGATAAAAGGCATGACAGCCGTCTTGATGGTTTTTGTTTGTTTTATCACTAATATATCTATGGCAACTAAAATCCGGTAATATCCAATAAAAATTTGTAAAATTGCGTTTATTAAACACGATTTTTCTCAATTTTTTTTTCAAATAAAATATTATTATTTTTTAATATGTTTGTATAGAGAAAAAAACTCAATAATAATATAACAAGAGAGTCAGTAAAATGAAAATAATTTCACAGATCTTTCGAAAACTTGTTGCCAGGCAATAGTCACGAAAGCCCGTAGGCCTTGAGTGGCTATTGCCAAATGCCAACAAGTTTGAGAAACATACTGGAGAATTATTTTCTAATTTATCGAACTCTCGACTTATATTTAATTAGATGATTTTTTTGACTTAGCTGTGGAGGTCGATTCATTCAACTTAAAAGATTTTGAACTGGGTTCATATCGATTGATTACTTATTAATGTATTCTTGGAAATTGTTTCCAAAATTTGTTGCTGTATTTCTGTATCTAAAATACAACTAAATCGATTTTTTCACACATTTTACTAGTCGCGTTGACAGTACTAATTAATTATTTGACAACTACCTATCATTTGTCACAAACAGAAGCACCTACAGAGATTATTCCCGGGAATAGTCATAAGGTCTTTATTCACAGTGTAATAATGACAGGATTGGTTAAAAAGCAGACGCGTGACTTACAATTAAGCATTTCATTGGTTTTGACCAGCCCTATGCCATTTCGTATATAAGCGCAGTTAGTAGACGTCCAGCTTTATGTAATTCGCGGGCATGACTTTGAAAGAGAGAGATAGCTTAAAGAGGCCGGCATTTACTCAACGCCATATGAACGCAGGTTACTTTTTTCAATCATTAGTGTTGTTTGGTGATAAATAGTTATAAACAATTAGTTTGCAATGGGTCGTAAGTGTTTTGCGCCCAATTGTACCAGCGGGTATGATTCGAATCATGACAAAATATCTTTGTTTCGTGCTCCGAAAGAGCAGTTGGAAATTTGGAAAAAAGTAGTAATATGAGCAGATATATATATATATATATATATATATATATATATATATATATATATATATATATATATATATATATATATATATATAAGGTGGCTTAACACCCCCTGTGGGGTTGCGCCGCTTCTTGGAAGCTCTCTAGATCTTTTCGTTTTGGAGTAGATCAGTCTCCTCTTCTCTTTCATTGTATCATATTGATTCAATTACCTTTCTCCATCCCTTCCTGTCTCTTGTTTTCTTCTTCCAGTTACTAATACCTGATTTTTTTAAATCTTCTTCTACTTCCCGTAACCATGTCGATTTAGGTCTTCCCCTGCTTCTTCCTCTTCCTGGGTTCCATTCTACTATTGCCCTTATTACATTTGTTTCTTCTGTCCTCCATATATGCCCCAGCCACCTTACTCTCTGTCGTTTTATCCTCTTCACTATGTCTTCTCCACCCATCACCCGTTCTATTTCGTAATTCATTCTTGGTCTGTATTCATTTTCTGCCGTTTTTATTGGTCCTAGTATTGTTCTTATAATCTTTCTTTCCATCACTCTCAAATTTTCCTGCTCCTTCTTCGTCATCGTCATTGTTTCTGCAGCATACAGTGTTATCGGTCTTATAATTGTATTATATATTTTTATTTTTGTCTTATATGAGAGTATCTTACTATTTAGCAATTTTTTGTTGGCATAGAATGCTCTATTTGTAGCCATTATTTTATCTTTAATTTCCATCTCTCCTTCCCCTTTATTTGTTATTGTTATTCCTAGGTATTTAAATTTATCCACCTGTTCGAACTTAAACCTCCCTACCTCTATTTCATTTCTCTCGATTTTTTTCCCTAATATCATTATTTTGGTTTTGGCTTCGTTTAGTTTTAGTCCTATTTTCTCTCCTTCCTCTACTATTTTTCTCAAAGTTTCTTCCATTATTTCCCGACTCTTTGTTATTACTGCAATGTCATCAGCGTAGGCAACTATTTGTCCTCCTCTTGTTCGTAGCGTCCCTTCTTTGTTTATTTCTCTCATTACATATTCTAGAGCCAGGTTGAATAATGTTGCTGATAATGCGTCTCCTTGTCTGATTCCTTTATTTACTTCAAACTCTTCCGTCTCACCTTTTTGTGTTTTTATGGTCATTTTTGTCTTATTCATTGTCATTAATATTAGTTTCCTTAATTTTCCTGTAATTCCCAATTCTTTCAGCGCTATCATCAGTTTTCCTCTGTTAATGGAGTCAAAGGCTTGCTTGAAGTCTATAAAAAGGATTTCTGTGTTTATGTTGTATTCGATGCTTTTTTCAACTATTTGCTTTACTACGTGTATTGCATCTACCGTCGATCTGCCTCGTGTGAAACCACATTGATATGATCCCACAATACGCCCTGTTTCTTCCGCTATTCTTCTTTGTATTACCGATGATAGGATTTTATACGCTGTGTTCAATAGTGTTATGCCTCTATAATTCTCACATATTTGTTTATTCCCTTTTTTATGTATCACTACTATTTGTCCTACTTCCCATTCTCTTGGCATCTTTTCCTCCCGCCATATTTTCTTAATTAATTCGTGTATATGGTTCTTCAGTTCTTCTCCTCCATATTTTATTAATTCATTATTAATCCCGTCTTTTCCTGATGTCTTCCCATTTCGACTCTTTCCTATTACTTCTTTAATTTCCTCTATCGTTGGTTCTGTTATATTTCCGTCCTCCCTCGCTTCTTGCTCCTCTATCTCATTACTCTGCTGTGCTTCTGTAAGCAGTTCTGTAAAATGTTCTTTCCATGCCTGTTTATATTCTGTATCGTTTTCTGCTAACTTATTATTTTTGTCTCTCACACCGCATGATTTCGCCTTGCGTGTTCTATTTTGTTCATTGACTTTTTGATAAAATTGCTTTGTGTTTTTTTTGTGGCTTTCCTCCTCTATATCTTCTATTTTACTGTCTATCCAGTCTCTCTTGTGTTTTCTTATAATTTTATTGCATTCTCCTCTCCTTTTTTCATACTCCTCTTTATTTGCTTCTATATTTGTTCTCATCCATCTCATTCTTGCTTCATTCTTTCTTTTTACTGCTCCATGACACTCTTCGTCAAACCATTCCTTTTTTATTCTATATTCCTCTCTTCCTACCCATTGTTCTGTCGCCTCTTGTATGCATTTTCTAATATTCTGCCACTTCTCCTCTATTTCTTTCTTCTCGTGCCCATTTTTACTAAGTCTCTTGTCTAATTCTTCTGCGTATCTTTCTCTTGTCTTTTTATCTTTTAGCTTCTCTATATTCCATTTCACTCGTGTGTTTTGACCTTTGTTTTCCTTCTTTATTTTATGTCTTAATGTCGCTGTGACCATATAGTGATCCGACTCCGCACATGCTCCTCTATATGTTCTGACATCTAGTATCGATGATTGTTTCCTTTTTGCTATCAATATGTGGTCTATTTGTGTTTGATGCTTCTGATCTGCTGTTGTCCATGTCACTTTGTGTACTTTTGGATGTTCGTGTTTTGTACTACTTATGATTAAATTCATCCTAGCTGCCATTCTACAAAGCCTCTGCCCATTATCATTAGTTTTTTCGTGTATTGTGTGTTTTCCTGCAACGTGTCGTATATAATTCTCCTTTCCTACCTGCGCATTAAAGTCTCCTAGTATAATTGTTGTGTCTTCCTTTGGTATTCTTTCTATTTCTAATTCTAGTTTCTCATAAAATATGTCTTTCTCTTCCGCAGTTGCTGTTTCTGTTGGAGCATACACATTTAGTATAGATAATTTGAGTGGTTTCGTATTGATCCTGCAGTAGTTCATTCTCTCATTTATTGGTCTAGATTCAATTATTTCGTTCTTTAGCTCTGTCATAATAAATAGTGCTACTCCATATTGTCCTTGCTTCTTGTTTCCCGAATAATGTACATCATATTCTTTTTTATTTATAATTCCTTCTCCTCCCCATCTGGTTTCTTGGATTGCTGCAACATTTATTTTGTATCTCATCATTTCTGATGCGATTTCCTGCATTTTGCCTGGTTGCAACATGGTCCTTACGTTCCATGTGCTTATTCTAATCTTCTTTCCTTTCTTCCTTCTCCTACCGTTTATCTTTTGTTTTGGCTGTACTTCCTTCAGTTTATTTTCGTCATTTTTTTGTCTGCTTTCGCTCTCATTTCTTTTTTCATCAATATTCTCATAACCTGTTTCATGCCGTTCGTCATCATTTTCGTTTTCCCCGTTGTTGGCTTTTAATCGTTTTTTGGCGGTGCGTGTGTTGCGAGCTCTTGCTGATCATTTTTTGCTTCTTGTCGTTTTACTAATTTTCCATTGTTTGTATTCCATTCGATCCATTCACCTCCAATTTTTATTTTTCTATATCCTATTTTAACTTCATTTCTTTTCTCTTTTTCTTCCTTATATATTTTTAATATTTCTTTTTGTATTCTCATGTCTTCCCTTGTAAGATCACTTTCTATATATATTTGCGTTCCGATTAACCTGTTTTTTTTCTTCATGATTTCCATTTTATTTTCAAAAGTATCTATTGTTGCCACGGTGTGTTGTTTGTCATCCACTCTTCCTATTTTATATGTGTTTATCACTTTTATTTCAATTCCTAATTTGTTCTTTATGAATTCTTCTATCTCTTTAATGTTGTTTTCTAGTTTTGCTCCTTTAATGATAATATTGTTTCTTTTTGTTATTTTTTCCCTTCTTTCTTCTGCCTTTGTCAACTCACCAATCCTGTTTTCTAGCTTCTGTATCATTGTATTATTTTCCTTTATCATATCAAGATTCCTTTCTGCTCCCCCTCTTGTTGTATTAGATTCTGCTTTTTCTTTGCGCCATTCTTCTGACATTCTGTTTAGCTCAGCTTTGGTTTGTTGCAGGTCATCTCTGTTTTCTTTTATTTCCCCTTTCATACTTTGTATTTCTTTCTTCATTTCTTTTATGTCTTTTTTTATTTCCTCCTTAATTGCGTTCATATCAGTTTTTATGTTCTGTCTTAGATTTTCTAACATGCTTTGAAACTCCTCCATGTTTATACTTCCTTTTTTGTCTGGTGTGCGTGGTGTGATCCTACTTCTCTGTGCAGCTCTTATTTCTTCTGGTGATTGGCTATTGCTATCTCTATTTCTTTTTTGCCCTTGTTCTGTTTCCATTTAACTTAAACTTTATCTTAATCCCGCTTAGTTGTACTCTTATGCACTACTGACCTATCTTACTAACTTAATTACTTAATTACTAATAGTCTGTAACTTATAATCTATAACTGTCTTTCTTTGGAAATGTATGTTGTTTTTCTGCGGCTCCGGATCACCTCTGCAGCATTTCTTCTTTTCGAAACACTTAAAAGGATATCGTATCTGTCTCCTTCAGTTTCCTCTTGTTTTACTTTTAAATTGTAAGTTTCCCTCGTAATCCGGTTTTGTGCATGAAACAAAGATTTGGAGGTTATCTCCTGAAAAATTTTATTTTACTTTCCTACCAGGAACAGCCCAGAATAAAAAACTTTAATTCTGGGTGGTTAAGCGCTATTTTATCCTTCTGCCAACTGGTGGTAGTTTATTTGCTCCTCCTTATTCCTTTATTTTATTAAATTTTCTCAATTTCTGACAGCTCGAATTCTATGGTTCTACCGTTACACCCAATATATATATATATATATATTATTATGGGATGGCTAGCACAGTGGTATGAAGTCGGCCTGTGGATCCTGAGGTCCCTGGTTCGATTCCCACAGGCGACAAATTTTCATAATTTGAAAAAGCTATCCCTGTGGCTCCTCCACCACTAACATGTTTGGGGGCCGTGATTTGACGACTGGTAACCGCACTTCACGCGCAAAAATATATCACTTACCAAGATCTGCTTTAGCAGAGTGCCACACCCAGCAATGGGTAGAAGGCGTGATGATGATATATATATATATATATATTATATTGCTTGTAAACAAAGAAAATGTATGTCACATAAAAGAAGCGGAATTAACAAATGTTAAAAGTCGTGGTTTTTGAATCCACCCAAATATAAACATATTTAGATTATCCAAATATATTCAAGATAAATTAATATTATATATAGATAACCCTCGTGTATATGAAGAAACAGTGTATTCTGTAATTGAAAACTATGCATTCTCTTTCTCTTGTAGAGATCACAAGAAAGAAATAATATCTGTTTTTGTCTATGAATTTATTTTAATGCGCTTGAAGCAATATTTTAAACAGAATCAAAACAATGTTAAATCTCAGTGTAAGGAAGATCTAAAAATCTAAATTAAGAAAGAATTGAAATATTCAGTTCGATCTGTTTTTATTATTATAAAATTATAAAATATATTGTATAAGTACAAAAATATTATTAAGAAAAAATTGAAATATTCGGTTCTATCTATTTTCTTTATTATTTTTTAAATAAAATGTCCTATTTACATTATATACATTTTACCATTTTGTATTTTAAAATTAAAATATTTATGCCAATTTTACACTTGTGTAACTTGTCATGGTGTAGTTAAATAGCAAAAATGTACTACTAGAAAAATGTGTTTATATATGGTTTTACGTATTTATATTTGTCAAGCTAAACCTGATATAATTAAAGAAAAGTGTGTCTTTAATTTTAAATAATTGCAAATAACATTTTTTAAAGTAATTAGTTCTAAAAGTAAAGAAAACATGAATAGTCTCGTAAGCACCCATGCATTCGCCAGACTCTTCTTCCTATCGCACTCACTTTTTTGTCGCTCTCTTTCTACAACATTTCTGTGGATGCTTTACCCGCAAGACTCGCCTGTCCTTCAGTATAATAGTTCGTGGTTTTGACAAACGTCAAAAAATAATCACTCTTATTTTTACCTCACATGTATATGTATATAGGTATTAATTTACTAATTTTCGTGCAAATTATGTAATTGTAATATAATAAAAGAAAGATGTTGATATTTTGATGATTTACATAATTTCTTAGTTTATAGTTTATCATTTTGTGATATCGTTTTAAAATGACCTACTTGTTGTGTTTTATTAATAACTATATTATGACATATTTATTCGACGTCGAATATTTTTTCAAATTGCTATAAAAGAACATTTTTAAATATTTGAGGTTATCATTTTGAAATGACATTTAATATGTAGCTGCAAACTACTGCCAATCTTACAAAATGAAAAGTTACCAAAAACAATTTAACAGTAGCCACTATTATAAAACTGTTTTCATTATAATAATGAACAGATTGCTTTCGAATAGCACAACCAATTAATAGCAGATTAATGAAAAAAAAAATGCTGTCACCTTCACTTAAAAATAATAACTACCAATAAAATATTTGATTTCGTCAAAATATCCGCAATCATAAATCATCGCAACATGTTTTTTAATTATTTAGATTCAATGATTATATTTATGGGGTAGCTAGCTCAGTGGTATCGTGTCGACCTGTGGATCCTGAGAACCCTGGTTCGATTCCCACACGCGACAAACAACTTTCACCATTTTAAAAACTACCCCTAAGGGATGGCTAGCACAGTGGTATGAAGTCGGCCTGTGGATCCTGAGGTCCCTGGTTCGATTCCCACAGGCGACAAATTTTCATAATTTGAAAAAGCTATCCCTGTGGCTCCTCCACCACTAACATGTTTGGAGGCCGTGATTTGACGACTGGTAACCGGACTTCACGCGCAAAATATATCACTTACCGAGATCTGCTTCAGCAGAGTGCCACACCCAGTAATGGGTAGAAGGCGTGATGATATATTTATTTTATTTTATTTCAAAACTACTCCTATGGCTCTCTCACCATCTATGAAGGCGGTGATTTGACGGCTGGTAACCGCACTTCAAGCGCAAAATATATCACTTATCGAGATCTGCTTCGGCAGAGTGCTACACCCAGTAGTGGGTAGAAGGCGTGATGATATATTTATATTTATTTTATTTATTTTAAATGATTATTTCAGGAGACAATATCAATATTCTTTGCTTATTTTACACTTGGATATATTTAGTTATTTTATATTGATTTCTACCAAGACGTCTAGTTCTGCAAATGTAAAAGAATATTATCAACGTGTATATGTTAAAATACAGTTCACCAAATCCCAAAGGTGCAATCCGAAACAATTAATTCATTTCGGCGTATGATATTGATTCTACAGGTTAGTGAACTGTACAGTATTCATTGCAATGGAAACCATTCATTAATGACAAGCATGATAAAATTGTAATTTATATTTGTGTGCAATTATTCATTATTAAAATGGGGTCACAGCTACCCAATTAGTAATTACTTGACTTCTTTTTTACTATTTTTATATTTAAAAAATAAATAAATATATCATCACGCCTTCTTTCCATTACTGGGTGTGGCACTCTGCCGTAGCAGATCTCGGTAAGTGATATATTTATGCGCGTGAAGTACGGTTACTAACCGTCAAATTACGGCCCCCAAAGATGTTAGTGGGGTAGTTTTAATGTAGTGAAAATTGTTTGTCGACTATGGAAATCGAACACGGGTTCTCAGATCCACAGGCCAACTTGCCACCACTGAGCCACCTATCCCATATATTAGAATTGATAGTACTATAAATGAATTAATTAATTTATGGGGGTAGCTGGCTCGGTTCGATTCCCACAACCGACAAACAATTTTCACCACATTAAAATTACTGCTGTGGCTACCCAAATATTAACATCTTTGGAGGGTGTGATTTGACGGCTGGTAACCGTACTTCACGCAAATAAATATATCACTTACTGAGATCTGGTTCAACAAAGTGCCACACTCAGTAATGGGTAAAAGGCGTGATGATATATACAAAAAAAGAACTATTTTAATTAATAGTCCATATTTTCTAAATACTGTAGTTTTGTAAACTTCCTGTTGATATTTAAATTGTCACTGTCAAAGAAACCAAAATTCTAGATAATGATTCAAAACAGTGGCGTATCTAGGGGGCGGGGCGGTGGGTGCAGTCCGCACCGGGCGACACATATTTTGGTGCAGCATTTTTTATATTTAGTTGTAGTTGTAAAAAACAACTTGTTCACTTCATAAGTTTACTATTCGATTTCTACGAATTATGAATTACTATATGTACAATATAGGGTTGAAAATATTATCGTGAAAAATTAATTTATTACTGCCTAATTTAAATATGCCATCCAATGGTAAAAAAGTTCTCCACCTATAGTTTGTCTCAATTACAATTATTTATTTATGTTTATTAATTTAATGGCTCAGTGGTTTCGAGATGGCCTGTGGATCCTGAGGACTCCGGTTCGATTCCCACAGCCGACAAACAATTTTCATCAAATTAAAATTACTACTAACATCTTTGGGGGCGTGATTTGACGGCTGGTAACCGTACTTCACGTACATAAATATATCACTTACCGAGATTTGCTTCGGCAGAGTGCCACACCCAATAATGGGTAAACGTCGTGATGATATATTTATTTTATATTTATGTTTATTAATTTACAAAAACCACCATTTGATTGACTTAGAAAGGGCGGCAAATTGCAGACCGCCCTGAGTGGCAAAAGTTCTAGGTACGCTACTGATTCAAGATAAAGACAAAATACTATCTGTCCGGCAGTACTGTAGTGTGGATAGCGTTACGGCATTCGAATCAAGAAATTCTCGGTCTGAATCCCACTCAAACTAAATATATATGAACCACTGCACTACAACTTGGTGAGTCCAAACCATAAGTTTCTGTTGCATAAGTAACATAAATCAGAAAAATAGGAAAAAATTTTCCATCACTTGTCTCATAATTCCACAGAGGTTTTTACAGCACGTTTGCATCAACTTTTCAGGTCATCAACAAACGGCTGGTCAGTTCAGCTTTAACCATAGACGCGTTTCGTCCTTCCGGACTCATCAGTATGGTGCGATCATTTATCCAACTAGATCAACTAGGAAATAGTGGATTGTGATACCGACTTAGCTGAACTGACTGATGTTAACCTATCTACAATGGTAACATGACATGACTATTAAGACTCAATTCCACATCGCAATAGACATTTTGTCTTTTGTTTTATAACATAAATCATTTAATTGTAAATGACAAGTTTGAAATTTGAAAATATTTCACTTAGTACTTACCTTAATTTTATAGATGCGAATGCTAGCATTATTTGACATATAAGAAACAGTAAGTATTAATTGTAATTGCTAACTTTAATTACTAATTGGATAGCAGTGAACGCAACTTTATTTCTTTACGAATTATAAATGGCGGAACGTTTATTAGTAATTGATTCGATTGAAAATCCATTGTTTTAATGTACTCTATTTAATTAATAAATAACAATATACATTACATTAGCAAATTACAAATAATTGTGGAAAATATCTAATAAATTAGCTAGTTTTTTAATATAGTAATTTATATTCAATATGAGTATATGTTTCTTGAAACTTATATTAAAAATTAGAAGGACACGAACACGAGATGAGAATTTATTTATCCATATGCATTTTTGAATATTATATCAATAAATTTAATAAAAATGGAAATATAAAAACCGACAATTCCGTTTGACAAGATTTATAAAAATATATATTTGTGTTAATGTTTATTAAAGTAATTATATGGCAGCGGATAAATTCAAGATAGAATTTGCATTTATTATTTTATAAGCGAGATATGAGGTGTTTAAATTTCGCTGATTTTAACTTATACCGGATACAGGTAATACAATAATATGGGATGTCTAGCTCAGTGGTATGAAGTCGGTCTGAGAACCCTGGTTCGATTCCCACAGGCAACAAACAATTTTCATATGTTCAAAAACTACCCCTGTGGCTAACACTAACATCTTTGGGGGGCGTGATTTGAGGGCTGGTAACCGCACTTCACGCGCAAAATATATCACTTACCGAGATCTGCTTCGGCAGAGTGCCACACCCAGTAATGGGTAGAAGGCGTGATGATATATTTATTTTTTATTTTTAGGTAATACAATGGTAACATTTTCATATGGCTGTAATGTCTGCCCTATTAATTTTAGAAAAAAAGTTTAAATACAAAAAAAAAATCTGAATTAAAAACTGCATCAAATAAGTACAAAATTATTGTTTACATAGGTCTCGTTCACGACAGAAAGTCAAAAAAAGGTGAATGAAAAGTGAGTAAGAGTGATTGTATGGATGTGGTTGAAGGTTTGTTGTGTGATGAATGATTTCGAATGTGATAAGTAAATGAGCTAGGGTCGTTGATTTCCACCGATGCTTCGAACTTTCGAATTTTTTGAACATTTCAAATTTTTCGAAGCTTTGAATTTTCGAATTTTATACCATTGAATTAACTCCATTTGTCATCTCCAAACACGCTCACGCATAATTTACGAAAACTCGGCCACGAATTAAATAATAAACTCGGCGAAGTATCCTGCAAAAACTCTGCACGGTTAGGCGTCTTAATTAAGACATCTACTCTCTTATGGAATAGGTGGTACAGTGGTTATCGTGTCGGCCTATGGATCCTAAGAACCCTGGTTCGATTCTCACTGCCAACAAACATTTTCACCACAATAATACTATTCCTGTGGCTCTCCCTCCTCTAACGTCTTTGGGGACCGTGATTTGACGTCTGGTAACTGCACTTCACGCGCAAAAATATATCACTTACCGAGATCTGCTTCGGCAGAATGCCACACCCAGTAATGGATAGAAGGCGTGATGATATATTTATATTTATAAATAAATAATAATATATAAATGTAAGTACAACAAATGCATTGAAGTTGTTTTACTAATGTGCCATGCTTTTTTTATCTCATCATATGGTTAGTGAATTGAACTCCCTAAAAAAGAATATCTAACACGTCCCTAGTAACAATTGTGATGAGGCTAAGATCTGGCAATAGAATGACTAAGACGAGAATTGAACCCACGATGCTCAGTTTGCAGTCTGACTGACTTGTCCTCGAGCTGTTCAAACATTTCAAATAATTCGAAAATTCTAATATTCGAAAAATTCGAAAATTCAAAAATTTTAATAATTCGAAAATTCTAAATATTCCAAAGTTCGAAAGTTCGAATCTAAATTCGAAGGTTCAATAAAACCGAAGAATCGAAGTCTCGAATATTCGTCAAATCAGCAACTCTAAAATAAGCTTATATGGAAGGATTTATGAATATGGTTGAAATGAAGGTGGTGTGTTAGGATTATCTTAATCAAAATTACATGTTAAATAGAATAATTGACATTGCTGTCATATATTCGATTTACTTTTATTTATTTAAACAACGATTAAAATTTAACTTTTGTTGGTGAAACCGAGCATGAGAATGTTTAACGAGGACTGATTATTTGATTAATCTGATGGGTAAATGTTTACGAATGATTTTAGGGTTCGTGCTACCCCATTTGATGGGATATAGCGTGATGTAATTAATTTGTTACTCTGCACAACAGGAACTTAATCCCAATTACAGTACAGGGGGCCTACAGCTTATAGTGGAATCCGAACCACTGAGACACAAGTCAGTTATGTATGTATATACACAATATGTCCCAAAAATAACGAAACTCTTTAGATATAGAATTAAACACGCATTGTATTATGTTTGAAACTTAATATTTATTCAAAATAGGTTCGATTTGAATCAATACACTTTTTAGAACGATCATCTAGAGCATGCATAGATTTGTTTATGCCATCTAAAGGAACGTTCTTTAACACCTGTGTCACGGCTGCTGGAATGACTGGAATATCATCATAAAACGCCCCTTTCATAACAATTTTCAGTTTTGGGAGAAGATAATAGTCACATGGTGATAGATCAGGCGAATACGGAGGGTGGTCGATGACACAAATATGTTCATGTGGAACAAAACGTTAACAAACCTTTCTTTTATCCAAATCTTCAGTTGAAATTCTCCAAATAATATTTTTACTCGTATTTAATTCTTCAACCAACATTCTAACAGTAAAATTCGAATCGACAGCAATGATTTCACGCACTTTTTCGACTAGTTCAGCACGATTTCCGGCTTTTGAACCTCCAGATCTTTCATCATCATTTAAATCTTCACGACCATTTTTAAATTTTGCAAACCACTTATAGACTTGTGAACGAGATAAACAATCATCACCATAAACTTTTTTCATCAATTCGTATGTCTCAGCAAATTTGTTTCCAAGTTTAACACAAAATTGAATATTTGCTCGTTGTTCCATTGTATTTTTACAACATGAACACAAAAACTACTGTCATTAAAATGCGCGTAAATTTTTAAACTGTCACCTGATTGCATGAAGTTGTGTGCGTTCGAAAGAGGAAAGATGTATCTTTCTAACAATGTGTATGTTCAATAGATTGCGCTACGTGTTCTATAATTTACATTAAAAGTTTCGTTATTTTTGGGACATACTGTGTATGTATTGAGCAAAATGCAACATGCTAATATTTTTATACTTATGTATAATACCGACCCATAAAATATTTCCAAAACAACTTACCTGAAGAAATTCTGGTTTCATGGTCTCACTTTCCAAAAATTTTATATTAATTAATTCTAATTTCAACCCTATCACTTCAGCTGTTAATAGAACAGCCCTAACTGGAGGGCTGGTTGGTTCAGAGTACAAAATAGGTGCCATCTTCAACGAAGAACAAGTTCAACTGACCGAGAAGACAAGAAGCTGTTTAGTTGTTGACGGCGGCGCGAAGATGAACCGACTGACTGAATAATCGAACCGGTTTGTTTTTATGTGAGCGGAATGTTGATAATGTCTAGAAATTTAGTAGAAGTTTTGAACTGTTGAAATAAAAATTGTAGATCTAGACAAATATAAAATATACTTATTTAAAGAATAGTTTTGTGTAGTGAATTGAATTGCAGGTAATTTTATATAAGTGATGACAAGACAGTTACTGTTTTATTTTTATCGAATTTTAAACTTTTGTAGTAACATTACAGTTTGGAAATATAAACTCTGTTCCATGTAAATATGTAGTTATTGTAGGGTCAGTTTTTCAATCACCGATTAATGTTAATCTTGATTGAATAATAATTGTAACTATGGTTTCCATTATTATTTAATCATGATTAACACTAAAGCTACATTCACAAATCGAAATTAGTTTTTGTTTTACGTTTTCCATTTTTGTTTTAATAACCTTGTAGAAATGTTAGCCATTCACAAATCAGTATTTAGTTTTGGTTTTAACACAAAAGTTTGCAAACTCCAAACTTATGTTTTAGTTTTACGTTTTATACTTAGGAATAGACCAATAGGACGAAGCGTAGAATGATGTAGTGATATATACTTGTCTCTTTCTATCGTCCTTCGCATTGACGATAACCTAAGTTTGTTTTTATTCGAGTGTCAAAATGAATGAAAATAAAAACAAGATTTTAATACCTACTTTCTTATTATGATAATATTTATCTTGCTCTTCCAAAAAATACGAAAGTAAACAAACAACATATGACAGCGTGTGTAACTTAGCACATCTGACAGTTGCATTTACTGTATTACCGATCTTCTAAAATTTATGATAGATGTCACTACTAACTAAAATCGACAAAAGCAAAACTATTTGTGAATGCCACCTAAAAACACACTAAAACATAACGCATAAAACAAAAACTAATTTCGATTTGTGTATGTAGCTTAATCAAGAGTAAACCAGTGATTGAAATATTGGCCCTAAATGTATTACACTGGTTACAAAAACAAAAAATCTGGTGTGGGCACCACACGATTTTCTTATACACAGCATATTTAATATTTTTTCTTTTTAATATTCATTATAGATAATCAACTTCCTAACAAAATTTTATATAAATAAATTTATATTAATAGAAATAGAAATATAAAATTACTTACTATTAGAACAATGAAATTGATATGGTATCAAAAACGTTAAATTGAACACTTACGAATTGCTCCTTGCGTTTGATAATTATTATTTGACATATAAATGTTAAACATGTTTATGTTTTTTGTTTCTATTGCTACTATGATTATTGGAATATACAGGTATTATTAAATATATAAATTAGTTTTTCTCAAAATTAGACGCATATGCAGGAAAATTGCAAATAACATTTTATGTTCCAAATACTTTATTTCGTAACTGATTCCATTTTTGAAATAAATGGAATTTATTGTTTTGTGTGTCCAGTAAACTTCCTCTTCCGGTTTTTCAATTTCATTCAAAATCAACTCAGCTCTTCGTATTTGTATGAAACTTATAATTACCAAGTTTCGGTAACAAATATTATCTCGTTCATTGCATACTCGGATACACATCCATCCACACACATGCACACACATACACACACACAGACATCATTGACAAAATGATTCAGTAGATCTCAAAACACGTATTTCCGCGAAAATTTCGTCAACGATTTTTTTTACGATTCCAAAACTTCCTTATACTGTGTATAAGAAAGTAAAAATGTATGAAAATAACATAAAAATACCAGGGTAAATTATTCTGGTCTCAGAATACCAAAAAATAATAATCTATACAGTAATCATAAAAAATTTAAGTTGTTATTAACTTATCAACCATCAACAGATAATACACATACATACCTTCACACTATATCCCAACAAATGGGGTAGCACGAACCCTAAAATCACTCATAAAACATTCACACATCACACTCATCAAACAATCAGCCCTCGTCAAACTTTATCATCCAAACACACCACCCTCACTTCAACCACATTCATAGATCCCTCCATATAAACTCATTAATTTATTACACTCGAATTCATTTATCACACAACAAACCTTCAATCACATCATTCCTATTCACTTATCATTCATTTTCTTTTTTCAACGTACATAACATATGTATAAAACATCTCAAATTACTCACGTTTACTCCTAACAACGAATCTAATAACGAAACTAACAACGAATCTACAAAGATTAGATAAGATGAAAGCGATAGCCTGCACTTGTATATGAAAGAAAAGTCCACACAATGCAGTCACTGAAAATGAAACAAAAAGATAAGAAAGGGAGGGAGTGTCGCCCTGCGCTTGTTTTTGAAAGTGAATTTCACACAATTGCAGTTAAACACTCTACGTAAGAACTGAAAATGAATTAAAAGATAAGAAAGGGAGGGAGTGTCGCCCTGCGCTTGTTTTTGAAAGTGAATTCCACACAATTGCAGTTAAACACTCTACGTAAGAACTGAAAATGAATTAAAAGATAAGAAAGGAAGGGAGTGTCGCTCTACGCTTGTTTTTGAAAGTGAATTCCACACAATTGCAGTTAAACACTCAATGTAAAATCAGAAAACGAATAAAAAAGATAAGAAACGACGGGGGTGTCGTCCCTGCGCTTGTTTTTGAAAGTGAATTTCACACAATTGCAGGTAAACACTCTAATGAAATTACTAAACAACAAAACTAAAATAAAAAATCCTGCACTTTTCTGAAATCATCAGATTCATTCCGCAATTAATCTTCGCCAAACGTTCCTATCCTGACACACCACTTTAGATTCATCCACATTCATAATTCCTTTCATACAAGCACGTTTGTTCCTCATACTCGGAAACTTTCGTTCACGCAACAATCCTTCAATCATATTCATCCATTTGTTCATAGGTCGCCCACGCAATCTTTCACCCTCAATTTCACCAACATATACCTATTTCACTAATCTCTCATATGTTCTACATGCCCAAACCAACTGACTTATACCTACTTTTCTAATAAATAATATAAATAAATAATATATCATCACCCCTTTTATCCATTACTGGCTGTGCGAATACTAGCCATCAAATCACGGCCCTCAAAGTAGGAGATTCACAGGGTTAATTTTAATGTAGTCAAAATTGTTTTGTCTGCTGTGAAAATTGAAATAATAATAATTCATATGAGCACTATAAAATTATATTTTATTTGATGTAACAACATCTTGTATCATACAATATCGTTATTTTTTCATTTTTCCAATAACTTATTAATATAAGTAGATAGTCCATCAGCTCCTTTACCATTCTTCTCCTGGTAATACGGCAACGTCTTCATCTTCTTCATCCATCGGTCCAAATTAGGATACTTGGAGGCCTCTATCAGGATTATAGGACTAACAGAACTCAGCGATGCTACAGCAGAGAAGTCAGCGATGGTAAGTTGATTCCCTGCGAAGTAGTCATTATCATCTAGGAATGAATTGGCGAAAGCGTACGCCTCGTGGATGGCTTCCTGGTGCTCAGTGGAGATCTCTTTTACGCCGAAGAAGAGGATTGGACCCTAAGAGAAGATTTTGAGATCTTGGTTAGTTATTTGAACAAAACTCAAGCTGAAAGATATATGAACTATGTTATCACACTATGTCCTTGAGAACTCTGGACCCTGTACTGTAATTGGGATTAAGTTCCTGTTGTACAGAGTAATATAAATGAATGTTACCCTACGACTATAAATAACCAATAGTGTTTCATTATTTGACCACGTTGTCATGGAAATGAGTGAATTAATAAGTGATAATTGCACAAGTGGTAATTTGCACTAGTGCAATGGGCCTTTCAAGACTTTTTTGAATTTTTTATATATTAATCTACGTAATAAAATAATTATACCCAAATTTTTAATTTTTTAAAAAAACTTGTATTAAGCATGATAAAAATATTTAAACTTTCGAAACAAATGAATATGACGTAGTTGCATCTTAGCTTAAAGAGAGACAGATAAGACAGAGATAAATAACACGTAACTTGTCGTTATCAGTAGAATCCTCAGACAAAACATAACTAGACGGATAACAACGGCGTTTGTTGTGAGTCAGAAAGGGATAGAATAACTGGTTGGTGAGGCAGGTGCGCGGCAATTAGCAACTTGCATAACATCAAAGTGTACTCGCTCTTTACCGCGCATCCGGCAGACCATCAAGTTATTCCATTCCTCTCTGCGTCACAACACTGCATTGACTTGAATACGGCATAATTCGTCTAGTATTATACGTCATTGGTAGAATCGTAGAATGCTGAATGCTTATTTCTTCTTCGTCTTCTTGAGCACCGACAAACGTTTCAGACAAAGCTCTGTGATTGGCTTAATGCAACTACGTCATTGCAATGAGCGTTTTAAATTATTCAACTTTAACTTTCATATTTCAGCAATAAAGATATAATTTATGGTATGATTTTATATTGTATTAAATATGATGTACGGTCAAGAATTTATTTTAATAAATATATATTAAAAAGCTCTACCACTTGAATCCCCCATTATCAGTAATAATATAACAAGAGAGTGAGAATAAATTGAAAATAATTTGACAGATCTTTCGAAAACTTGTTGCCAAGCAATAGTCACGAAAGCCCGTAGGGCTTGAGTGGCTATTGCCAAATGCCAACAAGTTTCAGAAAGATACTGGAGAATTATTTTCTAATTCATCCAACTCTCGACTTATATTTAAGTAGATTATTTTTTGACTTAGCTGTTGAGGTCGATTCATCCAACTTAAAAGATTTTGAACAGGGTTCATATCGATTGATTACTTATTAATGTATTCTTGGAAGTTGTTTCCAAAATTTGTTGGTGTATTTCTGTATCTCAAATGAAACTAAATCGATTTTATCACACATTTTACTTGACGCGTTGACAGTTTTAAATAATTATTTGACAACTACCTATCATTGGTCACAAACAAAAAAGCACCTACAGAAATTATTCCCGGAAATAATCACAAGAGCTTTATTCTCAGTATAATAATGACAGGATTGGTTCAAACGCAGAAACTTGACATACAATGAAGCATTTCATTGCTTTTGAGAAACGTCAAAAATAATCGCGATAACTTTCTGTATCAAAATTGATAGTTTTAACTCTCATTCTTTTTTAGTTACCTAGCAACGAAGTTATCTGAATTATATCAAAATATTAATTTAATAACATTTTTGGTTCGTTTTCGTGAGGCAATATTCTTACCGAATATAACACATGCATTGAATATTCCCAGATTTTTTTTCTCATTATTCACTCGGGCTTTCGTTGCCCTTTTTTCCATAACAACAAAAGCTTTCGTGAGCTACAGAAAATAGAATAAAATAAATATAAATATGTCATCACGCCTTTTACCCATTTTTGGGTGTGGCACTCTGCCGAAGCAGATCTCAGTAAGTGATATATTTATACGCGTGAAGTGCGGTTACCTCCGTCAAATCACGGCCCCCAAAGATGTTAGTGTCGGGGGAACCACAGGGGTAATTTTAATTTGGTGAAAATTGTTTGTCGGCTGTGGGTATCGAACCGGGGTCCTCAGGGTCCATAGGCCAACTCGAAACCACTGAGCCATTACCCCATTAAATTAATAAACATAAATAAATAATTGTAATTGAGACAAACTATAGATGGGGAACTTTTTTACCATTGGATGGCATATTTAAATTAGGCAGTAATAAAGCAAGTGCGGTTACCAGCCTGCAAATCACAGCCCCCAAAGATGTTAGCGGTGAAGGAGCCACAGGAGTAATTTTTAAAATTGTGAAAATGTTTGTCGGCTGTGAGGGTCGAAACATTGTTCTTAGGATCCGTAGGCCGACTTGATACCACTGAGCTATTACCCCATAAAGAAATTATCGATAATATTCAATGCACTAGTTATAAATAAAAATATATATATATATTAGTGAATAAACAATAATATACTTACAAAAAAGTTTCTTAGTCTAGCAAACAAAATACCAGAATCAAAATGAAGTCTTTGGTCAATAATAGCTCTCTTCTGCAGATCTTTCGGATAGAGGTCATCATTCTTCGCGTATTTGCTTACGAGGTAAGCACAGATGGCATGGCTGTCCCAGACAATGAATCCATCATCATCTAAAGTTGGAATCGTATGTTGAGGATTCATCTGAAATATTATAAATAAATATATCATCACGCCTTTTACTCATTACTGGGTGTGGCACTCTGCCGAAGTATATTTCGGTAAGTGATATATTTTGCGCGTGAAGTACGGTTATTAGCCGTCAAATCACAGCTCCCAAAGATGTTAGTGATGGGGAAGCCACAAGGGTAGTTTTACATACGAACCATAAAATCACTCATCATACTCATCAAGCAATCAGCCCTTGCCGAACATTATCATCCAAACACACCACCCTCACTTCAACCACATTCATAGATCACTCCATATAAACTCATTCATTTAACCTTCAATCACATCATTCCTATTCACTTATCATTCATCTTCTTTCTTCGACGTACATAACATATGCATAAAACATCTCAAATTACTCACGCTTACTCCTAACAACGAATCTAATAACGAAACTAACAACGAATCTACAAAGATTAGAAAAGATGAAAGCGATAGCCTGCACTGGTATATGAAAGAAAAGTCCACACAATGCAGTCACTGAAAATCAAACAAAAAGATAAGAATGGAAGGGCATGTCGCTCTGAGCTTGTTTTTGAAAGTGAATTTCACACAATTGCAGTTAAACACTCTACGTAAGAACTGAAAAGTAATTAAAAGATAAGAAAGGAATGGAGTGTCGCTCTACGCTTGTTTTTGAAAGTGAAATTCACACAATTGCATGTAAACACTCTAATGAAATTACTAAACAACAAAACTAAAATCTAAAATCGTGCACTTTTCTGAAATCATCAGATTCATTCCGCAATTAATCTTCGCCAAACGTTCCTATCCTGACACACCACTTTAGCTTCATCCACATTCTTAATTCCTTTCATACAAGTACGTGTGTTCCTCGTACTCGGAAACTTTCGTTCACGCAACAATCCTTCTATCATATTCATCCATTTGTTCATAGGTCGCCCACGCAATCGTTCACCCTCAATTTCACCAATCTCTCATTCGACATACGTTCCACATGCCCAAACCATCTCAACTGACTTATATCTACTTTTCTAACTACATTCTTCTCAATTTCACACTCATCATACACCAATGTATGCCGGACGCGATCTCTTCTAGTACGGGTAGTTTTAATGTGGTGAAAATGTTTGTCGGCTGTGGGAATCGAACTAGGGTTCTCAATGCCACAGGCTGACTCGATACCACTGAGCCACTAACCCCTAACAATTAATCCAAATTAAAGTAAAGGGGCCGGACACTCAAAGCAGTAGTATGGTAGTTCATATACGAGGGCAGGGTGAAAGTCCCTGAAAAATAAAACAGATGGCACCACAATCGCAAATCTCATGTGACATTTGTGATGTACCATATTTAACTAAAACGCATTAAAATTTTCAGACTGATATGTCATTCAGTTCTGTTTTGACACCCATCGAAAGCACGCAACCTTGAAGATTTTTGAAAACATGGAAAAAAGTGAATTTCGCGTCTTGATTAAACATTATTTCTTGCGTGGAAAAAACATTACGCAAACCAAAGCATCGCTTGTTAAACATTATGGGGAATCCTCACCATCGATTGGAACGATTCACAAGTAGTTTACTGATTTTCTTTGTGGTAGTATGACCACAAAGGACGCCGAACGTTCTGGTAGTCCAATTGAGGTAACAACGCCAGAAATCGTCGATAAAGTCCATGGTATGATATTGGACGATCGGCGAGTTAAAGTGCACGAGCTGGCTGAGGCTATGGGCATCTCAACCGAACGGGTACGCAACATTTTGCATAAATTTTTGGATATGAGAAAGCTATCTGCCAGATGGGTGCCGCATTTGCTCTCTGTTGCCAACAAGCGCGACCGTATGACAAATTCAAAGGAGTGTTTGGCGATGTTCAAGCGCAATAAGAAGGACATTTTTCTCCAGATTTGGCCCCCTGCGATTTTTATCTATTTCCAAACTTGAAGAAATGGCTCGGCGGAAAGAGATTTGACTCCAACGATGAGGTCATCGCTGAGACAAACGCCTATTTTGAAGGATTGCCAAAATCGTATTATTTGGAAGGGATCGAAAAATTATAAAAACGTTGGACGAAGTGTATCGAGCTACAAGGAGATTATGTTGAGAAGTAAAATATGTTTTGACCAAATAAATCATTTCTTGTTTAATTTTTCAGGGACTTTTCACCCTGCCCTCGTATATTTAACTTGAGTGGGATTCGAACACAGGATCTCCGGATTCGAATGCCGTAATTCTATTCACACCACCATACTACCTAACAGTCGCCCATGGCCCGTTTTTCGTAAAACACTTGGTATATGAATTGTAAAGAAAGGTCACCTTGAGAAAAATTAGCGTATTATATAGCCGCATATTCATAGAAGTGCCAAATGAAGTGTTAATATATACACGTTTTTTATTGTAGAACCACAAAAAGTAAAGAAAATATTTTCGTCAGCAGTAAATATTATTTTTAAATAAATATGACTCAAAGTAAATATAGACGTGAAAATTGATAAACAATCACTTGAAAATGCTTTTAAATATGAATGATAATTTTTATCTGTTCCATTTATTTTTGAGATATAAGTATTACATAAGCAATTTTAATGAAAAATAACATTATTGTAAAAATTTTATCTATACTTTGATTAAGTTGTAGCAAATAAATATATCATCACACCTCTTATCCATAACTGGGTGTGCCCAGTGGCGTGCCTAGAACTTTTACCGCCCAGGGCGGCCTCCAATTTACCGGCCTTTCTAAGTCAATCAAATGGTGGTTTTTATAAATTAAAAAAATAAATATATTATCACGACTTTTACCCATTACTGGATGTGGCACTCTGCCAAAGCAGATTTCGGTAAGTGATATATTTATGTACGTGAAGTGCGGTTACCAGCCGTCAAATCATGGCCCCCAAAGATGTTAGTGGTACGAGAGCCACAAATGTAATTTTAATTTGGTGAAAATTGTTTGTCGGCTGTGGGAATCGAACCGGGGTCCTCAGGATCCACAGGCTAACTCAAAACCACTGAGCCATTACCCCATTAAATAAATAATTGTAATTGAGACAAACTATAGGTGGGGAACTTTTTTACCATTGGATGGCGTATTTAAATTAGGCAGTAATAAAGGAATTTTTCGAGATAATATTTTCAACCTTACATTGACTTGACGATGAAGAAAAATATTCGAAATCATATAGTTATTCCTAATTAGTAGAAATCGAATAGTAAACTTATGAAGTGAACAAGTTGATTTTACAACTAAAACTAAATATAAAAAATGCCGCTTCAAAATATGTGCCGCCCGGTGCGGATCGCAACCACCGCCACCCCTACCCCCTACGTACGCCACTGGGTGTGCTGATCTACAGAATCATATCTCGATAAGTGATATAGTTACACGAATGTGATATGCGGTTATCAGCAGTCAAATTACAGCTTATAAATAAAATATATAAATATATCATCACGCCTCTAACCCATTAATGGGTGTGGCACTCTGCCGAAGCAGATCTCGGTAAGTGATATATTTATGCACGTGAAATTCAGTTACCAGCCCTCAAATTACAGCCACCAAAGATGTTAGTGGAGGGGGAGTCACACGGATAATTTTATAAATAAAATATATAAATATATCATCACGCTTCTAACCCATTAATGGGTGTGGCGCTCTGCTGTAGCAGATCTCGGTAAGTGATATATTTATGCGCCTGGGAAGTGCGGTTACCAGCCATTAAATCTCGACCCCTAATGATGTTAGTGGAGAGGTAGCCACATGGGTAATTTTAATAAGGAATAAATCAGTTTATCGGCTATGGGAATGGAACCCGGGTCCTCAACTCCAAGTGGCAATAATAATAATAATAATAATAATAAAAACAACAAGAAATTATGATAGGTATCACCCCTATTTTTTAGTGAAACACTTGAACACGGGTCTTTTTCAAACAAAATATTATTGTGAATATAAATGAAACATTTTATACATTTCATATATTTTTTAATTTAAATGTTCAAAATATTGAAATAAATTTGAACATATAAAAATTTATGAGTAAATAATAACAGAAAAATTAATTCTAAAACTACATACGAGTACTTACTTTCTTAAATTCTGGAGTATGGGTTCCTTTTTCCAAAAGATTAACAGTTTTTAGTTCCAATTCCAAACCAATTGCATCTGCTGTTAGTAAAACGGCCCTAACGGGAGGGCTAAGTTCATTGTAGTGTAAAATGGGGGCCATTTTGTACGAAGAAAATTAAACAGACAAATTATAAAGTACTTGTGAACTGGTCTAAGCAAAGACACTTACTGAACGTATGACAGCGATAAGCGCTGTACTTATATCTATGTACAGTTCACCAAAAGATAATAGATCAGTAGAAACACTTAAATAAGAAATTTTAATTAAATACTTAACCATTGAATAAATCAAATTGAATTATGGGAATACCGCCAAAACTTGAACCTGGTTTTTATAATGCTAACCATAACGCCATAATACCGATTATTATTATTAACTGAATATTTGTGAAAGTATTTTTTTTCTACTTTTTTGTCAAAAACAGTGCTATAAAAGTCAATATTGTACAACTGTTTTTAGGAATACGAGGGTCGTTCAATAAGTCCTTAGAAAAAAGTAGAAAAAACACTTTTTTTGGGTAGATTTTTTTTTATTTTTCTACATAATCTCCTTTTAGCTCTATACACTTCTCTAATCGCTTTCCCAAATTTTTTAAGCCGTCCAAAAAGTAGGATTTCGGATGCTCCTCAAAATATGCCTCCGTTTGGGCAATGACCTCCTCATTGGTCGTAAACCTTCGTCCGCCAAGCCATTTCTTTAAGTTAAGAAAAAGTCACTGGAGGCCAAATCTGGTGAATACGGTGGATGTTGCAATAATTGGAACTTTAATTCCGTAATTTTGGCCATCGCAACTGCGCAGGTGTGCAGGGTTATAGATTTTAGTTTCGTTGTTTAGTAATTTCATTAGAGTGTTTACCTGTAATTGTGTGAAATTCACTTTCAAAAACAAGCGCAGGGACGACAGTCCCTTCGTTTCTTATCTTTTTTATTCTTTTCTGATCTTACATTGAGTGTTTAACTGCAATTGTGTGGAATTCACTTCCAAAAACAAGCGTAGAGCGACACTCCCTTCCTTTTTTATCTTTTAATTCGTTTTCAGTTATTACGTATTGTTTAACTGCAATTGTGTGAAATTCACTTTCAAAAACAAGCGCAGGGCGACGCTCCCTCCCTTTCTTATCTTTTTGTTTCATTTTCAGTTACTGCATTGTGTGGTCTTTTCTTTCATATATAAGTGCAGACTATCGCATTCATCTTTTCTAATCTTGTAGATTCGTTGTTAGTTTCGTTATTAGATTCGTTGTTAGGAGTAAACGTGAGTAATTTGAGATTTTTTATGCATACGTTATGTACGTTGAAGAAAGAAAATGAATGATAAATGAATAGGAATGATGTGATTGAAGGTTTGTTGTGTGATAATAATTTCAAGTGTAATAAACGAATGAGTTTATATGGAGTGATCTATGAATGTGGTTGAAGTGAGGGTGGTATGTTTGGATGAAAATGTTTGACGATGACTGGTTGTTTGATGGGTGTGATGAGTGAATGTTTTATGAGTGATTTTAGGGTTCGTGCTACCCCATTTGTTGGGATATAGCGTGAAGATATGTATTTATGTATGTATGTATGTAATTTAATTATTTTTTAATAAAAAATTTGAAATAAAAGTAAATGAATGTGGTATGGGAAAAATAGTATGAATTATACATGTTTCAATGACCAATTGTAATACTTGTTTTTCAATTATTCAAACCTATTTTCTAACATTCTTCTCAATTTCACAAAACATCAAAACATCCCGGACATGAAATAATAATAATAATCTATATAAATATATTGTAAAAGTATTTTAATTCAAATTGTTAATTACATCTTGTACGAGTAACTTATAATTCCATTATTTTCTTATTTTCCAATAAGTTTATTAACAAGAGACGAAATAATTTCCGCGCCGTTGCCATTCTTCTCCTGATAATACGGCAACGTCTTCATCTTCTTCATCCAGCGGTCCAAGTTGGGGTACTTAGCGGCGTCCATCGACACTGTGGGGATGATGGAACTTAACGATGCAACAGCACATAAGTCAGCGATGGTAAGTTGATTCCCTGCGAAGTACTCTTTGCCTTCTAGGAAGTTGTTGCTGAACTCGTAGCTTTGGAGGACGGCTTCTTCTTGCTCCGTGGAGATGGTCTTGTTTCCTAGGATTAGGATTGGGAACTAGAAGAAATTGTGTAGATGTTAGATAGTATATTTAAATAAATTGAAATGGAGATTTGTATACTGAGAAAAGAAAGTAAGTCTTCTTGAAGATGCTGTTTCATTTCCTGAGGGATATAAAGTACCTGAAGAAAAAATTACACTGTCTTCATGAGGTATACATGTTACTACTAAATTAGAAAGCAATATTTTTAGAAATAAATTAGAAATTCAGATAAGATTTGACAGATGTTAGCTGAGGTGTACGAGCCCTAATAACTATATGTTCGGACGGTCAGTATTTTATTACAAACAGTTGATTGTATTAAGGTAGTACTAGTGTGACGGTGGCGCCATCGGTTGTCGAGTGGCGAAACTGACGCTCAAAAAAATATAAAAATTGAATAAAATAAGTGTTTTATACCTATTATGATTTGAATATCATGAATTGTTAACAGGTTGTTGGTCTAGTGAATTTTCAAATACCATACCACCGTGTGGTGGTGCCATTATAAATTGGGATTCTTAATTTTTCGTTAAAAACAAGGCTTTGCATGGCTATATATCCATTATTCAACGATAAAAAACTTTCTTCTCCTGATACAATATACATGGATAGTTCTAGAACATCATACTAGTTTTTCAAATGAAACTGCAAAATTTTAGAGGTACACAAACCAAATATGTGCGATTTTGAGTGATGATCGTCATAAGCCCCGTGTATAAGAACTCAACTTTACAAGCGAATATATTTGCTCACAGACGGTGAATGTGTTTCATATTTTAACAAGATGCGTATGACTATCCAATGTTTACGTGCGCCAAATTTTATTCAGATCTGCAATTTTTTTTTTACGCTTGTACTACCTGAATATAGTTATGGAAAGGTAATAATGGACAAACGGCTTAAAGATGTAGTTATTTTATCAGTCGACCAGCAGACTCATTAGGGCGAACATATAAATTTAAATTCTTGTTATTTGCCTCATTAGCTTCTTACTATTTTTTTTCATTTTTATATATGTTCGCCCTAAATAAATATATTATTATAAAACAAAAAACAAAATGTCTATTGCGATGTGGAATTGAGTCTTAATAAATAAGAAAAAATAGGAAAAAAATTTCCATCACTTGTCTCATAATTCCACAGAGGTTTTACAGCACGTTTGCATCAACTTCTCAGGTCATCAACAAACGGCTGGTCAGTTCAGCTTTAACCATAGACGCGTTTCGTCCTTCCGGACTCATCAGTATGGTGCGATCAATTATCCAACTAGATCAACTAGGAAATAGTGGATTGTGATACCGACTTAGCTGAACTGACTGATGTTAACCTATCTACAACGGTAATATCAGTCAGTTCAGCTAAGTCGGTATCACAATCCACTATTTCCTAGTTGATCTAGTTGGATAAATGATCGCACCATACTGATGAGTCCGGAAGGACGAAACGCGTCTATGGTTAAAGCTGAACTGACCAGCCGTTTGTTGATGACCTGAGAAGTTGATGCAAACGTGCTGTAAAACCTCTGTGGAATTATAAGACAAGTGATGGAAAATTTTTTCCTATTTTTTCTTATTTATTAATATATTATTAAGTCGTAACTTCAAATATATTGTTGTTATTTGATTATTTTAACGCTTTGGTAAGTTAAATGTTGTTCTTGACTAACAATTCCTTATTGTTAATTTTATTGTATTTCTTATTAGACCTGAAGATGGCCATAACCTTGGCCGAAACGTCGTTATTACTTCGCTAATAAAATAACTACATCTTTAAGCCGTTTGTTCATTATTACCTTTCCATATTACTTTCGGCTTACTAAAATACTCTACTGAATATAGTTATAGTCAGAATCGATCAGTGTTATATATTTCTAAAGATATGACTATAATGAAACTATTTTGAAGAAAACTAATATTTTATTAATACGATTGACTTATCATCTAAGCTGTAACAAAAATATCATGAAAATTGTCTGGCAACTAAATGTTCGGATGTTTAATAATTTTTTATTTTTTAAACAGAGTGCTATGATTTAAACAAAATATAATTATTGCCAAGTCACTATGAGAGTTATTTCTTATTGTTTCTCTTTATTTAAAAATATCAATTATGGATCGTGGTGAACCGACAATGCAAAAGATTTATGAGAAAATCATCACAAAATACTTACATAGAAGGTAAATCAATGCTTAAAATAGCGAAAAGTTTTAATATGGCGAAATCTACGATTTGTATTGAATGGCCATTGAACTGAAATATAATAGTTATTTTTATAACAAGTGGCGAAAAAGGCTCGTTACGTGCAAGTGCAGAATTTAACGCACGAGGCTTGCCGAGTGCGGAAATCTGCACGAGCATGTAACCTTTTTCGGCACGTGTTATAAACAACATTTTTCCTACAACTGTGCGATTTAGTAAATCACTAAAATATTATCCAAATTTATAAAATTTTAGTGATATTATACGAGAACGATGTTTTACGGCGTTGCTATGGTTTGTTTGTTGATTGCTTGCACATTGTTCTACGTTATTTAAAAAGATTTCACTAACGTCAAAATAATTTCTTCAAAATTATCTTGATTGGAATAGTACAGTGAGTGATTCTTCTTTATCATTAACACCTCCAAAGATAATTGAAGCTCCGGATCATACTATGTCGGATCTATTTTCGACAATGACAATCAACCTGCTGCTGGTACTTCTGAAGCTTCCGAAATTGTTACCAATAATATTACTGGTATTGGTTTCTTTAGACACAAAAGTTTCCACTTTACATTATGTCAATACAAGCATTTCACTTACTCTTTAATAAAACCATTTATCGATATATTTTACTTTGTTCGGTTCTTTTTATTAATTGTCTACAGATTAGATATACTGCAAATTAAGGTTACGTTTATAAACGTCAAAATATACTACTGCATATTTACTAGCGCTGGTTCACCGTATCTTCTTCTTCCATAAGTGTCTGTGGTCAAAATATGAATTCCGCGCTCGGCGCGAAATTTAAATCGCTGTCAAAACAATATTCTTTTGACAGTTACGTAATGAAGCACTTTCCGCACTAGTGTTTCTTTGCTTTCGGAAACGCACTTGGTCTGCATTCATCTACTTTCCATACGTAACCAAGGCAATTATAGTTACGTAATAACAAAGAAATCGCACAGTTGTAGGAAAAAAAAACAACTGGTAGTATTTATGTCCCCGGAAAAAATATTAAGAGACCTCAAATGATAACACCTCGAAATAGAAGCCTTTTGATTAAAATTTGCGAGAAATCTAGACGATCCATATTACGCGAGATTACGCGTGGAGAAAGTATCATTCTTCCCTCAGGTACTTTAGATTCCTTCAACAAAAACTCTCTCTGTCTTTATATACAAATAACTATTATATACTCACGACGACACTTCTTAGACGTGGAAACAAAATGCCGGAATCAAAGTGAAGTCTTTGGTCTACAATAGCTCTCTTCTGCAGATCTTTGGGGTAGAGAGCATCATTCTTCGCGTATTTGCTTACGAGGTAAGCACAGATCGCATGGCTGTCCCAGACAATGAATCCATCATCATCTAAAGTTGGAATCGTATGTTGAGGATTCATCTAAAATATTATAAATAAATATGGGGTAAGTGGTTCAATGGTATTAAGTCGGTTTGTAAATTTGAAAAGCCGGGTTAGATTCCTACAGCCTAACAGTAATTTTCACCACAATTAAATTACCCCTGTGGCCTTCCCTCCACTAATACCTTTAGGGACCGTGATTTGACAGCTAGTAACTGAACTTAACACGCATAAATATATCGCTTCCGGCAACACACATTAATAAGTAAAAGGCGTGATGATATATTTATTTAGTTTATAAATAATTAGGATTTTAAAGAACCTGGGTTTGATTCTCACAGTTGACAAACAATTTTCACCACATTAAAATTACCCCTCTGACTACTCATCCATGAACATATCTGAGGGTCGTGATTTATCGGCTGGTAATCGTATTTCCACGCGTATAAATATATCATTTATCGAGATTATGCAACGACAGAGACCCACACCGAGTAATGGGTACAATCCGTGATGATATATTTGTTAATTTTATTAACAGCGGAATAAAAATAATAAATTTTCTGAAACCGGCAAGAAAGTATTTACTTTCCTGACCAATTTGATTATAGAATGTAGATTTTTACCAAAACAGTCAAGTAAAGTACGTATCCAAGGCTACAACAAAAATAACAGTCTGGTAAAGATTTTACCTGATTGTTAGTCTACTGTCAGTACAATTCATATCAAAAAATTTAAATATTTTGAATTATTTAAATTTAATTTAATTTTAATTGATTAAATTAAACGGTTTCAGAAAAAAAATAGTGTACATAACACGTCAAGTAAAATATCATTTTCCTGACTTATTATGTAATATATTATTATCTTGAAATTCATATATTTTAAAATTATTTTATCACATATTTGCACTATTTTTATCATTCTTATGTGTGAATATGAAAATAAATATGAGTTGCAGAATTTGTAACCTTGAATATAGTAATTAGCACATTACATAATTGCATAATTACAGATATGGTAAATGATGAAATTATGACAATTTGAGTTTTAAAAGCAGAAAGAAATTGATAGAAATTATGTACGTTAATAACAAATATTGTTGTTTTTTTCAAATAAATTTTGTTTAATGTAAATATAGACTTGAAATTTAATAAATAGTTTTTTATAATATTTGAAAATACTATTACTTAATAACATTTATCATGTTTTTTTCTTGTATACAGGATGTTCAGAAAGTGTGTCAAGTTCAAGTAACAATGATTCTTTGATTAATTTTGAGTCGACAATTCTAATGCAAAGAAATTATACATACATACATATCTTCAAGCTATATCCCAACAAATAGGGTAGCACGAACCCTAAAATCACTCATAAAACATTCACTCATTACAATCATCAAACAATCAGCCCTCGTCAAACATTATCATCCAAACACATCACCCTCACTTTAACCACATTCATAGATCACTCCATATAAACTCATTCATTTATTACACTCGAAATCATTTATCACACAACAAACCTTCAATCACATCATTCCTATTCACTTATCATTCATCTTCTTTCTTCGACGTACATAACATATGCATAAAACATCTCAAATTACTCACGCTTACTCCTAACAACGAATCTAATAACGAATCTAACAACGAATCTACAAAGATTAGAAAAGATGAAAGCGATAGCCTGCACTTGTATATGAAAGAAAAGTCCACACAATGCAGTCACTAAAAATGAAACAAAAAGATAAAAAAGGGAGGGAGCGTCGCCCTGCGCTTGTTTTTGAAAGTGAATTTCACACAATTGCAGTTAAACACTCTACGTAAGAACTGAAAGAAATTGTGCGACACATCGCAAAGCCACACGAAGCCATCAAACTTGTAAATGTGCGACTAGAATTAAACGAAGTTTTTAAATCTTTTATGGAGTATCATTGCTGTTTGCTAGCTCAGTGATGTGGAGTCGTCGGCCTGTGGATCCTGAGAACCCTGGTTCGATTCCCACAGACGACAAACAATTTTCATAATTTCAAAAGCTACCCCTGTGGCTCCTTCACCACTAACATCTTTGGAGGCCGTGATTTAACGACTGGTAACCGCGCTTCACGCGCAAAATATATCACTTACCGAGATCTGCTTCCGCAGAGTGCCACATCCAGTAATGGGTAGAAGGCGTGATGATTATTTATATTTATATTTAATATAATAGATACTTACTTTGATATATTCTGGTGTCAAATTTTCTTTCTTTATAAAATTAACTTCTTGGAAATTTAGTTCTAAGCCTATAGCTTTAGCTGTTAACAGAACTGCCCTTACTGGAGGGCTCGCCTCTGTGCCGTATAATTTTGGCGCCATTTTCAATTTACTGTGAATTAAATCGAAAGAAAACAAATAACTTGTTTATATCTTTGAGTCGTACAGCAAACTGAAATTGTTAGAGTACAATCAGTCCTTTTATATGTTACAGATAAGATCTATTTGCATAGTTGTCAAATGTTTTCTGAGTTATATTATTACTAGATAATAGAAACATCTGTTGTCTAATGACTCAACTAAATCCATCAAAAATAATGACTGTTTTCCATTTTATTAAAAAAAAATTTAAGTCAGTTAGATAATAACAATATTTTGCTTTATCATCATGAATGTATATTAATAAAATACCGGGTGTATCACCCAAAGCGGGCCATAGTCTTTTAACATGATAAAACAGTTTTTCCGTGCGCATTGCTTTTTAAATTATTTTAGATAAAAAAGCTTCAAATAAAAGTTGTAGAGCTTCAAATTCTGCATCTAAATTAATAAACAAAATTTATTATTTGCGTTTTGTTACGGCAGAAATTAAATATAAAATAGTGGCTAGCTCAGTGGTATGGAGTCGGCCTGTGGATCCTGAGAACCCTGGTTCGATTCCGACAGACGACAAACAATTTTCATAATTTCAAAAGCCACCCCTGTGGCTCCTCCACCACTAACATCTTTGAGAGTCGTGATTTGACGACTGGTAACCGCACTTCGCGCGCAGAATATATCACTTACCGAGATCTGCTTCGGCAGAGTGCCACACCCAGTAATGGGTAGAAGGCGTGATGATATATTTATTTATATTTATATATTTTATTACTTTATTTTAAAATTACTCCTGTGGCTTCCTCTCTACTAACATCTTTGAGGTTTATGCTTTGACGACTGGTAACTGCACTTCACGCACATAAATATGTCACATACCGAGAGTGCCACACCCAGTAATGGATAGAAGGCGTGATGATATATTTTATTTATTATTCATTATTTTTAAACCAGCCCTATGGTTTCCTATCTACTAATACCCTTTGAGGGAGAAGATTTGACAGCTAGTAACCACACTTCACTTGCATAAATATATCACATATCGAGATCTGCTACGGCAGAGAACCGCACCCAATAATAGGTAAAAAGTATGCTGATATATTTTCCTTTTTATTTTAAAATAACCCTTTCGGGGGGCAGGATCTGATAGCTGACAATCGCACTTCACACATATAAATATGTCACTTACCTAGATCTTCTACGGTCAAATGACACACTAAGTAATGAATAAAAGTCGTGATGATATATTTTATTTTAAAATCACACCTGTGGCTTCCCGTTCACTAATATCTTGGAGGGGAGAGTGATTTGACAGTAGGTAATCGTACTTTATGTGCGTAAATATATCATTTATCGATATCTGCTACGGCAGAGTGCCACATTTTATAATGGGTAAAAGGCGTGATGATATATTTATTTGATTTTACAAGATTTAGAACATCTCTAATTATTTTACTTCTTCAGATATTAAATAATAAATGCGGAAAGTTATGTTTTGCACCCACCTATATAGTTTAGCAGATTGCTAAGAGATGGCGCCAGCAGTCTCATTAAAAATTTGTCAATAAATTTTCTTTTTATTTCTAGCTATACCGTTAATGCTATAGAAAATTTATAATGAAACAAAATACTTGTTCGTTTTTTCTCTACAACTTATATTTAAACCATTTTTTGATTTAAGAAGAAATTATATTTATGTATAATTACTGACCAATATAGAATTACAAAATTGACATCAGGCACAAGAGAAATGTTGTAAATATGAGACAGAAAGGAATTATGAATGTGGATGAAATAGAATTGAATTTTTTTAACATTTTACATAATTAAAACATAAATTAAATTCAAACATTTGTCTTACTTTCGTCAGCTATTGGAGTATAGCGAAAACAAAATATTTCAAGCATGAGAACTCTGTATATTTCTAGTTGTAGTTCGGGCCCGTGATCAGAGATGGAAGAGTCATCACCTCAACGTCCGCAGCTCGCTCTAATGTACTCTGTTCAAAACACTTCCACAAGCACCCATTTGTCGACAATTCACCAGCCAATAGCGCTAGAGTCTTCCGAACTGGGTGTTGTTTTGCACCAATAACAGTATAAGCACTGTTATACTTATTTATAAATGACTGATTTCGTGTGGTTCTTCGGGATAATACATGTGATTATCCTGGATTAAAACAGGGTTTTAAGGCTGTAGAAGTACTTACATTGACAGATTTGTGATGCATGAAGCAGTCGGGGTTAAACACCGTCCAATTAGAAGCTTGTGGGGGCTCCGCCCAGCTTGTGGCGGCTCCCTGAGCTTAGGGGAGGACTTTCAGCATAAAATGGAAGCTTTCAGTTAACCTTGACTTGCTAACTAGAATTTACTATAATATGTAGATAAAAATATTGAAAAGTGTTCCTGACTTTTACATACCTACATACATAAAACATACATACATAACATCACGTTATATCCCACCAAATGGGGGTAGCACGAACCCTAAAATCATTCATAAAACATTTACTCATTAAATTCATCAAATAATCAGTCTTCATCAAACATTCTCATTCTAACACACCACCCTCACTTCAACCACATTCATAGATCCCTTTTGAAAATCAAATTTAGTCCCTCCCTTGTTATTTCATTGTTCATTGTTTTATTTTTCTTGTTTATTTGTTTGTTTCTTGCTTTTCTTGTTTAAGATAGTACTAGCGTGAAATTTTTTTTTGCAGATCTGAATGAAATTTAGCGCACGTAAACATTGGATAGTCATACGCATCCTGTTAAAATATGAAACACATTCATCGTCTGTGAACAAATATATTCGCTTGTAAAGTTGAGTTCTTATACACAGGGCTTATGGTGATCATCACTCAGAATCGCACATATTTGGTTTGTGTACCTCTAAAATTTTACAGTTTCATTTGAAAAACTAGTATTATGTTCTAGAACTATCCATGTATATTGTATCAGAAGGAGAAAGTTTTTTATCGTTTAGTAATGGATATATAGCCATGCAAAGCCTTGTTTTTAACGAAAAATTTGTAAACCCAATATATAATGGCAACACCACACGGTGGTATGGTATTTGAAAATTCACTAGACCAACAACCTGTTAACAATTCATGATATTCAAATCATAATAGGTATACAACACTTATTTTATTCAATTTTTTTATTTCTTTGAGCGTCAGTTTCGCCACTTGACAACCGATGGCGCCACCGTCACACTAGTACTACCTTAAGGCATCAGCCCGGTAAGCTGAAGGGCCCCGATTCCAGTCCGGGCATCTGTCGAATTTTTCTGTCATAAAATTTACTTTAAATTTATTTTTTTTATATATATATTATAATTTTGTATTAATTTGAAAGATGAAACAAAATATAGGAGCACATAACCTAGTTAATAATTGTGGTGCCATCAGTCGGTCAAATATGTAACTAAAACTATATATTTGATTGATACTCACACTTGGTGAAATAACTGAAATAAAACATAGGGGGCAGGGAGAAATAAATAAAACAACGTATATTACTATTGTGATACTTATCGTATTTACTGCATAAAATATACTCATACATTCTCATTGCATTTATCATCTTCACTATAACTCAACAAACGGTATTTATAAACAGTTCAACTGTGTGTGAAAACCATTAGTTTGTTTGTTTCTCTCAAAAAACATCCAAGAATTGTACTTGTTGTTGTCAGAACGAATCTGCACAGTGTTGCCAGATCTCTCTAATCGTTCCGCCGAGTGTGTGTGTGTAGTTCAGTGCTTGTTGTTCACGGCTGGTGCACTCACTGAAAATGGAGAGGACTATTCGTAATAATACTGGCATTGCCATCTAGTATCGATCGACCGTATCAGTATAAAAATTAAGAGAAATCTACACGAAATTGTGTAGCCATGTAATAGAATTATTAATTAATAATAATTATTATAATTCTTCTATACAATAATAATTAATATGTATATATGTAAAAAAGAAAAAAAAACGTAAAGTAGTTAAATTTGTACATATTGCACTCGCATTATTCTACATATACTTATTTTAATAACAAATCACTCTCATTGTAGGAATTCAACATAACAAATTAAAAACATTTTGCAGGTTTATACAAACACATGTCACAACCACGGTTTACAAAACAAAACAGATGTTAGTTACAATTCTCACTTTTAGTTCTAGATATTCCCGCCAGCAGCGCTGCGTGCATGGAAGTACATTCAGCGCCGCTAGCGGCAATCTGCTAAACTAAAGTACACTTTGTGACTATATTTCACAATCATTTGAAGTTATACAACCTGTTTTTTTATACCGTGGTTAACAAAATAAAACAGGATATGCACAATTCCATCTGTTACTATTTATACACTTTTTTGTTTATCTTTTTTTATCATTTCCGAGCTTAGTTTGTTCCAGGGGAGTTGGGGGGAGGAGGAGGTCATTTTTACACGAGTCTTCATTACAATGGAGAACAAGGCTCGTTTACACTGACCCAGTAGAAAACATTATTTCACATATTTACAAAGTTGTTATTCTACTAGTTTTGAACCTTGTTTTTTCCAGTGTTTTGTGGCTTTTCTAGTCTTATTGTAAAGTCCAATGCATCTTTCAATTTCCTAACATTACTATTTATATTTCTAAGTTTACTGGTCAACAAACTTGAACTTTACGATAAGACAGAAAATTGTTATCATTACAGACATTACAATATTGTATCAATAAATGACATCCACTTTCTGTATTGATAACTCAGTTTTATGCATCTGTTTTTTAACGTACGTCTATGCTATCTATACTCAGTCCCAGATAAGTAAGCAAATTGAAATAGTTTTAATATAGGTAAATTAAGACATGTTTACAGTCGGTAACATCTTATTATATGTGAATTATTTATGTCATATTTCAAAGAGAACTGATAATATAATGTTTTTTTTTGTACATTGTAAACCTGACAGCTGGGATTAAGTATAAATATCTAATGTGAAATCAGATGCATATAGAGTAGTAAAGACTCGCGTGTATAGTTTGAATGTGACCAATAACGAGCACCGATACATAATAATTCGCCAATCACAAGACCGTTTGGTTTTTGAGTGTCTGCGTGCTAGAACCTTCATCAATGCAGTAAGCTAGCCATTTTGTTAATATTAGTAGTGTTGTTATATGTCTGGTGCAGGCAGTGTGTATGTCAATGAGGATGAAACAACATCGATACTAAGTTATTGAAAAAGTATTGCATTGGCAGTACAGTTTTAGAGTCCCTGTTTGTTTTTACAAACCTAGAGAGTTCGAGAATGGCGCGATATTTGCTTTGCATGTTTTCAAAATGGACAACAAATGGATGAAATTGTCGAAGAAATTACACATTTTGCGTATTGATTGTTAAATACTTGTCATATTTTACATGACAAGCTCAAAAACTATTTAGAAAATTATAAAATAAGAAAGAAACAAATTTTCCATCACTTGTCACAAATCCCACAAAAATTTACCTCACGTTTGAATCAATTTATCAGGTCATCAACAAACGGCTGGTCAGTTCAGCTTTAACCATAGACGCGTTTCGTCCTTTAGGGACCCATCAATATGGTGCGATCAACTATCCAACTAGACCAACTAGAGACTAGTGAACTGTGATACTGTCTTAGCTGAACTGACTGATGTTAAACTATGTAAGCCGGTAACATAACATGAGAGCTATGGAGCAACCCGTGGTGCCATCTACCGACAAAAATCGCAAACTGCTTGGCAGCAATTGAAATAATTTTGTCTTTAAATAAAAATAAATAAATATATCATCACGCCTTCTACCCATTACTGGGTGTGGCACTCTGCTGAAGCAGATCTCGGTAAGTGATATATTTTGCGCGTGAAGTGCGGTTACAAGTCGTCAAATCACGGCCCCCAAACATGTTAGTGGTGGAGGAGCCACAGGGATAGCTTTTTCAAATTATGAAAATTTGTCGCCTGTGGGAATCGAACCAGGGACCTCAGGATCCACAGGCCGACTTCATACCACTGTGCTAGCCATCCCATTGTATTATAAAATAACGTTTTTTATCCATTACTAAATATGACACTTAACTATTGCAGATCTCGGTAAGTAATATATTTATATGTGTAAAACGCGGTTACCAGCCATCAAATCACGACCCTCAAAGATGTTAGTGGATGAAAATCGTTTATCGGCTGTGAGAATCGAACCCAGATTCTCAAATCCATTCGATACCACTGAACCATTTACCCCATAAGTAAAAAAATTTGAATACAATTTTAAGAAGACAAAAGTGAATATAAATTTTAATCGAATATTTTAAAATGACAAACACTCAAACTAAAATCCTTTTTGTAATAAATATATTATTGTAGTCAATACATTGTTGCCATTAGTGTAATCAATAGATTAATTTAATTAATTTAAAAAAAGCTACCCCTGTGGCTCCTCCACTACTAACATTTTTGGGGGCCGTGATTTGAAGATTGGTAACCGCACTTCACGCGCAAAAAATATCACTTACTGAGATCTGCTTCGACAGAGTGCCACACCCAGTAATGGGTAGAAGGCGTGATGATATATTTATTTAATTTTTATTTAATAGATTGTTGTAGTCAGTATATTATAATAAAAACATTGTTGTAATCAGTATAATATTGTAGGCAATATATTGTTATAATCAATGTTAATATATTGTTTAAAGTTTGAAATAATATTGAAAACATGTAAAGAAATATCGTCCTGTTTGACCCGTAGAGCCTCAAGAAGCTCCCATATTGGCAGTGATGTATAAATCTTGTATTATAATAAAACTTTGTGCTTTTTCGTTACATCCATCCTTGCTTACGTTACAATGAATGATGGGGCTTTAGTCCTGCACTCAGACTTATGAAAATCGTTATAAGACAAATACGTGTGATAATACAGATAGCGACAACAATTTAGAGGTAATATGTATGTTATGTATATCGTAAGTTTAAGTAAGTTAACATATGAATAGCTGATGACGTAAGACAAGTCCACTTCACACTAGACTCACTCAAACGATTATATGCTTCCTTTGATCAAACATCCATTGCTTTTTTTGGCAGAATACTAAAACTTCATTTTCCAAAAGAATTCTGTGCACAGAAAATAGACCACACTTGATTTGACAATTGATAATTTCAAATTCAAACAATAGGGATTTATATAATTCAAATTTTTTGGTTGCCATCTAGTGAGTAAAATAGAAGTTAATAATTTGTTATCTAGCGAACATGGTATAGCTTTACTGTTTGACGTTTATCACGTGATCTAAACGTCCAAACAAATGTAGGGATCTACTGAGAGTAGTGCTGAAAGGCGAAAGCAGTTGATCGACTCGGCCATGGTATCACCTCGCTCTTTCTACAAATTTGTTGTTTCACACAAAATTGTGTGGAGGGCGGGATCTGCTTCGGGTCTGATACTTGTTACGTCAAGTCCCTATTGAATTGCGCTGCACTTATTATGGCCGTTTCATTCCATCGTTTTGACCTCAGACCAACCATAAGTAGACGGAGAACAACGGCGATTGTTGTGAAGTAGAAAGGGTTAGAATAACTGGGTGATGAGACGGGTGCGCGGCAAAGAGCTAGTACCACTTAGTGTTATGCGGGTTACATTTTTGTGGGTGACAGTTATCAGACGCGAGCATTTTATTTATTTAAATACAAACGTGCGTATACAAAACACTTAATATGTCAAAAACTAACCTTTACTTTGATGTATGAAAAGTAAATAATTGAATATAAAAATAACTACACAAATGTTTGCAACTCGCATAACATCAAAGGGTACTCGCTCCTTGCCGCGCACCCGAAAGTTACTCTAACTCTTTCTACTTCACAACACTGTATTGATTTGAATACGGCAGAATTTGTCTACTTATGGTTGGTCTGAGGTTTTGACATAAAAAAATTTGTCGTTAGTATTTTTAGTTTTGGTACAAGTAGTGCCATCTAGTGCTTTTTATTTCAATTAAAGGAAAGTGATTACCTACGCTTTCAAGATACAAAAACCCTATTGAAATACCCTAAATTTTTAAACTATGAATTTTTATTTAAAAGGAGCAACGAAGAACTTATTTAATCGTCGATTATTTTGATTGAGGAATTACAACAAAAATATATTATCAGCTGTTATTTTGCCGATTGTGAATCTGTCTTCTAGACACAGAATTCTGGGTAAAACTAATGACAGTGTGTTGGTTATTTATTGCAGGTAGAATTTCAGGTTTCTTTGCGTGTATTTGAGAAGCATTTAATCGTTTCGTGTGATGAATGACTTGACCAATGATGTGATTGTGACGTATGATGACGCATGATGGAATAGAAGACAGGAGCACTACGCAGTTACAAAGATGGCAGTGTAACATCCGTGACAGTTTCGTGATTTGTTTTCAAGTGGAAAATGGAATTTGTTGGTTTTAGAAGAGACAATTTTTATTTATACGCACACTTTTTCACAACATAACCTTCAAATTTCTGTTATTTTTTACTGCCACCAGAGGGCTACGTTTCACGCGAATGTAGTACAAGTAAACATAGTTGAATATTTACAAACAAAAGTAGCACGGAATGTGTAAATGAGACTAGATTGAATTTTAGCTCATTTTCAAAACCTTCAAATTTGTGTTACTTTTTTCTGTCACCAGAGGGCTACTAATAGGATGCGGGCACTCACGTGACACTGTGACGTAAAAAACAGCTGTTCGGATAAAGATCACTGCGTCATCTACGAGATTTGAAAAGAACTAAAATAAAATAAATAAATATATCATCACGCCTTCTACTCATTACTGGGTGTGGCACTCTGCTGAAGCAGATCTCGGTAAGTGATATATTTTGCGCGTGAAGTGCGGTTACCAGTCGTCAAATCACGGCTCCCCAAACATGTTAGTGGTGGAGGAGCCACAGGGATAGCTTTTTCAAATTATGAAAATTTGTCGACTTCATACCACTGAGCTAGCCACAAAAAATAGTTCATTTTGTAGATGGCGCAGTGATCTTTGCCCGAACAGCTGTTTTTTTACGTCACAGTGTCACGTGAGTGCCCGCATCCTATTGGACACTTCGTATTTTATTTTGTTTTATAAAATAACTATTATACAACTGCAAAATATATTACAAATTTTAGTGTAAAAACTCTTTTTGTAACAAATTATTGGCTAATTTGTCGCCCGACATGAGTAACAATGTAAAATAAAGCAATTAATAAAATAAATTTATTATTCTTTTTACCCATTACTGGGTGTAGCACTCGTCTATAATAGACTTCGTTAAATGAAATATTTATCCCACATGAGTAGTTTTAATGTGGTGCAAATTTTTTATCGGCTGTGAGAGTCGAACCCGGGTTCTTAAATCCATCTACCCCATATTATTGATAACTATGGCAACATTGCAACATTAGGCGTATTCCATTTGCCATTTCGATCAGATCTAACTTACATTTATTGAACTAGATCCAGTGGCGTATCTAGCAAGGGGGAGGGGGGGGGGGTTTGTTCAGTCCGCACCGGGCGGCATTTTTTATATTTGGTTTTAGTTGTAAAAAACCAACTTGTTCACTTCATAAGTTTACTATTCGATTTCTACGAATTATGAATGACTATATGATTTCGAATATTTTTCTTCATCGTCAAGTCAATGTAGGGTTGAAAATATTATCTCGAAAAATTCCTTTATTACTGCCTAATTTAAATATGCCATCCAATTGTAAAACAGTTCCCTATCTATAGTTTGTCTCAATTACAATTATTTATTTATATTTATTAATTTAATAGGGTAATGGTTTAGTGGTTTCGAGTTGGCCTGTGGATCCTGAGGACCCCGGTTCGATTTTCACAGCCGACAAACAATTTTCACCAAATTAAAATTACCCCTGGGGGACGTCATTTGACGACTGGCAACCGTACTTCACGTACATAAATATATCACTTACCGAGATCTGCTTCGGCAGAGTGCCACACCCAGTAATGGGTAAAAGTCGTGATGATATATTTATTTTTTTAATTTTTAAAAACCACCATTTGATTGACTGAGAAAGGGCGGCAAATTGGAGACCGCCCTGGGCGGCAAAAGTTCTAGGTACGCCACTGTCCAGATCACTTATTTGTTTCGCTGGATTACTTCGCTGACTTTATTTCCAGTACTAGAATTACTGATTCTAATTTACTTTGAAGTAATTCACCCCAATAATGCTGGGTTATAAGAAAAAAATAAAGAGTTCTTTAGTTAAAGAACTGTTTATATAGCAACAGTATCGATAGCGATTTTCTGAAATTTATTGAACCGTTAGTTGCTAATAGGATGCGGGCACTCACGTGACACTGTGACGTTTTTGTGACGTAAGAACAGCTGTTTCGGGAAAGATCACTGCGCCGAACGGAATCCGTTTTCAAATCTCGCCCCAACAAAATAGTTCATTTTGTAGGTGGCGCAGTGGTCTTTTCCGGAACAGCTGTTTTTACGTCACAGAATCACGTGAGTGCCCGCATCCTATGAACCGATAAAACTTTCATGCAACCCAGCATGAGTGTATCAGTTTGATTAATTTTTTTATTTTTTTATATCATCACGCCTTCTACCCATTAC